>QRDG01000387.1:812785-1248348 GCA_012064385.1 Puccinellia tenuiflora | reverse complement strand
CCAAAAGCAGTGCGCTATAGCCCATGAAAACGGCCAGAAATGACAAAATTCACGAGTTTTGTGGAATTCCAAATTACCGTTTACCGGGGGTCACGGGCCGTTGAAATCGTCTCCGGAGCCAAAAAAAACAGTACGCCATAGCCCGTGAAAACGGCCAGAAATGACAAAATTCACGAGTTTTGTCGACTTGCCAATTATCGTGCACCGGGGGTCACAGGCCGTTGAAATCATCCCCGCAGCCAAAAAAAAGTGCGCTATAGCCCATGAAAACAGCCAGAAATGACAAAATTCACGAGTTTTGTGGACTTCCAAATTACCGTGTATCGGGGGTCACGGGTCGATGAAATTGTCCCCGGAACCAAAAATAGTGCGCTATAGCCCATGAAAACGGCCAGAAATGATAAATTCACGAGTTTTGTCGACTTCCAAATTACCGTGTACCGGGGGTCACGGGCCATTGAAATCGTACCCGCAGCCAAAAACAGTGCGCTATAGCCCATGAAAACGGCCAGAAATGACAAAATACACGAGTTTTGTGGACTTCCAAATTATCGTGTACCAGGGGTCACGGGCCGTTGAAATCGTCCCCGGAGCCAAAAACAGTGCGCTATAGCCCATGAAAACGGCCAGAAATGACAAAATACATGAGTTTTGTCGACTTCCAAATTATTGTGTACCAGGGGTCACGGGCCATTGAAATCGTACCCGCAGCCAAAAACAGTGCGCCATAGCCATGAAAACGGCCAGAAATGACAAAATACACGAGTTTTGTCGACTTCCAAATTATCGTGTACCGGGGTTCACGGGCCGTTGAAATCGTCCCCGGAGCCAAAAACAGTACGCTATAGCCCATGAAAACGGCCAGAAATGACAAAATTCACGAGTTTTGTCGACTTGCAAATTATCGTGTACCGGGGGTCACGGCCATTGAAATCGTCCCCGCAGCAAAAAAAGTGCGCTATAGCCCATGAAAACGGCCAGAAATGACAAAATACACGAGTTTTGTCGACTTCCAAATTACCGTGTACCGGGGGTCACGGGCCGTTGAAATCGTCCCCGCAGCCAAAAAAAGTGCGCTATAGCCCATGAAAACAGCCAGAAATGACAAAATTCACGAGTTTTGTGGATTTCCAAATTACCGCTTACCGGGGGTCACGGACCGTTGAAATCGTCCCCGGAGCCAAAAACAGTGCGCTATAGCCCATGAAAACGGCCAGAAATGACAAAATACACGAGTTTTGTCGACTTCCAAATTATCGTGTACCAGGGGTCACGGGCCATTGAAATCCTCCCCGGAGCCAAAAAAACAGTGTGCTATAACCCATGAAAACAACCTGAAATGACAAAATTCACGAGTTTAGTGGACTTCCAAATTACCGTGTACCGGGGGTCACGGGCCATTGAAATCGTACACGCAGCCAAAAACAGTGCCCTATAGCCCATGAAAACGGCCAGAAATGACAAAATACACGAGTTTTGTCGACTTCCAAATTATCATGTACCAGGGGTCACGGGCCGTTGAAATCGTCCCCGGAGCCAAAAACAGTGGGCTATAACCCATGAAAACAGCCAGAAATGACAAAATTCACGAGTTTTGTGGACTTCCAAATTACCGTGTACCGGGGGTCACGGGCCATTGAAATCGTACACGCAGCCAAAAACAGTGCCCTATAGCCCATGAAAACGGCCAGAAATGACAAAATACACGAGTTTTGTCGACTTCCAAATTATCATGTACCAGGGGTCACGGGCCGTTGAAATCGTCCCCGGAGCCAAAAACAGTGGGCTATAACCCATGAAAACAGCCAGAAATGACAAAATTCACGAGTTTTGTGGACTTCCAAATTACCGTTTACCGGGGTTCACGGGCCGTTGAAATCGTCCCCGGAACCAAAAACAGTGCGCTATAGCCCATGAAAACGGCCAGAAATGACAAAATTCACGAGTTTTGTCGACTTCCAAATTATCGTGTACCGGGGCTCACGGGTCGATGAAATCGTCCTCGGAACCAAAAACAGTGCGCTATAGCCCATGTAAACGGCCAGAAATGACAAAATTCACGAGTTTTGTCGACTTCCAAATTACCGTGTACCGGGGGTCACGAGCCGTTGAAATCGTCCCCGGAGCTCACAAAAACGGACAGAAATGAACAAATCGACGAGTTTTAATGACATCTCAACTGTCGTGTACCGGGTGGTCACGGGACATTAAAATAGTCACAGGATCCAAAAACATTGTGCTATTGCTTACAAAAACGGTCAGAAATGAACAAATCGATGTTTTTTTATGACGTTCCAATTGCCGAGTACCGAGGGTTACGGGCTATTGAATCACCGTAGTCGCTGTGTAGATCTCCGGATCTGAGACCACTTGCTGTGTAGAGTTGCAGATGTGAGATTACAGGAGTGCTGGAAAAAAAGTTAAAAACAAAAACAGAGCTTCAATGGTTCATATTTTGCATGACACCAGTAAGGATAATGGAAGACCAAAGGACCTGAACTATCTTGTTCACAATGTTTTTTGATTCAACAACCGATTGGCAAGTAAGTCATGTTTGGCATATTCCCTCGAGAGCGGTCTCAATCCCTTGTTTCTCTCTCTGCTCACCAAGCGTTGGTAGAGACACCTTGAAAAGTGCCTTCTCACCCCGCAGAACCTTGCACATTCGTTGCTTTGTACCTATGTAGTACTACCTCACATGTCTCTTCTCAAAACAAGAATGTTCAAATTTCCCTCGACAATGATGAAGTATCTGTTTTGCATATGTGTGAATATACATATATTCACGGCTGAAACAAACTAGAAGCACGCAACAGGAAGAGACGAGAAATAACATTATACGACACAAGCCTCCACAACTCTTGACATGTATTCTTTACCCACAACAGCCAGCACCATGTCCCGATATGCAGCGCACGTTTCGACCATCCAGGTGTCCGACATCCATCCAACAAATACCCGCGCCCAATTTTAGCTACACGAGCTTCGACACCGGCATTCAGCCAATCAACACCGGCAGGAAATCGAAAACTATTTACCATGACTTGTCCTGCACAACCTACATCTGATGCATCCTTTCATTTCTCATGGACCGCTCTTGTGCGCTGCAACCGCGAAGACTGAAACCCCAGGTGCCAGTTCAATCCATAGAGTGTACATGCATGCATAATATGCGCCCGGCCAGTCACACTTAATGTACACTATCTGATAGCTCCCAGCAGATTTGCTCCTCCAAGCTTAGCACCTGTTAAATCCTGTCACCACACGAGACATACTCATCTAAGATACACCAGTATTTAATTTAGTAGTGGAATATTCAGTCAAAACGGTTAACAGCAAACGGAACAACATACAGTTTCACGCAGATCAACTTCTCTAAGGTAGGCTCTCTGAAGGTTTGCGCCTTGCAGGTTTGCACCGGCCAACTTAGCGCCCTGCAAACCCAGACTAGCTTAGCATGGTGAATCCATGTTATAATAGTTTATAGAGGGAAACTACATTTTAACTTGTTTGGGTGCCAGATTCTTACAAAGAACCCATCAGATTAGCACATTAGATACGAACCAGATAACCAACAGACTGTAGCCCGAGGTTTTCTTTTTAATATTATTTTCTATCACAAGGTTAATTAGTTTACCTTGAGATTGGCCCCTTCAAGGTTAGCTCCATTTAAATCCGAACCCGTAAGATTAGCACTCTGAAAATTCATCGTAATCGAGAATAAGATACACAGGCACCCAAAGGTAGAAAGATTTTTTATTATTAAAAACAACTTTATAGGAAGCTTCTATGTGCGAGACCTGTGGCATGTATGCAGTAATACTTGGGCAAGGGCTTGGATAAGAGATACACAGGAAATGAATAATCAGCACCCAAACTTTGATGATTTTTTAATTACAAAAAACGAGTCCATGGGAAGCTTCTATATGTGAGACTATCTAGAGAAGGACAGCAATGTACCTACAAGGACAAATAGACAAGACACGTGTCCTGTATGCAGTTCATACTTTGGGCATGTGCTGGACAGTACTTACATAATCTGGATGCTACACAAATTACAGGGGTGGAAAATAGACACTCTTTAAGTGCCACTGGTAGCAGAGCTAACATCTAACAGTTATGCTTTGCATATGCTACTGCTCATTATGATTGTTTGGTATTAGTGAGCATCAACTTATTACGTCAGCAGACTTTCAGCAACAAAGCATGAAAAACAGAATTGCAAACCTGTAAATGGGCGGAGCGGAGATCTGTTTCAACAAAGCTACATCCTGTTAAGCATGCATCTGCAAAATTAGCCTGATAAATCAATCACTTCGTTCTTAGTTTTGAGAATCATACCGACTTATAAGAATATCTGCAAGCACATGATTACGTCTACTTGTGCACAACAAAGGGGAAAGAGAGGGCAAATGGTAGCTTAACATGGTACAGCTGACAAAGATTTACTCTGGTGATACAGTGGTTTAAAAAGGCAAGAATAAACAAGACAGGCTTGAGATTCCTTTACCAATACCATGAGTGAATAAACATAATAAAAAATGCAAAATAAGCTGTGGTCGGCTTAAACGTGCTAGGGAGGCAAAGGGATTGTAGACCTTGTAGGTTTGCACTTTGAACGTTTGCTCTATCTAGGACAGCTTCTTGAAGATTTGCTCCACTAAGCTCGCACCTGTTATTATCCAAAAAAAAGTGATCACTTGCAAATAATAGCTTCTAGGAACAAGAATTGGCGTAAAAGGGGGAATATAAATTTAGATACTATCTACGAGACCACAGGAAGCTCAACGGTGTATCTTCTTACTCGTGTAAATTTGCCTGTTCAAAGGAAGACCATGCAGCTTCCACCAGCTGCAAAGAATACGCGGCACACCGTATTATCAATACACTCATACAGTATTTCATACTCGGCAGAAGAATTTCTGGACACAATTTTTTTGTAGCCAGTGAGACTGAGTTGGAACGCATAAAAAACAGGTTTGTGGAGGGCTAGTGGTGCTGCATAAAAATAAAAAGACAACTGACAATGCCAAACCTTGGTCGGAGTGACATACCCTGAACTTGGCTTTGTGAAGATTAGCGCACGAGAAATTGGTTCTCTCGATGCACGCGTAGCTGAAATCCACCTCTGACAAGTCCTGCAGACACACACACAGGGTATCGACAACGCATTTACAAATGGCGCAGGTAGCTAGTAAGCTGAAGAGAAAAACAAGCTTGTAAGGTTCACTCTAAAACCTTACAAGCTTAGATAGGTCGAGGCCGGAGAGATTGACGCCGCGGAACCTGATCTTCTGGGCTTGGATGCACTTGATCACATCTCTGCGCGTCAGCTCGGCCTCCCCCGGGCCCGGACTGTCAGCCTTGTTGCAAGCCAGTCTCTCGTTTATGTAATCCTCCAAGCCCTGTAGGACACAGACATCAATCATCATGTGAGTGTGGGCCTGAACTGAATCATCATTCTAAGGTAACAGCAGCTGAGGAAGGGGGGTTCTTTGGGGGGTTGGATTACGAGCAGCTGGTAGTACTGTGCCTCTCTGAGGAGCTGGTGGTGGTCAGTGTCGGAGAGCACGGGGATGGCGCCGTCGCGCAGCCAGTTGAGGACGTGCCGGAAGTGCTCGCCGTCCCTGTCGACGAACACCGGACCCTGCATCCCCTGTCTCAGGCTACTGCAAGATTACAGCTGCGGAAGAAAGAGAGCGAGCACTGACCGTGGTGGGGAGGGTGTGGCGGCCGCTGAACATGGCGGCGAGCATAGAGCCGGGCTCCCGCTGCGTGAGCGTCTCCACGGTGGTCGCGTACTTCCTCCCCCCTGCACGAGTACTAGTAAATCAGCCTCCCTCGAATTCGAAACTGACGATGGGCGGAAGGGACCTACCGATGTTGAGGAGGACCGGGGCGGCGGAGGAGGGAGACTCCATGGCCGCCGGTTAAGGGCGGCGGAGAGGGATCTGGATCCACAATTAGTTGGACTTGCTCCCTAGCTTAGCCCTGAATTTCTCTCAATTTCAGTGTGACACCTTTACTTTTTTTTTTTTACTAAAATGCAATCTTTCGATTACATAAAAAGCAAGGGCAAGAAAATGAAAGGCCATCCAAACGCGTCGAGTGAGAGCATAGTTCAATTAGTCGTACACGCGGGACAATCACTAATCTGTATTAATCAATAAGTGTCTCTCTACATACAATACAGTGGGTATATATAGACGAGAGGGGTGAAGAGGACCAAATCCTAGAGGGAAAACCACCCACCCAAAAAAAGGGGTGGGCCCGTACACTGCACGCACGGCCGGTTTCCCAACACTCCCCCTTGATCCGTCATCCAGTATTGTCTACGTCTCAAAATTCTGAAAAACCTAGTGGGAAAAATATGAAGAAAGAGCACATAGTATACGTCTCCTCATGTCGCACGAATTGCCTCATCAAAAACTCAACGTGAGAAACATCTGGAAAACTCACATAAGGAAGAAAAATAGTACAATTCACTCAACATCATGTTGAGTACTCGATCATCCGGATCGAGATTCACAGACGGGGGTGTGAAGAATCTCTCCCTGAGTCTGGTATCTCTCTAAGTCTCATCATACCGATCCGACGAACACATCTCTCAAAAGATGATACCGGTAATGATTTAGCAAACAAATCAGCAAGATTTTCACACGACTTAGTATGAAAGATCCTCAATTCGTTCATCTTCTACAATTCATGTGCATAGAAGAACTTGGGGTTGATATGCTTTGTGAGATTACTCTTCACATAACCCGACTGTACTTGTGTAACACAGGCTGCATTATCTTCATAGATAATGGTGGGGGTCTGTACGGTGTTCAAACCACACATCTGCTGAATGTGGTGAATCATCCGTCGAAGCCACACACACTCTCGTGATGCTTCATATAGTGCTATGATTTCTGAGCGGTTCGTCGAAGACAATATTGTTTAGACGATTTCTAGGAAATTGTTGTTCCACCACAAAGAAAAAATATCCAGTCTGTGACTTGGAAGTGTGCGGGTCCGACAGGTACCCTGCATCAGCATAGCCTACCAATGATAGGTCTTGATTCCTCCTATAGGATAGCCCAAGAACTTTGGTCCCTTGCAGGTATCGGAAGATGTCCCTGATGCCTTTCCAATGTCTATTGGTAGGCTTAGAACTATACCTAACAAGCAAATTGACGGCGAAATCAATATCCGGCCGTGTACAATTCACGAGGTACATGAGTGCTCTAATGGCGCTCAAGTAGGGGAATTCCGGTCCCAGAATTTCCTCCCCCTCTTCCTTAGACCTGAACGGGTCCTTATCTTGCCATAAAGACCTCCCAATCATTGGGGTCTTAGAAGGACATGCCTTATCAAATCTGAATCTCTCCAACACCTTCTGGGTGTAGGCAGACTGGTGCACTAGAATCCGAGCAGGGGAATGTTCTAGTTGCAGACCCAAACAGAACTTGGTTTTACCCAAATCCTTCATCTCCAATTCCGACATCAGGTAGGAACTCGCTTCCTCAATATCTCGTACCGATTATATTCAAATTGTCCACGTACACTGAGATTATACAAAATCCATCTTGAGATCGCCGTATAAAGACACATGGGCAGTCCTTCTGGTGAAGGAAACCGCTTAAGCGATTATACCACATCCTACCAGACTGTTTAAGTCCATATAGTGACTTCTTGATAAGAACACTGTATAGACCCTGATTTGCTCTATCTTGGTTCGGAATGGGGATACCCTCCGGTACCTTCATGCAAATTTCCAAATCAAGCTTACCATATAGGTAAGCCGTGACAACAACCATCAATTTCATTGTCAAGTCCAGATTTACTGCCATCGAGATCAAGTATCTAAAGGTTATACCATCCATGACTGGGGAGTAAGTTTCCACAAAATCGACACCTGGTCGTTGAGTGAACCCTTGAGCAACGAGCCTTGCTTTGTACCGAACACCCTCATTTTTTTCATTTCTCTTACGAACAAAAACTCACTTATGGCCAACTGGGCAAATGTGGGGAGGAGTTAGACTACAGGTCCAAACACTTTCCGTTTGTTGAGAGATAATAATTCTGATGTAACTGCCTCCTGCCAATCTTTCCAATCCGACCTCATTTTACAATGAGCGAGACTGTTAGGCTCACGCTCAGGATCTATGATTGAGGCAATTTTCTTAGCAAAGTTAATGTTGACAATTGCCATTGACTCTCCCGTACTAATATAATTTATGGCCATTTCATCATGGGGCGCATCTGGCGCTACCTCTTGCGCTACCGTATTTCCCATTACAGGAGCGAGGTCCTTTAGCTTTTCAGCGCCGATATGTGTACTCACATCTCTGCTGGATGTTCCCTCAATAGGGACGTTCAAGTCCGGAATCCCCGTGCACAGGACTTTACGTACTTGTGCCAGGTCTCAAGTGGCTCCCCTTACTCTTTCTAGGGGCTTTGGTGACTGTCTATGATAAATCTCCCTTATCCTTTTTCTCCGGGCGTCCCCGAGTACTTGGGATTTGAGAATCCGGATTCTGCGTCCTTTTAGGCCTTTGGACGGGGGCGGGTGTACCATTAGTTAACTTCGGTATCTCAACCCTCTCCGGTGCATTGCGTGCTGGCAAATGCGACTTTGTCACAGTTTTCAAGTCAGTAAAGTGATCAGGCAGTTGATTTGCTAATGCATGCAAATCTATTATCTTTTGGACTTCTTTATTTGTCTCAGCAGTGCGTGGGTCATGAGTGTGGATCCCCGTGGCCTGCCACGTGATTTATCGATTTTTATCATCAAGGGGTTGATTTCCTCCCCCTAAAGTCAGAAAGAGATCCTCGTCAAATATGCAATCAGCAAAGCGGGCCGTATGACAATCACCTGTCATGGGGTCCAAATAGCTGATGATGGACATAGTCTCATAACCAACGTATATCCCTGACTTACGGAGCGGGCCCATTGCTGATCGCTGGGGGGTGGTATCGGTACATACACCTGACAACCGAACATGCGAAGGTGGGAAATTTTCGGTGCCGACCCCTGTGCAAGCTGTATTGGAGAATGGATGTTGTAGGCCGACGGTAAAAAATTTATGAGTTTAGCAGCGTGTAACACAGCATGCCCCCAACATGTATTTGGTAAATTACAACCCCGAAGGAGCGGTCTGGCAATGAATTCAATCCTTGTAATCAGAGCCTCTGCAAGTCCATTTTGTATATGGACATGCGGTACTGAATACTCGACTGCGATTCCCATTGCCATGCAATAATCATCGAATGCCTTTGAAGTAAATTCTCCAGCATTGTCCATTCTGATGGACTTAATACGATAATCAGGGAATCTATTCCTCATTTGTATGATCTGTGAGATCAATTTTGCAAATGCATGGTTCCGTGTTGACAGCAGGCAAACATTGGACCATTTAGAGGAAGCATCGATGAGTACCATAAAGTACTGAAACGGCCCTAAGAGGGGCTGAATCGGACCGCAAAAGTCCCCTTGAATACGTTTCAAGAACGCGGGTATTTCATCCTTCACCTTTAAAAGGGATGGTCTAATGATTAACTTCCCCGTAGCGCATGCTGAGCACACGAAATCATTAGGATTTGGGAAGTTTTTCACATTAACATTATGACCATTCGAGTTGTTAATTATGTTCCTCATCATTCTCAGACCGGGGTGGCCTAATCTATCATGCCATAGGCAAAATAGTTCAGAGCTTCGGAAAACCGTCTTTAAGGTAGTGTACACGGGCGGTGCTACAATTTTCGTGTAGTAGAGCCCCGTGTCCCACGAAGGAAGCCTTTCGAGGACATGGGTACTGATTGTGGATATTGATGAGCACTGGCAGAGTTGGGTTGTGCCCCAAGCGAAGGCGTGGATGTAGCAAGTAGCAGTTTTCCCTCGTTAACGAACCGAGGTTTATCGAACCAGTAGGACTTTGAAATCAACAACAAACTGAATGTTGAAGATCTCTGGCACTTAATCTTCAACAGACGTGGACCTGCACACACTCAACCAAATACTTTGCCCCCAACGGCGGAAAGGTTGTCATTCTTTCCATTCTCCCAGAAAACAAAGTGGTTAATTGTATAGTGAAATAGATGAAATATGAAAATGGACCAGTGGAGTAATGATGATAAAAAGTGATGAATAAAGGTTGCAATCAATGTAAAAAGATGGACCGGGGGCCATGGGTTCACTAGTGGAGTCTCTCAAGTCAATAGAACATTCATATGATGGGTAAACAAATTACAGCTGGGCAATTGACAAGATTATAACACAAACTTAATCTAGCTATGACAAAGAGAAAATGATAGTATTTATGGAGGCATCACGACAATGAACAAAGACTGTTGAGTCCAACTGCATCTTTGTCTAAAAAGTCCACCATGGGATTGCTATCCAGTCTGTCACCCATCGGTATTAAGTTGCAAGCAACAAACAATTGCATTAAGTAAAGCGCATGAAGTAAGCAATACTAATATCAAAAGATACATTAACACCGATGTTTTACCCTTGGTAGCAACAGCACACCCTCGCCCTTAGACATTTCTGTCACTCGTGCCCAAGAACAAAAGGGGGCATGAACCCACTATCTAGCATAAATACTCCCTCTTGGAGATACACACAATCACTTGGCCAAAGTAACTACGCACATCGGTGAGCATGCAAGAACATCAGTCAACATATAAGAATCATGCACAATCTGATCATAACTTCATAATCCATCGGATCCTAGCAAACACGTCACATAGCATTACAATAATCGATCTTGATCATGTTAGGCAGCTCACAAGATCATAAGACATGAAGCATAGGAGAGAGACTACCATCTAGCTACTGCCATGGACCCATGGTCCAAGGTGGGACTACTCACAAATCATCCCGGAGGAAGGCATGGCGATGAAGAGCACTCCGGGATCGATCTCCCCTCAGGCAGGGTGCCGGGGTCAGCTTCAGAATCACCCCCGAACTAGGGTTTGCGGTGATGGTGCGTCGAGGTGACTTCTCTGGAAAATAGTGGCCGCCCCATCGTTTTTAGGGTTAAAGGGATTTATAGGCGTCGAAGGGGGCCGAGGCGGTGCCCATAGGGCAGGGGCGGGTCCCACCCGCGAGTCTAGGTGGGGTCACGGCCGCCACCCGCCTATGGCCCCTGGGTGGCCCCCAGGTCGCCCTTTGGTCCTCAGGTGCCTTTCGTCGCATAAAAAAATCTCCGTAAATTTTCAACGCAATCCGACGATATTTCCTGTGGTGGACTTTCTGAAATAAAAAAAACAGCAAAAACAGGAAGCTGGCACTAGGAATCTTGTCAATAGGTTAGTCCGACAAAATGCATACAAATGATGTAATATGATAGTAGAAACATGTGACAACATCACAAAACTAGCATGGATCAATAAAAAATTATAGATACGTTTGACACGTATCAGCATCCCCAAGCTTAACTCCTACTCGTCCTGGAGTAGGTAAGTGATAACAATATAATTTTTGATGAGACATGCAACCAACTCAATCGTGATCAAGATAGTAATGTAAAGCATAGGATGTGAATTAAGTGATACAAAACAATTGTCTATAGTTGATATCAAGAAAGTAATGAATAACCAAGTTGAATCATTCAAGCAAAACCTTTCATAAATAGTACATTAAAGACATGAAAGCAATGTGATCCACATACTTGATTAATTCTCAAAAGTAATAGTTTGATACGTCTCAAACGTATCTATAATTTTTGAGTGATCCATGCTAGTTTTGTGATGTTGTCACATGTTTTTAATATCATATTACATCATTTTTATGCTTTTTGTCGGACTAACCTATTGACAACATGCCCAGTGCCAGTTCCCTATTTTTGTGCTGAAATTGTTGTAGAAAGTTACTTCTGGAAATGATCTCGGAATTGGACGAAAATTTATGACGATTTTTTACTGGACAAATAAGGACCGGAGCCAGAAGGGAAGGGCCAGCTGAGGCCCAGATGGCCCCCTGCGGGTACCAGCCGCGGCCTAGGGGGAGGTCGCGGCCGCAGGTCGCCCCTGCCACTCGGGAACCCCCTCGGCCGCCTCCGACGCCTATAAAATCACCCTCAATGCAAAACCCCTACCCCCCGAAGGATTTCCCAAATACGCAACAGAGCTCCGCCACCATCGCCGACAAGTTTCGGGGGTCAGATTGATCTTGTTCTGGCACCCTGCCGGAGGGGGGATCGACCGCCGGAGCCATCTCCATCGACACCGCTGCTTCCCGCGATGAGGAGGGAGTAGTCCCTCACCGGGGCTGAGGCTTATACAAGTAGCTATGTGGGTATATCTCTCTCCCATGATGTGATCTTCGTTGTGATCATGAGCTTTGTTAGTGTAGTTGAATACATGATGTGTCCCTCTGTGTAATGGATATGATGTTGCTCAAGTGGTGTTATTTAGTACAATTTCCGGAGCCACCGTTGTGATCATGGTACCTCGGTGATAGGATGGGTGCCGTATGTGACTCTATGGATAATAGATTGGAAGGATCTTCATCATAAGTTTGTTCTTTATTTGTTGGATTGAATAGATCATGAGGTTTCTTGATGCTTGTGTTATTGAAAAAAGAGACTATTCAAGAAATAGGTTGTGGTGTTTGTTAGTACTATCTTTGGATGCGGATAGTGACAGCATGAAGTGTCCATAGATGGGGAATACGAACTTTTAGGTGTGCTTTTCGTAGCCCTATGCAATTCTCATCCTATTTGATCCACAAAAGAATTATCTCCGAGTAACGTCTACCATGCATGTATTTTTGTGGGAATTATCATGTGTTTAATTATGTTAATGATGTTGAGAGTAGTCACTAGTGAAAGTATGAAGCCTAGGCCTTGTTTCCAAGCATTGATACACCGTTTTTAGTCACTTTCGTCACTTGTTTGCTTGCTGCCATTTTTATTATAGAATTACAAAATCACCTTTTACCATCCATATCACTTGCATTTTACCATCTATTCGCCGAACTAGTGCACCTATACAACTGACAATTGTATTAGGTGTGTTGGGGACATAAGAGACGTCTTGTATCTTAATTGCAGGGTTGCTTGAGAGGGATATATTTTACCTCTACCTCCCGTGGATTCGATAAACCTTGGGTTACTCACTTAAGGGAAATTTGCCGCTGTCCTACAAACCTCTGCGCTTGGAGGCCCAACAAGTCTACAAGAATAGAAGCATGTAGTAGACATCAAGCTAATTTCTGGCGCCGTTGCCGGGGAGGTGAGCGCTTGAAGGTATCTTCTTTAGATTCTGCAGTTATATCTTTTTGTTTCTTGTTTTTATTTCACTAGTTTGGCTTATGGAACGTTGTTCTTTGAATTTGCTTTTTGAGAGTGACCTCTCCACCACTCCCATGGTGGATAAGGTTACTCCACATACTGAATGTATTCCTTTCAAGATACCGATGGGGATAATTGATCGTGTTATGAGCAATTGCTATGCAGGAGATGGAGCTATACATCCTAGTTATCATCTGCTTTATATCAAAGAGTTATGTGAGTTGGTTGAGATTGCAGGTGTATCAAGAGAGTTAATCATGAGGAAATTATTTTCCTTATCACTTAAGGAGAAAGCATTGGAGTGGTATAGGCTGCTAGACAATTCTCACTTGTTGGATCGGAAGGAGCTTATGTCTCTCTTTTATTCTAAATTTTATCCTCTTCATGAAATTCATCTAGATAGAAATTATATCTACAATTTTTGGCCACATGATGAAGAGAGCATTGCTCAATCTTGGGGGAGATTGAAATCATTAATGCTTAAATGTCCTAACCATGATCTTTCCAAGGATATTATTGTTAACAATTTTTATGCAAGGCTATCTCATCATGACAAGGAAATACTTGATGCATCTTCTATGGGTTCTTTTACAAGTAAGAAGATTGATGCTAAATGGGATCTTATTGAAAAGATTCAACAAAACATTGAAGATTGGGAGATTGACAAAGGTAAAGAGTCAGGTATAAATTATGAGTATGATTGCATTAAGTCTTTTGTTGAAACTGATAGTTTTAATAAGCTTAGTGCTAAGTTTGGACTTGACTCTCATATAGTTGTTGATATCTATAAATCTTTTGCTTCTCATATTAATATTCCTAAAGAGAAATGGTCTAAGCATCATGAACCTTTCAAAGACATTTGCAAACAAAATGAAATTGTTAATGATGATTGCAATATACACGATCCAATCTCTACAAATAATGTTCCATATAAGCATGTTAATTTTTGTGTAGTGCATAGACCTTGTGAAAGCACTCGGGTTGAAGAAGATAAATATTGTAAGCAACATAAGCATGAAAGAACTAGCAAATGGCTTAAGGATTTATATAAATTTTCTAGATAATTAAATGACCTCTATCCTTTTATGTGTGAACTTTGCAATGAAGAAGGTCATTTTAATTTCCAATGCTCGTACTTTAATGATAGAATTATTAGCCAGTTTTGTGATAACATGATCACCTCTAGTCTTTATGATGAACTTAATTTATTTTTGGGGTGTGAAGAGTTGTCAGAAAAAACTTCTTGGTTTGATAGTAGTACTTTTGGAAAAAATAGCATTCTCAAGGGAGCTTATCATTATTGTGAATTGCCGTGACAATTCTTACATTGCAAAAATTAGAAAGAATATCACTTCACCAAAGTATAAAAGGGCATATGTTTCTTATGTTGCCAATAATGAAAGGGAGAGATTCTCCCAAGTTTCTCTTGTCTTTTCTAATAATGAATCAGATTATGTGGAGAAGCTTCCTTTCCAACCACTCCCTCCTAAGGTGGTGAAGAAGAATAATAAGAAGAAGAAGAAGAAGAAGAGAGGGAGGAGTAAAAATAAAGAGAAAACGGTATCATCCCCTAAGCATATTTCTCCCATCATGGTTGTTCCTAATGAGCATGAATCAAAATTTATTGAAGATGATCCACTTAATTGTGTTCATTATTATCTTGATGTTAAGTCTATAGGCACTATTGAAGAAGATTATGTTATGCATGTTACTTACTGTGATGATCATGATTGGGAAAATAATACTACTTATGATCTTGAAAATCTTTTTAGCACCAATTTTGAAAATGATGATATTGATAATTGTTATACTGTTGGGAATATTCATGTTTCTTCTAATCATAATGTGGAAAGCCCCAAGCTTGGGGATGATGGGTTTGAAAATCCTTTTGGTATTGAAAGTCATGATGATTTGTTTACAAAAATATATGCCTGGAAAGATGACTATCCCCTTGCTTATGCTGATATTATGCCTCCAATTTTTGATGATTATTGTGATGATAACTATGCCATAAAGAATGATTTTAATCATCCCTACAAGACTCGTCATAATTATTACTCTCCTACTTAACATCATCTTTCTAATACACGATTAGTCTATGATGTCCAAGTTCTATATGATAGTCCTACTCTCAATGTTACTAATAATAAAGATTTTACTTATGTGGAGAGTAATAATAATACTTTTATGCATGTGAATCATGAGAAAAATACTTTATGTGATGATTATGTTATTGAGTTTTCTTATGATTCTATTGAAATTTATTATGAGAGAGGGAAGCGTGAAGTTTCCTCTCTTTATGTTGAAGGTTTTAATGTTGCACTTGCTTTGTCTTCCTATGCTTAATGCTTTATGCTCCAATAATTTATTTTCTTACAAGATGCCTATGCATAGGAAGAGAGTTAGACTTAAATGTGTTTGATATTTTCTTCATGATGCTCTCTTTTGCGTTCCAACTCTTATTCTTATGAGAGCATCATTAAAATTATCATGCCTAGCTAAAAGGCTTAAAAGAAAAGCGCTTGTTGGGAGGCAACCCATGTTTTCTTTTCTTTCAGTTTGTTTTTGTTTTCCTTGAGTCATGAAGTTGTTGCCTCTGTAGCAATTTCATTGTATCTTTTTCTTTTAGTTTTTTATGCCAAGTTTAGCCTCCAATGCATTGAAAGTGTGAGGTGTTGTTTTGCTGTCCAGAAACAGAATTTTGTCCTTCACTGTTCGAAAATCTAAAAATCCTCTGAATTTTATATTTTTCTGAAATTTTTAGACAGAAAGCCTGATACTTTTAGCTATCTTGTGTTAGTTTTGACTTGTCTGATTTGAGCTACAGAAGTGCCTCGAACAATTCAATATTTACAGATTGTTCAGTTTTTGACTGATTCTGCTTTTATTTGTATTCGTCTCTTTTACTATCGTCAAGTGTGATACTCTAGAAAAGGAGTGCCACACTGAGGCTTAGTAAACAGTAGCTAATGCCCAATAAAGTTGTTTGCAATTTGTCTTGAGTTGAACACATGTGCATTTTAATTTATGAGCACTAACCCTCTAATCAGTTTATGAAAAGTTTTGTGTGAAGGGAGTTTTTAAGTTCCGAAGGAGAGGACAATGAAGAAATTGAAGATGGATCAGAGCTCAAGCTTGGGGATGCCCCCCGTGGCACCCCCTCTGAATATCAAGAACCATCAAGCGTCTAAGCTTGGGGATGCCCAAGGCATCCCCTCATCTTCATCGACTATCATAAGGTCGTCTTCGTTGAACTTCGTTTTTATCACTTTACATATTATGTGCGATGCTTGGAGCGTCTTTTTACTTTTAGTTTTGTTTTGTTTGTTTGCTGGTCATATGCTTGTTGGATCCTTGCTTTGTTTGTGTGGGAGAGAGACACGCTCCGATTTTCATTTGAATACTCCTTTGCTTCGCTTATATCTTGTTGAGTATTCTTAGCTACTGTTTGTTTGCTAGTAAGCTCTCGCTTTTAGCTTTTATCTTGTTTAGAGCTGCTAGTTGTTGATGTTAAACTCTCTTGTTCTTCACTTATATTTGTTAGAGAGTTTCTATGGTTGCTTGTTTAATTTGTTTGAGCGATAAAATGCTATCCATGTGATATTGGAATGAAATGAAATCCTGCATAGTCTTGTAGATCATAGTGTGGATACTTGATGCTTCTCATTTGTTTTGAGATATTAGGATGAATGATTAAACTTGCTGGTTATTTGAGTGGAATTGATTAGCAAAGAAATACTGTTAAAAACTTGAAACTATGTGGTGTTTCGTAGTTGTTAATTCTTTAAGCTAATCTTTACATCAAAAGAATTGTTTGGTAAACATTGGAGACGGTGTGGAGCTTTTATAGTTATGATTGATAAATGTCTTATGCTACTCTGTTACCGGTTAATTTTAGATGTTTGCTTCAAATACCTTCTTTGCTAAGCCCAAAAATTCGTACTGAGTGTATGGTTTACTCGTGCATCCAAATCCCAAAGCCAAACTATCTTGCCAGCCGAGTCCACCATATGTACCTATGCATGGTATTTCCTGCCATTCCAAGTAAATTTGTCATGTGCTATCTTTAAAAATTCAAAATACTCCTTTTTGTGCCTATGTTTTTAAGCTCATGAGGGAGCAGTAGAGAGCTAGATATAACTTGTGACGAGCAAGGTCATTTCCCCCCTTTCACCCGGTGTCGATGGATTACGTCTTCACTTGAATCAACCCGAGAGCAGCTTAAGAAAATATAAATATAACTCACCATTCTCCTCCGCGCAATGCAAATCTGAGATATCAACTCAAACATTGGACAGTGGTGAAACCAAGGAGAAAGAAGAGCGCACTCGCTCCTCTAAAAACCAGCTGCTCTCAAAAGTCTAAAAATCCTTGCTTGTTATGGGGGACTAGATAGCTTCTCTGTTGTGAAGTCGTTGACGAAAGCATGCATATCTCAAAATTGTTTTACTTCTGTTTCATAAAAAAAACAAAAAGCTCTAGCACATGACTAATCACTGCTTCCCTCTGCGAAGGGCCTTTCTTTTACTTTTAACGTTGAGTCAGTTTTCCTCTTCCTTCTATCTCCACCAAAGCAAACATCTAGCATTGACCCTGGGTATCATTGATCATATTGCATTGTCAGATTAAACATGAATCTTTATATTGACTTTACCGTTGGAAGTTGAAGCTTTTTGCTAAAACATGCATCTTCTTTGTTTTGATTCTCAAACACTTTTGTCATGGAATTGTTAACTTTGAGAATTAATCAAATATGTGGATCACATTGCTTTCATGTCTTTAACGTACTATTTATAAAAGGTTTTGCTTGAATGATTCAACTTGATTATTCATTGCTTTCTTGCTATCAACTATAGACAATTGTTTTGTATCACTTCATTCACATCCTATGCTTTACATTACTATCTTAATCATGTTTGTGTTGGTTGCATGTCTCATCAAAAATTATTTTGTTATCACTTACCTACTCGAGGACGAGTAGGAGTTAAGCTTGGGGATGCTGATACGTCTCAAACATATCTATAATTTTTGAGTGATCCATGCTAGTTTTGTGATGTTGTCACATGTTTTTAATATCATATTACATCATTTTTATGCATTTTGTCGGACTAACCTATTGACAAGATGCCTAGTGCCAGTTCCATGTTTTTGTGCTGAAATTGTTGCAGAAAGTTACTTCTGGAAATATTCTCGGAATTGGACAAAAATTTACGACGATTTTTATTGGACAAATAAGGACCGGAGCCAGAAGGGCAGGTCCAGCTGAGGCCCAGAAGGCCCCCCGCGGGTACCAGCCGCGGCCCAGGGGGAGGCCGCGGCCGCAGGTCGCCCTGCCACTCGGGAACCCCCTCGATCGCCTCCGTGGCCTATAGAATCATCCCCGATGCAAAAAACCCTACCCCCGAAGGATTTTCCCAAATACGCAACAGAGCTCCGCTGCCATCGCCGACAAGTTTCGGGGGTCAGATTGATCCTGTTCCGGCACCCTGTCGGAGGGGGGATCGACCGCCGGAGCCATCTCCATCGACACCGCTGCTTCCCGCGATGAGGAGGCTTATACAAGTAGCTATGTGATTATCTCTCTCTCCCATGATGTGATCTTCGTTGTGATCATGAGCTTTGTTAGTGTAGTTGAATACATGATGTTTCCCTATGTGTAATGGATATGATGTTGCTCTAGTGGTGTTATTTAGTACAATTTCCGGAGCCACCGTTGTGGTCATGGTACCTCGATGACAGGATGGGTGCCGTGTGTGACTCTGGATAATAGATTGGAAGGATCTTCATCATGAGTTTGTTCTTTATTTGTTGGATTGAATAGATCATGAGGTTTCTTGATGCTTGTGTTATCGAAGAAAGAGACTATTCAAGAAATAGGTTGTGGTGTATGTTAGTACTATATTTGGATGCGGATAGTGATAGCATGAAGTGTCCATAGATGTGGAATACGAACTTTAAGGTGTGCTTTTCATAGCCCTACGCTATTCTCATCCTATTTGATCCACAAAAGAATTATCTCCGAGTAACGTCTACCATGCATGTATTTTTGTGGGAATTATCATGTGTTTAATTATGTTAATGATGTTGAGAGTAGTCACTAGTGAAAGTATGAAGCCTAGGCCTTGTTTCCAAGCATTGATACACCGTTTTTAGTCATTTTCGTCACTTGTTTGCTTGCTGCCATTTTTATTATAGAATTACAAAATCACCTTTTACCATCCATATCACTTGCATTTTACCATCTCTTCGCCGAACTAGTGTACCTATACAACTGACAATTGTATTAGGTGTGTTGGGGACACAAGAGACTTCTTGTATCTTAATTGCAGGGTTGCTTGAGAGGGATATCTTTTACCTCTACCTCCCGTGGATTCGATAAACCTTGGGTTACTCACTTAAGGGAAATTTGCCGCTGTCCTACAAACATCTGCGCTTGGAGACCCAACAAGTCTACAAGAATAGAAGCGTGTAGTAGACATCATAGTTCCATGACCAAAGTGTTTGAGAATCAAAACAAAGAAGATATAAGTTTTAGCAAAAAGCTTCAACTTCCAACGGTAAAGTCAATATAAAGATTCATGTTTAATCTGACGATGCAATATGATCAATGATACCCAGGGTCAATGCTAAATGTTTGCTTCGGTGGAGATAGAAGGAAAAGGAAAACTAACTCAACATTAAAAGTAAAAGAAAGGCCCTTCGTAGAGTGAAGCAGGGATTAGTCATGTGCTAGAGCTTTTATTTTTATAAAACAGAAGTAAAACAATTTTGAGACATGCATGCTTTCGTCAACGACTTCACAACAGAGAAGCCATCTAGTTCCCCATGACAAGCAAGGCTTTTAGACTTGTGAGAGCACCTGTTTTTTAGAGGAACGAGTACGTTCCTCTTTCTCCTTGGTTTCACCACTGTCCAATGTTTTGAGTTGATTCTCAGATTTTCATTGCGCGGAGGAGAATGGTGAGTTATATTTATATTTTTCTTAAGCTGCTCTCAGGTTGATTCAAGTGAAGACGTAAACCATCGACACCGGGTGAATGGAAGGAAATGACCTTGCTTGTCACAAGTTATATCTAGCTCTCTACTGCTCCCTCATGAGCTTAAAAACAGAGGCACAACAAGGAGTATTTTGAATATTTTAAAGATAGCACATGACAAATTACTTGGAATGGCAGGAAATACCATGCATAGGTAGATATGGTGGACTCAGCTGGCAAGATAGTTTGGCTTTGCGATTTGGATGCACGAGTGAACTCTACACTCAGTACGAATTTTTGGGCTTAGTAAAAGGGGTATTTGAAGCAAACATCTAACATTAACCGGTAACAGAGTAACATAAGAATTAGCCAATCATAACCATAAAAGCTCCACACTGTCTCCCTTGTTGACCAAACAATTCTTTTGATGGAAAGATTAGCTTTATGAATTAACCACTACGAAACACCACACAATTTAAAGCTTTTAACAATATTTCTTTACTAATCAATTCCACTTAAATAACCAACAAGTTTAAGCATTCATCTTAATATCTCAAAACAAATGAGAAGTATCAAGTATCAACACAATGATCTACAAGACTATGTAGGTTTTCATTTCATTCCAATGTCACATGGATAGCATTTTGTCACTTTGACAATTCAAGCAATTTATCAATAACAACTCTCCAACAAGTATAAGTGAAGAACAAGAGAGTTTAACATCAACTACTAGCAGCCCTAAATAAGATTGTTAGCACCCGTTTTTGGCAGGCCCCGGATTCAAGCTTACTCGGAGGAAATGGCGACTCGGTGGTGATCCGGCAGGAGCTAACCCGGATCAGTCACAACCCGGATCACAAGTTCAAGCTCACTCAGAATGGTGACTCGGAGAGGATCTGGGGAAGTGACCCGGGAGAGGTTAACCCGGTTCAGCCAGGACCCGGTGCAGGTTAGACTCGAAGCTTCCTGAAGATTCCACAAGCTGCACCAGAGATGCAGGACGCGAGGTGATTTAGTGCTTGCAAAGCCCAAAACGGAAGTCGGTGGCGCCAGAAGGAGTTCGGGATCAACCCGGAAGGACAAAAGGTAACTTTCCAAAAGAAGCCGGAGACGACGCTTGCAGTCCGAATCCAACACGACGCCGGCCAGGAATCTTACCTAGTTTAGAAGTAGAAACCGACCTATGCTATGAGTTGTAATCCGTGTAGAAGTACAATGCTTGTACGGGAAAGTCCAGCCGCCTTTCTATATATATGTAGGAGGTGAAGACCGATTGAAATTAAGCAAACAATCGACAATCAATACAAACCCTACTTTTTTACCCTCAAACCCTTGTTCTTGCTTCCGTTATTCGGCGACTTCGCGAGAATTCATCAAATATCAACAATCGAGTTGAGAGCGGTCCAATCTGGCTTAACTCAGCCAATCATTGCGGGCTTCCTCCGACAGGGTCCCTCCCGAGGGGCTGGGGCGTCTGGTTCTAAAAGAACCAGCTTGCTGTCTTGCGTATCGCGCTCCAAGTTGGTCTCCCGCGGGGCGAGTTGCAGAGTATCTCCACCGGCACCGCAGGTACACGAGGACATGTTCGTGTGACGCGTTTTAATCGCAACACACTTTTTGGCGACTCCGCTAGGGACGATTTCTAACCTAACTCGGACAACAATGACCGGGTCCAAGACTACAGATCCGTCCGGCATCACCACCGACAACATCATCAAGCCTACCATCAAGGATTTGTCGGAGCATAACGCCAAGGCCTGGATGAGTGGAAGAAGAAGAGGAGCGAGGAGTTCGAGGCACTACGACTCAAGCAGGAGCAGGAAGATGAAGAGTTGTACTTGGCCAGCTTCAAGTTAGATCGACAAGGTGTAACCACGCCGATTAAGGAACCGGCATATGCACCTCTGAACGTCAACACCGACACACCCGCTGTAAGTAACAGTATCTTTTCTCCTGAACAGTTAGCCGAGATCCAGTATCATATTTCACAAAGTACAACCAATGTTTATGATCTTATGCTGGAACATGAAAAGGCTAAGAAAAACACTATCCAAGCCCAAACATCGGACACACAACCGATGAGCCCGAACAAGGAAAACCGGATTGTTAGTGCGTTGCCTTGTCCGACTCCGATCCGAAGTTCACTCTACCCGGCAGGTCAGACGGGACCAGCGGTGCAACTTCCGGGACGCGGGTCAATGCCGAATTCAGATTCGGCTCCTTGGATGCAATCCGGCCCTGTGACCAATTTTGCTCCTGTTCCGAGTCAATTGGCCAATATGGACGATTTAGTGGTCGAGTTCAGGAAGAAATTGGACCAGATAACCTACGACAAATTCGGGTATATGCCAAAACCTAGAACTTACGTTAAACCCTATCCCGAATATTTTGATTTACAAACCTACCCAACTGGCTATAGAGTCCCCAAGTTTTCTAAATTTAATGGGGTGGATAACAAATAGACATGGGAACATATTAGTCAGTATTTGGCTCAATTAGGCGAGGCTAATCATGATCACATCAAAGTAGGCTTGTTCTCTCTGTCGTTAACCGGGGTTGCTTTTTCTTGGTTTTCGGCTTTAGCTCCCAATTCTATACATACTTGGTTTCTGACGTGGGCATACCCTCCGGACACCCCACCATTAGCGTACCCGATGCGGCCCAGCCGAAGGCCCACCTGGAGGCCCAAGTGAAGTCCAAGAGGCCACGACTTGGAGTACAAGAACAAGACTCATGTAAACCCTACCTGGCTGCATATATAAAGCCAGGCAGGGGCACCGTTTAGAGAGATGTCCAACAGATACGAGACAACATACGGGACAACAGACTAGACACCACCCGCCTCCGGCGGCAACCTAGACGAGATCCAATCTCCACCACCACAGCCTTCGGGCCACCTTGTAATCGTCATCATCAATACAGATCAGACAAGCAGGATGTAGGTCTTTACCTCACAATGAGGGGCTGAACCTGGGTAAATCCTTGCTTGTCAGCCGTCCGACACTACCAGCGCGCCAACTTCTCCCTCTATACGAAACCCTAGGTATCATACCGATGGGATTTGTCGTGGTAACCCCACGTCAATTGGCGCCGTCTGTGGGAAGAACGCGTGCTGGATCGCGGTGTCGGCGGCTTCAATCTTCATCAACAACGGCAGCCAGATCACATCTGGCCAATTCATCTACTTCGTCGTGTTCGACTTCGTCAACAACCACTATCCACGACTCGCCGGTCTCATCCGCGATTTCGCGATCCAATCTTCAATCTGCACCAACTCATCTCGATGGCGACTCGGAACTCATCTCGACGATCCCTTCGGTGGAAAGATTCGAAATCGAGTTTTCTACAAGCTGTTAAAATTTCAGCGCGTTCCAACGGCTGGATCTTCCGGACCGACCCGCGCACTGATCCTGTGTGAGAACCCTAACGCAACTTCGTGCGGCTTCGGGAAAATAATTATCTAGGTTGACTCGGACATCAATTTGAATATCCCTCAGGTGAAAACATGCGGAATACAATCCCGCACCACTCCAAGAAATTTGAGCCAATTCCAACGGTTGGATCTCCGTCAGCAACTCGCGCAATACAGCAAGTTTTAGATCTAGGCGAGTTCGCGAATTCAACTCGCGAGTCCGGATTTGGAACCGATTTCGTCGGATCGCAAGACAGAAGAGGAGCAACTTCGCCGCGTCGATTCCATCTGCTGCGTCGACTTCATTTGCTGTGTCGACTACGTCCGCCGCGTTGTAGCGCCCCGACCCCGGAATTATACAGAGAGGCTATGTGTTCGACACAACCATCAATGTATAAAACAAAGATCGAGACTTGTGGAACAGAACTGGCACAAAGCATGACTCTACGACACAAAACATATAGCAACTCATATAATGAGAAGAATACAAATATTACAAGGCAAAAGGATCACAGATCCAACAAGTCATCAAGCGGAAGCGGGTAGTGTTGTCTAACAACAAGAAGCAAATATATGGCCTAAGAGGCCTACAATAAACCTTTCCCAGCCAGCTTGTTCCACGGTCCCAAGCTGCCACCTGGGAACCCCAGACTAGTAGTCGACGTCAACGAAGAAACCACCTAGTTGCTCGGTGTCGTCCTCCTCTGAAATACAAATACATAGAGGCAGCAAAGAGAGACTGAGTACGATGTACTCGCAAGTTTAGTAGGGCGATATAGGCCCAATGACTGACGGAGGCTCTACAGCTGTATATGTAGTTATTTTGCATAAAGCCAGTTTTCAAATAAAAGATACAAAAGACACAAGGCATCGTCTATTCAGAATATTTTTCATAAAGGGGATAAGAGAGTAAACATTTCAACTTCGGTTCTCGGCGAACCTACTTGTAGTCACAAACACCTCTCATCTCCACCAAAGGCACTCCCTCGAATCACCCTCGAGGAAATGAACCTTTATCTCACGGTTGTTATGCAACCTTTAGCTGCCATATCAATTAGGTTAACGTTATCTATGATCTTATATCCGATACCAAGATTGTCCATAACCGTGGACACGGCTTTTCGAAAAGATTAACCCTGCAGGGGTGTACTAATTTACCCATTGGTACCGTCCGGCTCACCTAGTTGGCCCTCTTCCGGGGAAGACCGGCGAGCGGGCGCGGTTAAACCTTTACCTCACGTGAGAATATCCAAGAGTCATCTGTGGCCACAGGACAGGTTCAGTGCCTATTTCAGCACACCGCCCCATCGCCACGCCCTAAACACCACCGTTCACATCATTCTCTTTTCCACCCACACAACTCACGCGCAAATGGAAAACCGAACTAGAGGACCCTTGGATACGCCCGCGCAAGTTATTCAGTTAGTAAGGCGCCCATACACCCACCAATGGCAGCACGCTCGTCTTGGTTCAAGAGGTAAAGAACTCACACCTAGGGGCTAGAGTGAGGCAAAACACCATCACCGATGGCAACTCACCCAAACCGTCTTAGCATTTTAATTATGCCTCTCCAGTATCCACCATGCCCGCATCATTCCACCATCATCAACAATTACGGAATTAACAACGGACATAAAGCATATCTAAGCATGGCTAAGCATAGCTAAGCATAAGAATACCACAATTCTATCTTTAACTCGGCCATCACTTCAACCCTAGGTTTCATAGGTAGGGATACATGTGATTGGCTCGGGGAAGAACATGCATTCATAGGATATTCTAATATTTACCAAAAAGACATTTGAACCGCATGCAATATTATGGTGGATAAAATAAGTTTATAAAGACATAGGATGCTAGATGCCAAGAAGGTTAGGTTATCTCTTGCCTTGCTGCCCTAGAGCGAAGTACTGATCGTCGGGGTAGTTAGAGAGACCCTCGACTCCGGAATCTATCGATACCCAAAAGAGAAATACAAAGAGCACATAAATCCCACGATCACAAGGTGCAATGCGCAAACACATGATGTCATGTCAAATTGATGCATTAATATCAGTATATAAATTAAAGTCACAATTAAATGGGGAGCCAAATAATTAGTGAAATTATTTGGGATCAACCCCATATTTATCTTAGTGACCACAATCTTATAAATTATCAAATTATTAGAGAGGTGGCCCAAATATGCATGAACATGACAAGAAGGGATAGGTTTCGTTCTTCCGATCATTTCGGTAATTTATTTGTAATTTTCGGAGTATCGATGAATAAATAGCAATTTAATTAAATAATTGAATTTAATTCACTTAAACAAATTAAGAATGACATCAAATAAAGATTTGTGATCATGATGTGATAAGTGTATGAGTTCATAGCATTTGACATGGTGATCACCTCAATATTTTATTTATAACTTTTGGAACAATATTTATCGGAATATGATTTTTCCCAATTAGGTCTCATTTTTACCAGTTTAGGAATTCACACATAATCAGCAAGATTAGAATTCCAAGAGATTGTTACCATGATTCTACCACATAGGGTTTGTTTTGCTGAACATTTTGATATTTGGTTTGCAATTTTTGATGCATTATTCGAAAAGATATTGAAGTTTTAAATTCAGCTTTAAAACCAAAAAGGAAAAACATTCCCAGGCAGGCCGGCCAGGCCGGGCTGCAGGCCGGCCAATATGGCCGGGCCACAAACCGAGAGCCCCCGGCCACCTGCCGGCCCATATGGCCGGGCAGGGACCCGAGAGGCCCCGGCCTCGTGGCCGGTCAGGCCGGGGGGGCAGGCCGGGCGTGCTGGGATGCGGTGCTAGCACGCACGCATGCGTGTGTCAGCGGCGGGGCGCGGTGGCCGGCGACGATCGACGCCGGGAGAGGGGGAGGGGGCACGGGAAGAGGCCAGGAAGGAGGAGGAGCTCACCAGGGACCCTAAGGTGCGGTCGGCGACGGCGAGGGGCGGCGGGATCGCCGGGAAACGGCCAGCGGCGACGCGACAGTGGCGGGGATGTCGGGGACGCGGCCGTCGGTTTCCGACGGCCCCGGCACGATTCCTCGCACGGGGAGGTCGAGGACGACGCGGCGGAGGCGGTGGCGCGCTCGCACGGCTACGGGGTGGTCGGAGGCGTCGGTGAGCTTGACGGAGGCGGATCGGATGGTGAACGGAGGCGAGGGAGAACTCGCGGTGGTGACGGCGACTTAGGCGACACGGCGACGATTCCTGGCACCCGGGCGAAGACGGCGACGAGGCAGAGGGAAGGGTGCGCGTCGGTCTGCTCGGAGAGTTCCCTAGAGGCGGCAATTCGGCGGCGGTCTCGAGCTGAGGCTCGGCCATGGTGCGGGAGCACACGAGAGAGAGGGAGGGAGAGAGGGAACGGGGTGGAAATGCTGGGCATGGGGAGTAGGTGAGCACGCGGGCGAGGGGATGGCCCTTGGCCGCGGCAGGGGGGGGGCACGGCGCATGGGGTGCGTCGGCGGCATGGCGCCAGCGCCCATGTCGCCACTGTCGCCACTGTGAGAAGGGGAAAGAGAGAGAGGGCTGACAGGAGGGTCCCAGCGTCAGGACTTTGAACTTTTTCCATTTTTCTTTTTCTGGTAATTCATAACAGCAGGTTTGAACGATTTAAAAGAGCCATTTAAACATATTTAGAAATTATGCAAAAATTCAAATAGGCTCCATTTAGCCCTTAGGTGCTCCACAAAAATTGGTGAGTCAAATAACAATGTTTTGCACCACATTTGTTCTTGGAGTTTAATTAGGGCATTTTTGATAAATTCCAAAATAGATGTATTTGGGGCATTTAAACAATTCCAAAAATAGTGAAAATATGCATGGAGGCTCTCACAATAATATTGAAGCTCCCCATGATTTTAGTTTGAATTTTTGGAAGGTTTAATTTGGTTCCAAAATAGGAATTGAATTAAGCCAATTTAAATTCTCATACTTTATTTATTCGATTGGCATTTATAAAAATATATTCTTAGAACTTCCGGGACAATTTGGAAATTCAAGAATAAGTTGGTTTGGCCATTTTGGGCAAAGCATTTAGTTTTGGAAATTTGAGGAAGGGTTTTGCTTCCTTTGTTTTACAAATGTTGCTTTATTTCTATATTAGCAATTTTAAATATGTATGCCATGATGCAATGCAACACAAAAAGCGAAAAATTGGCCCATATTTTAGGGTACTAATCTGGGGCTGTTACACGCGTCGACTACGTCGTCCGCAGCGTCGACCCCATCCGCCGCATCATCTACGGTTACATCGACTCCGTTGTAGTCGAGATCATCCATGCCTTGGAGTCCGCATCGCGGACAATTACGACCGTCATAGACCCGCTATGCCGTCACGGCATCAACGACACGCGCCATCCGGTTTAATCGCCATGCTTCGATCTACGTGTCATCAACAGCTAAGTCGTTCTTATATTTAATTTTTGCAGTCAATAAGGCTACTTAGCCACACATATAACCTGCTTCGGCCGCACCCGACACTCGGGGGCTGCGCCACATATGGTACCACGATTTTTCCTTTCAGTTATTGCAGATGCACCCCTTTCGGGGGCTGAACATTGCAGTCGCCCCTCGAGTCCGTCGCACCAACTCCACCGCGTCGACTCTGTCCGCCGCGTCGAGTCCGCTACATCCGCTTTGCAAAGAGCCCGCTACCTAGAAGGGTATTACGTACCCTCGGGGGCTGGCGTTTCGACATCAACAACAACAACAAACTACTCCGCCGTGTCGAGTACGGTCCGCCGCGTCGAGTCCCTCGCATATGATCCGCCGCGTCGACTCCGGTCCGCCGCGTCGAGTCCCTCGCATATACTCCGCCGTGTCGACTCTGGTCCGCCGCGTCGAGTCCCCTGCATTTACTCCGCCGTGTCGACTTCGGTCCACCGCGTCGAGTCTCTCGCATCTACTCCGCCCCGTTGACTCCGTCCGCTGCGTCGAGTCCCTCATATCTACTCCGCCGCGTTGACTCCGTCCGCCGCGTTGAGTCACCCAGCGGCACCCGATACAACATCACCTCAGCGGAACCTGATACTACATCGGGTCAGCGGTACCCGATACTCAGGGGCTGCGCCGCACAAAGCAATACTACATCGCCTCAGCGGTACCCGATACATAAGGTGATTCTTTCGTCACACACCCGATAACCAAGAGACTAAAGGTCACTCGACAGTTGTCGACTCCGATCCAACCCGAGCAAAAACAAAGTAAATTACTGAGATGAATCAAACACAGCTGACCCTCGGATGCTGCACAACAGTGCAAAGGTAAGTCCCACCGATCCGTCGTGTAGGGCCGGGGCTGACAGCAACAGCTGAGGCACCTGAACAAAGTTCCATACCAACAGGTGTGAAGAAAAATCCCGACGGACGCGTTGGGTACCCTCTTAGGCCGAATTCGACTCCATGAGACCTCAAGCGGCAGGAGTCGAAGGGACTAGCCTCCAAGCTCGAGCCCGGGGACTCGAGTTTGATGTACGCTAATAATGCTTGTGCCCAAGAGCACTTAACTGGTCCCGATCCGTCGAGAGTACCAGGCTTATTGTGCGAGATCCACCACTAAGCGTCCTGAAACACGGATACGAATGAATCGCTAAAGGCACGACTCGCACCAGGACGATACAATGCGGAGGAGTCCCTACCAGACTCTCCAAGTCTACCAGGCCCTCGGGGGCTGCTCGACGTACTACCGAGTTGGAAGCACCCGACAAAACAGCAAAGATACAGACTCTTCGAGTCCTACACTCCCATCGGGAGCGCACTCGCAACGTGCTCGACTACGATAAAAAGAAAGGCAAATTGAGCCTATGCCCAACTATAAATAGTTGAACATAGCCTCGGGGGCTACTCCCATCGGGAGCGCTGGTCGCACACCCGACGAGAATTGACTATATTACAGTCGCGAGTCATCAACATACCAGACGCATCGACTACGCATACTCGACATGCTGCTCTGAGTCTCTGCCCGATTCTTCGAATCGACCAGACACTCGGGGGCTACTGACGTGGGCATACCCTCCGGGCACCCCACCATTGGCGTACCCGATGCGGCCCAGCCGAAGGACCACCTGGAGGACCAAGCAAAGTCCAAGAGGCCACGACTTGGAGTACAAGAACAAGACTCATGTAAACCCTACCTGGCTGCATATATAAAGCCAGGCAGGGGCACCGCTTGGAGGCACCCCAACAGATACGAGACAACATACGGGACAACAGACTAGACACCACCCGCCTCCGGCGGCAACCTAGAGGAGATCCAATCTCCACCACCATAGCCTTCGGGCCACCTTGTAATCGTCATCATCAATACAGATCAGACAAGCAGGATGTAGGTCTTTACCTCACAATGAGGGGCCGAACCTGGGTAAATCTTGCTTGTCAGCCGTCCGACACTACCAGCGCACCAACATCTCCCTCTATACGAAACCCTAGGTATCATACCGATGGGATTTGCCATGGTAACCCCACGTCAGTTTCACTTGGAGCAAAAGTTTCATGAGCACTTCTATGCCGGAGAGATTGAGTTAAAGTTGTCCCATCTTACATCGGTTAGACAAAAGCATGATGAATCAGTATCCGATTATATCAAGAGATTTAGAAACAGCAAAAACCGATGTTATAGCTTGGTGATAACAGAGAGAGATATGGCCGACTTAGTTTTTTAACGGGTTGAGGACGTATCTAAGAGAGAAGCTAGAAGGACACGAGTACTCCTCTATCGGTCAGGTTCAGGAGAGAGGTCTAGCTCATGAAAGCCGGGTTAATGAGTCCAAAGACTTGCATCGGATGAACAGGGGTCGGCTTAACGATGTCGAATATGATGCCGACTCCGGTGATGAAGCTGATGTTTACGTAGCCGAGTTTGTTTGGCCGAGTAAGGCCAAACCCTATACGTGTGACGATCTAAAGTCGGTTCGTAAGAACCGGGATGATGAGGTAAAGTGTAGCTTTGATGTAGGCAAATGTGATGGAATATTTGATGCCTTGTTAAAGGATAAAGTGATCCGAGTTAACCATGTTATGCCGTCTCCGGATGAATTAAGGCGACATGCTTACTGCAAGTATCACAATTCTTTCTCTCATGCTACTAATGATTGCAATGTCTTTCATCAACAGATTCAATCGGCCCTCAATGATGGACGATTAAGCTTTGCCGGCATGGCCATTGATACACAGCCGTTCCCAATGAACGTGCTAGATCTTGAGGGAAAGAAAGTTCTTCTTCGGCCAGAAGCGGCCGAAGGCGCTAACAAATCTAACGTGGTTATTGGTGAGCCTAGGAAAGGAGCCGGTGTCAAGGAAGCAAGGAGAGAGATCACATTGACCCGGCAACCCGGTGGACAGGAGGTTATCAAGATCACCGTCAAGAACTCCACACTCGGGGGGCAACAACCACGAGCGAGAGAATCCGGAATCCAGAATCCGGAACTCGGGGGACAACCTCGGTTCATGAAGCCCAAGAACCCGAAAGTCGGCAAATGGAAGACAAATCAGGTTGAATACAAGCCAAAGAAAATCAAGCCGACTTTCGATATGTTGCTGAACAAATATGTGCGCCAGGCCGGGTCTAAGGTAACCCGGCAACATGGGAAGCGACCGAGGTCACCATCTACCGAGAGAAGCTACCGGCATCAAGAGTCGGCTGGGGAGTCCAAGCGTCAAGTAACCCAGCAAACTGTGCAAAGCCGACTCGTGTATCCGGGTGATTCCTCCTATTGGCGAGTCAAGGAGCAAGGAGCCAAGGCAGCCGACATAGAGAGGAGGTTGATCCCGGACAACTCATTGGTCATTGGGACGCATGTGTTGAAACTAAAAGACTCAGTTACAAAGCCAACAAATGATAAGCCGATACTTGCTATCGTGCCTAAAGCAACATCCAGTGACCATGAAGCCGGATCCAGCCGAATCGAGGTAGCTAAACCCCGGGATCTGAATTACACCCAGCCAAAGTGGTGCCCGCCGGGTATAACGAAGACACAGAAGCGGAAACTGCTAAGGGCAAGGAACCAGGAAAAGGCAGAAAAGGAGGCCGAGCAGGCCAGAGACACCATGTTCAACACTGAAAGACCAATGGTGTCGGCTCAAATGTGGGTACCAAAGCCGAATCCTCCGACGATTCCTTTGATGATTACACCGAGTTCTGCTGTGAACAGCGAAACAGGGCCAGTTTCTGTACCGGCCATTACTTATTCATCATGGGTGGATGAAGTGGAAGCAGCAGATTTGGAAGTAAAGGACAAGACAACACCAGACGAGTCGGATACCGAGTTAGCCAATGGAGACTCGGCAGATGATTCGATGGGCGAGGAGCCAGCAGGAAACTTGGAGTTGGTGATGAATGACTCGGAGAATCCACCAGATGAAGAGCTACTGGACTACGAGAGCACGCCGACTCGAGTAGGTATGGACATTAACATGGTATATTATTTGCCTGCTGAATTTCGTTGTAGTGCCCTCGCTTAGAAAAGCAAGCACACATCATGAAATATGCTATTCCCTGGATCGAGTACGGATAGCAATTCATAAAAGATGTAATACCATGCATAAATATCAAATTATTACAACGTGACACGAATGATCCAGGATTAAAATAATCCATTACATCTTCGCATAGCACAGGGCTAGCTTTAAACATGTAAATGGTCCAACACCTTATTTCAGAGTCCACACGCAGACAAAATAATAACACAGAGCTCCATCATCTTCATGAGCCACTGGCGTTCATGTTGGTTGTAAGCTCGGAACGTCCTCACTCGTCATCATAGTAACCTGCAACATTAACGTTGCAGCCCAGAGAATTTGGGTCAAAACCTTGTGACAGGCCGGCAAGTAATATACTGGTGGCATATAATTGGCAAGACTAAATCTACATGCTTATTTGGCTGGTGGAGTTTCAAGGCTATTTGCGGAAAGCCAATTTTATCCTATACTTTCAAAATCATTTCTTTCTTTTCCAAAACTTTAAGAGACATCCTTGGGCGCACCAGTGTCTCACATCCCCCATGTTCACCCATCAAATTTTATTTAAGAAATTGGAATGAAGAGATCTTCTGTCGACATCCATGTCTGGTCACTCGTGAATTGTCCGTTACCGGGGACACGGCTATGATCATAGTTTTCTACTCTCGAGAGTTTGTGGCACTTTCCCCACTAGACTCGATCAACCCATTCTATCCTTAACTCTCATTTAGTGAAAAGGAAAGGAGAAGACCGAGACGAGACTTTTTCAGAAGTGTCTTCCCGTGGTACTACTAGCGAGATCACTGCCGTCCTATCCCTCTACATCATCAGATCTCACTGACCCAGGTCCACACAACTTATTCCGTCAAGACAGAGCCCATATGACTAGTGGTTGCACGGTCGGGCAAACAAACACGGCGTGACTTTAATCTCAAACCCTGGGTGGCAATCCACAAGTGTACATACTCAGGTTCACACCATTAAAATGGGCCTGAGCAGCCACTCAACATCGCCTCCGAAAGCCAACCAATCCACCCAGGTAGTAATTTAATTTAGTAGAAATTTTCCTTAACTTAACTACAATAAAACCATCATTTTTGCAGCAAGCCAATCAACTAAATTAAATTAGGTCACTACCATACAGGACATGTGGCTATCCTATCAGGTTTGCATAGCATAGCAATACTTGGTAAAACAACCTACACATGCAATTCTACTGAAAAGCCTACCATGCATATATACCAAAAATAGTAGGTCATTTATGAAATGTGTATATCACTTGCCTTGATTGTCGTACGAGTTGTCACAGCACTCACACTCCTGGCACTCTTCACAGTCTAAACAAACAAAGCAACAACACAACAATCAAAACAAAGCAAAGGACAAGGCAATACAATAAAATATGAATGCATGAGAAAAATGCAACTAACACAAGTTCAAATTAAGTACATTCAAAAGTTATAACATTCTGTTTATAAACTATATGCATGATGCTCATGATTCATATTTTAATTGTTTAAAAGATTTAAAACAAAAACAATAGTCAAAATACTAATGCAAGAGATTTTATAAAGCAATTAAATATGCATGATGCAAATGTATTCCACAAAAATGCTACTGGACAGGGACCACTAAAAGTAGCATTTTTGCAGAAGAAAACATTTTAAAATAATTTATAGATTAAAAGTTATGCCAAAATTACTCAAATTTCACATTTGAAATTTGAATAATTTTCAATTTGGCAAAACAGAAAACAAACTAGTCTAAAATATTCTACAGGTTCTGAGGTTTCCAAAAATATAAAGTTCTCTGAAAATGGCCCAGCCAATAAAAAGATATGAATGTTTTAATAAGCAGGGGCTTTTCTGCAAAATAGCCTAATTAAAAATAATTCGGCTAACTGCCAGAAAACCATGGGCTGACGTGGCTGCTGACTGGGCCGTGACTGGGCTCCTACGTGGCGCTCTGTTATTGGGCCATACCGATTCGGTAAGGGAAAAAAAAGGCAGCCGTTGGATCGAGATCCAACGGCCCAGATCTAATCGCGTCAGAGCAGAGGAGGCCGGCGGCGGCTAGGGTTTCGGTGCACGGCGGTGCACGGCGGAGACGCGTCGGCATCGCGCGTTCCGGCGAACGGAGAAGGTCTAGGGCGTCGAGGTGCTCACCGTGGGGATCAGGGCGATGAGGCGAGCTCGGTGGCGAGGGGTGGCGCTCCGGGACGGGCTCCTCCGCCGGGGATTGCTCGCCGGAGTTGGTGCGGGCGGCGGCCGAAGGATGTCGCGGACGTGGGCGTCGACCTGAGGATGGCAAAGGCACCTAACGATGTCAAAAGGGTGCGCACGCGCGAGAGGAAACCGAAGGGGTGCAGAAGAGAGGAGGGGATGGCCGGAGTTGGCCGTGGGCGCGGGTGCTTACCGGCGGCAACCGCGGGTCGACGACGGCGAAAAGAGGCAGCCTGGGGGCAGGGTGCTAGGGTTTCTGGGGTGAGAGAGAAGAGGGGAGCGGCGGCTTTTAAAGGGCACGGACGCCGGGGTCGATTGCGGCCTTAATGGCTCGGATTCATGGCGAGAAGATCACGGCCGCGGCGAGCTCGTCACGGGCGCGATTTTGGGGATGACGACCGCGTCGTCCTGACTGGTGGGGCTGGCGTGTCAGCGAGAGGAGAGAGGAGCGGGGCCGCTGGTGGGCTGGGCTGTGCGCGCGCGAGCGAGGACGATGCCGGGCCGGCTCGGCTTGGGCTGGGCTGGCTCGGCCGGTTGGCCCTTTCCATTTTTTTTTTGAACTCTTTTCTCCTTTTCAAAAATTCTGGAAATTCATAACTTTTGCAAAACACATCCAAATGAATTCAAACCAATTTGTATAAATTTGTAAAAATACCCTTTATCAAAATATAATATTTGGAAACATTTTTACACAAAATAAATTACCAAAAATACCCTTGGCATTTTAAATGGTAATTGGTGATATTTTCCAAAGTCAAAATAAACTCAAATCTTTTCCATTTAATTTGATAAAATACTTTTTAGAAAGATTATTCTAAACATAGCACTTTGGCACTATACTTGGCCAACAAATGAAATCATAGAAACCAAATTATTATATAGAGCATAATAGGCCCTTTATGACATTTTTCTCAAATAGGGTTTAAAGTGGAAATAGAATTCCATCTTTTGGAAAATTAAATGCAATCAAGCAAGAGAATGATGCATGCATGCAAGGTTTTTGGATTTCCAAAACAAAATAATTAAAATTTTCAAAAAGTTTTTGATCTTTCTGAATTTTCAAAAATTTGAAAATCTTGGGATGTTACATACTACCACCCTTAAAAGGAATCTCGTCCCCGAGATTCGAGGAGGCTAGAAAGAAAAGGGTTTGTGATCTCTGGTTTTAGGCAACGGGGTGGGCTACCACCCTTAAAAGAAACTTTTGTTGGTAGTCTATAACTCTTATCCCCCATCTCGGGTACATGTTGTGGTTTGAAGCTGAGCCATGGCTTAACATCCTTAATCCTGTTATGTTGTAGATGAAGAACAAATGATTGAGGTAAATAGTTAGTAGTGTACCGTTCACCATACTAGGCTTATTGAATGCTCTTCCCACATGAACATGGTTCACGTGTCCCTTCTCGAGAGAGTTGGGTTTGCCAGCTTCTTCTGTCTTCCTTTCCGGACATTCAGTCGAATAATGCCCCATCTGCTTGCACTTGAAGCATTGAATGTGACTAAGGTCTTTCTTTTCTGTATGGTGATGATGATTCTGACCATTGTGACTATTGTTCTTGTATTCACCATTTCCACCATTGCTTCCATTATTATGGTTATGGCCATTGTGATTGTGGCCATTCCCATACTTGTGGAAGTTGTTTCCACCACTGTGCTCATGATAGTGTGGCTTCTTCTGAATGGGTCCAGAGTTATACTTACTGTTGCTACCACTGTACTTCCTCTTCCTAGTTTTCTTCCTTCTTTATATTGTCATCCAAAGTGATAGCCTGGTCCAGTAGAGCTTGGTAGCTAGGAGCGTAGGCCACGGACAACGGTATCTTGAGGTCGCCATTCAGTCCCCTAAGAAACTTTTCCTTCCTCTTTGCATCCGTGTCTATATCTTCTGGTGCATAGCGTGACAAGGAACAGAAATCATCCATATACTCCTTGAGACTCTTATTGCCCTGTCTCAGACTGCGGAACTCTTCCTTCTTCAGATTCATGACCCCCGAGGAAATATGAGCATTGCGAAAACCCTCCTTAAAAGTGTTCCAAGTGAGGGTATCAAGTGGATGAGTGATCTGATAGGTCTCCCACCATTGAGCAGCTGGTCCCTCAAGAAGGTGAGCGGTGAATCTCACCATCTCAGTATCACTACACTCACAAGTGACCAGGTCCTTGTGCACAGAACGCAGCCAATCATCTGCGACAATAGGTTCAGTGGCTGAAGAAAATTTGTTGGGTCTGAGCCTCAGGAATCTGGTAAGTCTGTCCATTGGGGGTGGTGGTGGTGGTGGCGGCGGTGGAGGTGGCGGTGGTGGTGCGTTCTGCTGGTTCGCCAAGAATTGGGCCATCATATTCATCAGTTGGGTCTGTGCTGCCATCAACTGTTGCATCTGGTCATTGTTGTTACTGTTGTAGTTGTTGGGGTCACGGCGAGGAGGCATCTGTGGGGTTTAGCATAGATGAGCATAGATAGAAAGATCTAAAGAAATATTTCTACCCATACAAGCAATTAACAACAATCAGCAACAAGCAAACGATCACACAGTAACACAAGTCAAGAATTTTATAAATTCAAAAAATTACGGTTTTGAAAACTTACTAGCACGATATAGGTTCTAACACGAGCACACTAGTACTGCCATACCACATTTTGATAGGTCAATACTTTAACGCAAGACGATAACTAATAACCTATGTAGAGTGGTGGTCTCGACTATGTCTTCCTTCTGAAAGTTCTTCTTAGGTGTCTTTTGAAACTCCATTTCACAATCCATAGCCATAATCATCATTGGTCCTTTGTTGATGTATTCTATGAGGTTGGCCATCTAAAACAAGAGGAGGTAATTTAGAAAGCACTAGTTGAGAAAGGTACAAGAAAGATGTTTGGAAAGCTTTGGATAAGAAGAAAATAGAATTTTGTTCCTATGGTCTTTCTTATTTCTAATCCCAACCTAAGGTTTTCGAGCCTACAGGCAACATTACGCTCTGATACCATCTTGTAGTGCCCTCGCTTAGAAAAGCAAGCACACATCATGAAATATGCTATTCCCTGGATCGAGTACGGATAGCAATTCATAAAAGATGTAATACCATGCATAAATGTCAAATTATTACAACGTGACACGAATGATCCAGGATTAAAATAATCCATTACATCTTCGCATAGCACAGGGCTAGCTTTAAACATGTAAATGGTCCAACACCTTATTTCAGAGTCCATACGCAGACAAAATAATAACACAGAGCTCCATCATCTTCATGAGCCACTGGCGTTCATGTTGGTTGTAAGCTCGGAACGTCCTCACTCGTCATCATAGTAACCTGCAACATTAACGTTGCAGCCCAGAGAATTTGGGTCAAAACCTTGTGACAGGCCGGCAAGTAATATACTGGTGGCATATAATTGGCAAGACCAAATCTACATGCTTATTTGGCTGGTGGAGTTTCAAGGCTATTTGCGGAAAGCCAATTTTATCCTATACTTTCAAAATCATTTCTTTCTTTTCCAAAACTTTAAGAGACATCCTTGGGCGCACCAGTGTCTCACATCCCCCATGTTCACCCATCAAATTTTATTTAAGAAATTGGAATGAAGAGATCTTCTGTCGACATCCATGTCTGGTCACTCGTGAATTGTCCGTTACCGGGGACACGGCTATGATCATAGTTTTCTACTCTCGAGAGTTTGTGGCACTTTCCCCACTAGACTCGATCAACCCATTCTATCCTTAACTCTCATTTAGTGAAAAGGAAAGGAGAAGACCGAGACGAGACTTTTTCAGAAGTGTCTTCCCGTGGTACTACTAGCGAGATCACTGCCGTCCTATCCCTCTACATCATCAGATCTCACTGACCCAGGTCCACACAACTTACTCCGTCAAGACAGAGCCCATATGACTAGTGGTTGCACGGTCGGGCAAACAAACACGGCGTGACTTTAATCTCAAACCCTGGGTGGCAATCCACAAGTGTACATACTCAGGTTCACACCATTAAAATGGGCCTGAGCAGCCACTCAACATCGCCTCCGAAAGCCAACCAATCCACCCAGGTAGTAATTTAATTTAGTAGAAATTTTCCTTAACTTAACTACAATAAAACCATCATTTTTGCAGCAAGCCAATCAACTAAATTAAATTAGGTCACTACCATACAGGACATGTGGCTATCCTATCAGGTTTGCATAGCATAGCAATACTTGGTAAAACAACCTACACATGCAATTCTACTGAAAAGCCTACCATGCATATATACCAAAAATAGTAGGTCATTTATGAAATGTGTATATCACTTGCCTTGATTGTCGTACGAGTTGTCACAGCACTCACACTCCTGGCACTCTTCACAGTCTAAACAAACAAAGCAACAACACAACAATCAAAACAAAGCAAAGGACAAGGCAATACAATAAAATATGAATGCATGAGAAAAATGCAACTAACACAAGTTCAAATTAAGTACATTCAAAAGTTATAACATTCTGTTTATAAACTATATGCATGATGCTCATGATTCATATTTTAATTGTTTAAAAGATTTAAAACAAAAACAATAGTCAAAATACTAATGCAAGAGATTTTATAAAGCAATTAAATATGCATGATGCAAATGTATTCCACAAAAATGCTACTGGACAGGGACCACTAAAAGTAGCATTTTTGCAGAAGAAAACATTTTAAAATAATTTATAGATTAAAAGTTATGCCAAAATTACTCAAATTTCACATTTGAAATTTGAATAATTTTCAATTTGGCAAAACAGAAAACAAACTAGTCTAAAATATTCTACAGGTTCTGAGGTTTCCAAAAATATAAAGTTCTCTGAAAATGGCCCAGCCAATAAAAAGATATGAATGTTTTAATAAGCAGGGGCTTTTCTGCAAAATAGCCTAATTAAAAATAATTCGGCTAACTGCCAGAAAACCATGGGCTGACGTGGCTGCTGACTGGGCCGTGACTGGGCTCCTACGTGGCGCTCTGTTATTGGGCCATACCGATTCGGTAAGGGAAAAAAAAGGCAGCCGTTGGATCGAGATCCAACGGCCCAGATCTAATCGCGTCAGAGCAGAGGAGGCCGGCGGCGGCTAGGGTTTCGGTGCACGGCGGTGCACGGCGGAGACGCGTCGGCATCGCGCGTTCCGGCGAACGGAGAAGGTCTAGGGCGTCGAGGTGCTCACCGTGGGGATCAGGGCGATGAGGCGAGCTCGGTGGCGAGGGGTGGCGCTCCGGGACGGGCTCCTCCGCCGGGGATTGCTCGCCGGAGTTGGTGCGGGCGGCGGCCGAAGGATGTCGCGGACGTGGGCGTCGACCTGAGGATGGCAAAGGCACCTAACGATGTCAAAAGGGTGCGCACGCGCGAGAGGAAACCGAAGGGGTGCAGAAGAGAGGAGGGGATGGCCGGAGTTGGCCGTGGGCGCGGGTGCTTACCGGCGGCAACCGCGGGTCGACGACGGCGAAAAGAGGCAGCCTGGGGGCGGGGTGCTAGGGTTTCTGGGGTGAGAGAGAAGAGGGGAGCGGCGGCTTTTAAAGGGCACGGACGCCGGGGTCGATTGCGGCCTTAATGGCTCGGATTCATGGCGAGAAGATCACGGCCGCGGCGAGCTCGTCACGGGCGCGATTTTGGGGATGACGACCGCATCGTCCTGACTGGTGGGGCCGGCGTGTCAGCGAGAGGAGAGAGGAGCGGGGCCGCTGGTGGGCTGGGCTGTGCGCGCGCGAGCGAGGACGATGCCGGGCCGGCTCGGCTTGGGCTGGGCTGGCTCGGCCGGTTGGCCCTTTCCATTTTGTTTTTTTTGAACTCTTTTCTCCTTTTCAAAAATTCTGGAAATTCATAACTTTTGCAAAACACATCCAAATGAATTCAAACCAATTTGTATAAATTTGTAAAAATACCCTTTATCAAAATATAATATTTGGAAACATTTTTACACAAAATAAATTACCAAAAATACCCTTGGCATTTTAAATGGTAATTGGTGATATTTTCCAAAGTCAAAATAAACTCAAATCTTTTCCATTTAATTTGATAAAATACTTTTTAGAAAGATTATTCTAAACATAGCACTTTGGCACTATACTTGGCCAACAAATGAAATCATAGAAACCAAATTATTATATAGAGCATAATAGGCCCTTTATGACATTTTTCTCAAATAGGGTTTAAAGTGGAAATAGAATTCCATCTTTTGGAAAATTAAATGCAATCAAGCAAGAGAATGATGCATGCATGCAAGGTTTTTGGATTTCCAAAACAAAATAATTAAAATTTTCAAAAAGTTTTTGATCTTTCTGAATTTTCAAAAATTTGAAAATCTTGGGATGTTACATTCGTGATGTAGAAGAAGAAGCCGAGGTAGCGCAAATTAACTTCGGACCCAAGAATGTTATCTTCGAGAAACCTGAGGGACCGGTTAAGCACCTTAAACCTTTGTACGTCAGAGGGCATATCAACGGGAAGCCGGTTACCAGGATGATGGTTGATGGAGGTGATGTGATAAACCCCGTATTCTATCTTCAAGAATTACAATTGGATGATAATGATCTCATGAAGACGGACATGGTATTGAACGGGTTCGAAGGAGGAGAAGGAGTAGAAGCCAAAGGAGTTATTAGTTTGGAGCTCACAGTGGGAAGCAAGACTTTGGCTACTACGTTCTTCGTTGCCGAGGTGCAAGGAAATTACAACGTATTACTCGGGCGAGATTGGCTCCATGCTAATCAGTGTGTGCCATCTACCATGCACTAGCAACTCGTGCAATGGATCGACGATGAGATTGAAGTCGTTCATGCTGATAACTCGGCATGTATTGCTTTAGCCGAGTCCATTGTTGATTGGCAACACTCAAATGCTACATGCATGTCAGGACGTGATCTATCCGGGTTTGATTTCCTGAGTGCTACCTGTCGATGGTTTAGATCAACGGTGAAGATACGGGACTATGTACGCGCAGGCATCGTCGATGTGGGTTAGTAGACGAACGACACGGGAGACAAGATTTATACAGCTTCGGGACCCGGGAAACATCATCCGGAAATATCCCTACGTGCTGTTTGTGGCTAGGTCTTATTCCTCTCATGGTGGAAGTCGCCAATGAGGCGGCTCCTTTGTGGGACTTGTCTAATAGATCGGGCTCTGTCCCGTCTGTCTTGGTTGTGTTGGGTCTGTCTTGGCTTGTCCCTCTTGGTGCTCCCGGCTCCTCCTTATAAAGGTGGAGGGCCGAGTTACAAGTAGAGTCCTCTTAGGACTCGGCTAATCTATTACAAGTTGGAAAGGTGAGTCCTTATCCTAATCTGACTGTGGAGTCGGCCTGCTGGGCCACCCCTGATGGGCCACGTTAGTACTCCTTACGGGTACCCGTGTCCCATATCCACGACAGTAGCCCCGAGCTTTCAGGTGACTTGTAGAGTCATGCGGAAGGTCTTGATTTGTTGAAGAAATGGGACACTGAGTCCGTGCCGGGTTCTTTGCCGGCTTGTTGATGTAGCGCTTTGCCGAGTTTTAGATGTCGATGATGTCGCGGCACCCGGCGCTGTATTTGCCGGGTTGTCGATGTAGACTTTGCCGAGTTTGTTGGCGTAGACATTGCTGAGTCGTCAATGTAGACGTTCCCGGGTTGTTGGCATAGATGTTGCCGAGTTGTCGATGTAAACGTTTGCCGAGTTGTCGATGCCGGCTTCTCCTGCCGACTTGTTAATGCCGGCTTCTCCTGCCGACTTGTTAATGTCGGCTTCTCCTGCCGACTTGTTTTGAAGTGAGTCGGAATTTTTCTCCGAGTCCTTGCGACGAGTTGTATGACTTTGCTCGAACTTGTTCACACCGGTATATGTGTAGCCCCCGAGTGCCGGGTCGTTTGCCTGCGACGACTCGGGACTCCTTGGTGTATAACTCCTTTTCTTGAGCTTTGAACGGTGTAGCCCCCGAGTGCCGGGTTGTTTGCCTGCAGCAACTCGGGACTCCTTTTGAGGTACCTGAAATAAATTGTGTATGCATTATACCGTTCATGACATATGAAAATAATTAAATAAATATTACAACGATTTGATTTATTTGTGTTCAAGTGATTAATCGTTCGACTTGACTAAGCAGGCTTTCGCGGTGACTTTTTTCATGCAAATTTGATTTGCTCTGTCGACAAAGGCTTCTGTGCTTCAGAGTCGATCTGGCTTTGTTCATACGCACTACTTGGTCTATTGCGTTTATCAACTGACTTAGTAAAGAAACAAAGGTCCATCTCCTGAGCTAGGATACCTATGTTTGGACCGCGCATCTGGCAGCTTGTCCTCTTTGGCAACCATAACTCAGAAGAATTAATAGCCCCCGAGATTAACTCAAAGGTAGCGGATTTATTTAATTGACTGAAAAATAAAAATATGAAATTTAAATAAAAAGATGACTTAGCTGTTTATTTTCCGTAGCTGATGACGCTCGGAAGCCGCGGACCGCCGGTCGCCTTGGTGGAAGTCAGAGATGAGGCAGCTCCTTTGTGGGACTTGTCTAATAGATCGGGCTTTATCCTGTCTGTCTTGGTTGTGTTAGGTCTGTCTGGCTTGTCCCTCTTGGTGCTCCCGGCTCCTCGTTATAAAGGTGGAGGGCTGAGTTACAAGTAGAGTCCTCTTAGGACTCGGCTAATCTATTACAAGTTGGAAAGGTGAGTCCTTATCCTAATCTGACTGTGGAGTCGGCCTGCTGGGCCACCCCTGATGGGCCATCCCATATCCACGACACTATCAGGGACGGATTCGTGCCAGTATCCTTAAAGCCGGTTGGAGGTAATCGGCTGCAACTCAAGTGAATGGATCCCAACAATGATGAGTGGTTGCAGAAGCGTCTAGACAAGTATCGGGCAGAGAGGAACGATATGTGCGAAACAATTGAAGAACCAGATGACATGGATAAGTTGGGGCAAGGTTTTACGTCGGCCGACCCGCTCGAAGAAGTGGATATTGATACATCTCAAACGTATCTATAATTTTTGAGTGATCCATGCTAGTTTTGTGATATTGTCACATGTTTTTACTGTCATTTATATCATTTTTATGCATTTTGTCGGACTAACCTATTGACAAGATGCCCAGTGCCAGTTCCCTGTTTTTGTTGTTTTTGTATTTCAGAAAAGTCACAACAGGAAATATCGTCGGATTGCCCGCAAAATTTACGGAGATTTTTTATGCAACAAAAGACACATGTGGACCAAAGGGCAGACTGGGGGGGGGGGGGGGCACCCACAGGGCAGGGGCGGCCTGCTGCCGCGGCCCCCCTTGACCCGTGGGTGGGGCCCGCCCCTGCTCCTGGGGCGTCTCCTCGGCCCCCTCCGACGCCTATAAAATCCCTTTTGACCTAAAACCGAGAGGGCGGGCATTATTTTCCAGAAACTCGACCCCAACGCGCCGTCACCGAAAACCCTAGTTTGGGGTCCAATATGAAGCTGATCCCGGCACTCTGCCGGAGGGGAGATCGATTCCAGAGGGCTCTTCATCGTCATGCCTTCCTCCGGGATGATTTGTGAGTAGTCTCACCTTGGGCTACGGGTCCATGGCAGTAGCTAGTTGGTAGTCTCTCTCTCTTTTGCTTCATGTCTTATGATCTTGTGAGCTGACTAACATGATCAAGATCGATTATTGTAATGCTATGTGATGTGTTTGCTGGGATCCGATGGATTATGAAGTTATGTTCAGATTGTGCATGATTCTTATATGAGTAATTTATGTTCTTGCATGCTCTCCGATGTGCGTAGTTACTTTGGCCAAGTGATTGTGTGTATCTCCAAGAGAGGGTATATATGCTAGATAGTGGGTTCATGCCCCCTTTTGTTCCTGGGCACGAGTGACAGAAACGTCTAAGGGCGAGGGAGTGCTATTTCTACTAAGGGTAAAACAGCGGTGTTAATGTCTATTTTGATATTAGTATTGCTCACTTCATGCACTTTACTTAATGCAGTTATATGTTGCTTGCAACTTAATACCGTTGGGTGACAGGCTAGATAGCGATCCCACGGTGGACTTTTTAGACAAAGAAGCAGTTGGACTCAACAGTCTTTGTTCCTTGTCATGATGCCTCCATAAATATTATCATGTCCTTTTTGTCATAGCTAAATTGGGTTTGTGTCATGATCTTGTCAATTGCCTAGCTATAATTCGTTCACCCATCACATGCATATTTTTTCTACTTGAGAGACTCCACTAGTGAACCCATGGCCCCCGGTCCATCTTTTCACATTGTTTACAACCTCATTTACTTGATTTTAATCATCATTACTCCTCTGGTTACTTTTCATATTTTATCTATTTCATCATACAATTAACCACTTTGTGTTCTGCGAGAACGGAGAGATTGACAACCTCTCCGTCGTTGGGGACAAAGTATTTGATTGAGTGTGTGCAGGTCCACGTCTGTTGAAGGTATCCCTATGCGCCAGAGATCTTCAACATTCACCTCGTTGTTGATTTCAATGTCCTACTGGTTCAATAAACCTTGGTTCGTTAAACAAGGGAAAACTGCTACTAGCTACAATTCCGCCTTCGCTTGGGGCACCACCCAACTTATCAATATCTACCATCAAGCAGTTTTCTGGCGCCGTTGCCAGGGACTTTGGAGCTACAGCAAGGGGAGTCTCATACTCTCAATCTCTTTACTTTGTTTTTGTCTTGCTTGCTTTATATCTCGTTTAGTTTATTTTCCTGTTGCAAAATTTTAAAACCCAAAAAAATTAGTGTAATCTTTATTTTCGTTTTGTTAGTATGCTTAGTTATTTACTTGTTCTCAATGGTTAACTTCTTTGAAACTAGATCTTATTGGCAAGGCGGGTTCACAGAGGAACAAAAAGAATATTATAAGGACTGCTTGTCTCAAAAAGGGATACACTTATATGGAAAATAATAAATCAACTGAACAATTATGCTAGAGACTTGTGCTTTAAATATGACATATCTTATTGTTGTGATGAATCTTCATGCTGCTTGAATTTTGAACACCTTCCTTTCCAATGTGCTTGCAATGATAATGAAACCTTAGCATCCTATGCTAAGGGAAACTATGATTTTTATGATGTGGAACCTATTGAAGAATTTATTGCGTGGAAGGGTGCTTATGAAATTTCTTCTTTGATTGAAAATGATGATGATGCTCCTTATAAATCTGAAAGTTTTGCTATACTTAAATATTGTATGGATAATTACAAAGATGAAAATTGTTATATTACTGAAAATCTTAAGTGTTTATCTCCCCCAAAAGAAGATACTAATGCCGTGCAGGAGCATATGGAAGAAGAAATTGTTGAAACTAGAAGCTCATTGGATGAAAACGAGGAGGAGAGTGACGAACAAGAGGAGGAAGAATGGAGTAGCTACCCATCTCTACCTTCTAATGAGAGTAACTCTCTAACTCATACATTATTTGATTGTCCTCCTTCCTTACAAAAGGAGAATGAATGCTATGATCCCATTGATTCATTTGAAACATCCCTTTTTGATAAAAATGATCTTGTTATTTATGATAATCCGTGCTATATTAATAAATCTTATGATAATCCTTTATTTGCTACAACCAATGAGATGCATGATAATGAGGAGTTGTGTTTAGAAAGTTCATATGATAAAGCTCTTGATGATGGTCCTATATTACTTGATAAAAAAAATTATAATGCTATTGAAAGTGGGTTTAATCCCACTATTTCTGAAATGGACCAAAATTATGTGCTTGTAGATCATGAAAAGCCTGTTTTAAGTGATAATTATATTGTTGAGTTTGTTCATGATGCTACTGAAAATTATTATGAGAGAGGAAAATATGGGTGTCGGAGTTCTCATGTCACTAAAATACCTCTATTTATGCTAAAAGTTTTGAAGTTGTACTTGCTTTGTCTTCCTATGCTACTAGCTTTATGCTTCAATGAATTATTTTTGTACAAGATGCCTATGCATAGGAAGTGGGTTAGGATTAAATATGTTTGGTATTTATTTCTTGATGCTCTCTTTTGTCAACTCTTATTCTTATGTGAGTGACGAGTAGTGGACTCGGCAAATCCCAAGGTTGTGTACCCCGGGTTGATTGAGGGGGAGAGAGTATGAACGTTGGTGGCTAAGACGGCTAACAGGGGGCGAGTTTACCCAGGTTCGGCCCCTCGAGGTGAGGTAAAGACCTACTCCTGCTTGTATGGTATTATCGAGGTGGCTACAATGGCGAGATGCAATCCCGCTAGGGTTTGTGTGCTGCTTGCTTGACCTAGATGACGCACCCTCCTGGCCTTTATATCACAGGCCAGGTCTCGGGTGGACGGTGTGGATCGCACATTACAAGATAAGGAAAGTCATCACCGGCCTAACCAGCTACTTGGGCCACACGGTACACTTCATGGGCTTCAATGGGCTTCCCTTGGCGTGACCCAGGTACCACCACCGTGGGGTACCCAGAAGGTATCCCCACGACAGTAGCCCCCGAGTGCTTAGTCGAATCGCAGAGTCGAGTAAAGGACTCCTTCCTCCGGGCACGCCACCTGGTTCCTTTACAAGTCAACCTTCGGCTGCAATCGTCTTGAATAATCGGGTGCGCCTCATGATCTTCTTGATTCGCCAATTTTCGACTGTCGTTGTCCTTAGTCATCGGGTGCGCGAACAGCGCTCCCGATGGGAGTAGCCCCCGAGATTAAGCTGAATTGCTTGCAATTGAGGTTAAACTCAATTTTTCTTCAGTCGAAAAGTCCGCTCCCGATGGGAGTAAAAAGATGACTCGAAATGCCCGAGTCAAAACTGGCTTTGCTCGACTTACTTTGTACTCAACCTTGATGGTCTACTAAATTGATTTAAACTCAGCTCTGAAAGCTTACTTGTTGTTCATCCACTCGAATGATTAATTCGGGTGTCATCGGCTTGGTAAAGCTTACTACGTACTTGGCCAATTTGGCTTACTGCGTAAGTTTGCTTAGCTCATGGAGCTTACCGTATTTGTCTGGCACTCGAAAGAGTTTGTCGAGTCGACTCGGCTCTCAGAGCTTACTGTATCCTAGTTGCACTCGAAAGAGCTGTCCGGGTGCTCCATCAGCCCGTTGGCTTACTTGATACGTCTCCGCTGATGACGTCAGGGCTGACGTTTTCGGCGTGCTCTGCATCCGATGGGACGTAACAGAGTGGTCCCAGTGTCAGTATTGACTGTTCTGACCGTTGGGCGCGAAATTTTCGTGGTATGATGATGGCGCCTCGATTCCCGCGCGTAGTGGGCGGCGTGGCCGGCGACGGTTGCTATCTCCGCGCGACACGTGGACGGCCGGATGTTGCCTCGAATTGCCGCTTCGTGGAGGACGGCCAGGATGAATTGATCCCGCGGTATATAATTTTCACCGCGGTAGGGAACAGTTCATCCATCCCCATTTCGCCGTCGTCTCCCTTGCTTCCTCCTCCATTGCTGCCCTTGCGCCCGATTCTCCAAAGCTTTCTCCACTTTCCCCAGCGAAGATGGGCTTGAAGAGGGCGAAGACCACCGAGGGCACCGCCGCCGCTGCCGACGCGGGCATGAAGAAGGTGAAAGGCGACTGGGTGAAGTCGTCGGTGAAGAAAGCCGATCTGGAGAGCCTCCGCGCGCAGGGGCTGCTGCCGCCGGCGGACCGGGCGGCTGTGCGCGCTCCGGGAAAAGAGGTACTCCCCTCTCCTCGCGATGGGGAACGCGTTTGCTTCGTGGAGTTCCTTCCACGGGGTTTCGGGTTCCCCATCCACGATTTTGTTCGTGGTCTCATGTTCGCTTATGGGATTCAGATCCACGATCTGACTCCCAACAGCGTCTTGAGCATCGCGAGCTTTATCGTGCTCTGCGAGTGCTTCTTGGGAATCTCTCCCAATTGGCTTCTCTGGAAGTCTCTGTTCCTCGTTCGCAAGAACGTTGGGAAGTCGAAGCAGGTCTACCCAGTCGGCGGCTTCAACATCCAAGTGCGTGGCGACACCGCGTTCTTCCAGATGAAGAAATCTGACTCCGTCCAGAATTGGCGGAGGAAGTGGTTCTACATCAGGTGCGACCAAGAAGGCCTTCCCGACTTCGCGGCTGACCGCGCGTTGCAGAAGACGAAGGCGTGGACGCACCCGCTGTCAAAGGAAGACAGGGAGGCGACCAAACCGCTGCTGGCACTCCTCCGCGATCTTCTGAAGACCCTTGGTCGCGAGTCGGGTGGGGTGTACCTCATCGCCACCTTCTTCAGGCTCCGAGTGCAGCCACTCCGCCGCCGCGACCAGCCAATGTGGGCGCGTGCATCCGGCGATGAACTTGATGACGAAGGAGTCGAGTCGAAGGTGAGGAGCATCACCAGCCTCCGAGCCGCAGACACATGCAGCGTCAAGTGCCCGGTGCAGCCATATGGCCTCGACAACCCTGTGCCTGAGGTAAATGTCTTGAACCTTGCTTGTCTTCGGTTTTCTTCAGTCGAATCTTATTGCTTGACTCGAACTTTTTGACAGGGTCGTTCCAGCTTTGTTAGCCTTCCTCCGCTGATGGAGAACGGCCCTCACGAAGAGGCAGAAATTTTGAAGGAGGACGAGGAGGATGACGACGAACTCCCTTCCGCCAACTCTCCGAGCGAAGAGGTGGAGGAGGATGATGAAGACGAAGAGCCGCTGCACAAGCGGCAAAGGCGAAGGATTGGCGAGTCTGCTTCGGCTTCGTCACCCGCAAAGCAGGTGGAGGTGGAGGACGTGGACGAGGCGAGCGAGTCGTCTTCGGGTGCCAGGTACACGAGCGACCCGACAGAGCCTGCGTTCGTGCCTCCGCTTAGCTCTGCGCCACCGACTAGGTTCGCGAGACTGCCCTCCGTCTCCGTGGAGAGCGATGATGATCAGGACGTCACCAGGTTAGTCTTTCAGCATCATCTTGTTTTGTCGAGTGCCCTTTTTGCCTTTGCGAGTATTTGAATTGAATTATCCTGTCCCAGCAACCGCACTGGTGCTGCCGGTTCTTCGCCTCCAGAGACGGAGCATACCTCTGCTCCCGTGCTCGAGCGCACCGCGAAGGCGACCGAAGAAGAGCCGCAGGCGGGTGGCGCGTCAACCTTGAAGGCTTCGACCTCCTCCGTGCCAGAGAAGACCGCTGATGCGACTTCGGTGGACGCTGGGTTGCTTGAGCATGTAAGTTTCTCTTGACTCAGTCTACAAGATCTGTATCGGGTGCGCGAACAGCGCTCCCGATGGGAGTAGCCCCCGAAGATGTGCGTGACTAGAATAGTCGGGCACAGATTGACATCTTTTTCTGTGCACAGCCGTTTTGTCGCCAACTGCTGGAGGGAGCCAAGGCCTTTTTGGGGATGGAGAAGGAGAAGAACCGACTCCACGCTGCTTTGGAGCAAGCTAACAGTAAGTACTAACCCTTGTGTTCGAGTGGTGCTGCGACTGTCTTCCTTATTGACTGCTCCGGTGATCCACAGGCGAGAAGGAGAGCCTAGCGAAGCGGGTCGCGGAGCTGGAGAGATCCCTGGGTGCGGCTCAAAAGCGTGAGCAAACCCGGGGTGATCGAGAGAAGACCCAGGTTGAGCGATTGCTCACACTCGCCAAAGCAATTGGAGGTAAATATCTCGGCTCATTGCCTACTTTGTCTTGTGTCGCTTTCTGATTTCTTACAAGTTTGGTCCTCTTTTCGTTGTTCAGAGCCGTGCGGAGGCGCTCCTCCGGAAGATACCTCCAGTGAGAATCTCGACCTGGAGAAAGCTGTTGGCTTTGTTGACCGCGCCTACGCGTATGCTTCGGCTGCGCTGCAGCAATCGTCGGCGGCGCTGCAGAAGTCGAAGGATGCCCTGGCGAGTGTGCACCGGAGCATCTTCCCCGAGCAGCCGTCGCCGGTCGGTGTCGATGCGCTTGCGGCTCCGTTTGAAGGCGAAGCGACCACCCTGGCGGACTTCACGCGTGCTCAGACGGTACGCGGCTCAGAGCTCACTTTCCAGCTCCTACTTGGTCACCAAGTCGCAGGTGACTTTGAGAAGGTTGTCAGCGACTTCCCTCGGAGGCCTGACGGCAAGACCGCGTCCCTCAGCGGTGTGAAGGTGCAGGCGAGTCAGCTGGCTGAGAAGTTGATAGCCACCTTCGAGAGGAAGATCGCCAAGGCTAAGGAGTTGGCTGCTAGGAAGAAACGCTCCCAGTCAGAGTCTGCCATGTAGTTTCCTTTGTCTTAGGGTTCTTCTTTTGGTCATAGCCTGTAATGAACCATACAGTTTGCGGGTCTTCTGGCCGCGGACAAACTGATTCTGAAATGTGAATATGTGCCTTCGAGTCTTTTGTCATACTTTCTTCTAGGATGTGATCTTTTCCTTGCTTGACACTGTCGAACTTGGCAGCCTGAGATGGGTGAGACTCCCGAGGTTGCTGGGGCCGCTGTTGTGGGTGAGGACGAGGATACTTCTTCGGCTGCACCCACTCGCCCTCGTCGTCAAGCTCCTCCAGCCCACGCGCGGAGCGCCAATGACCAACGAGTGTTCACCTATATGAGGAACAAGATTGTTGAACTTGAGTCGAAGGTGAGGACTGCCGAGTTGGAGTTGGAGCGCTTGAAGTCACGGCCTGCTGCGCCGTTCTCACAGCGTGAGGAATTCCTTCTTGGCCAGATAGACCTGATCAGTCGACAACTGCAAGGTTGGTCTTCTGACGCTTTGCTCTTGTTTCTTTATGCTTGCACTGTTCTAAGTGCTGGGTCTTCATGCAGATGTGAATGCTGACCGGACGGCCGAGCAGGGTCGAGTGGACGAGCGAGTGGATAGAGAAGCCGCCGGTGACTCACTCGAAGCTCGTCAATTTTGGTCGGACAAGTCCAAGGGCAGTATACTTGCAAGAATGCTGGATCGCACCTGGCGGGCTGCTTTGCTCTTGGAAGGTTGCAGAAACACTCTATTGCAGGTCAACAAGGTGTTCTTTCCGCACAACGAGCAACCTAGCGGACTGGCTGCGCTGCTGGAGAGGTACCGTGAGGGTAAAGTCAAGGCGTTGAAGGAAGTCGTGCACACCCAGCTTGTTGCCGGGGCGAACGTGGCGCTGGCGTACGTTCGAATGCATCGGCCCCATCTTCCCTTGGACAAGGTGCTTGACGGCTTGCCTGGAGCAGGTGACTACGCCGATACTCTTGCGGCTGCGCGTCAGATGATTCAGCAAGTCCAGGCCTTCAGCGAGCAGCTTGTGGGGCCGCTTGATGCGCCAAAGGAGGAACCTGTAGAGTAAGAATAGCAGTCTGTTGTTGTATGATGTTAGCTTGTAACGTAAATATGCATGTATGTATGCCCATGTGATGTTATTCGCTTAATGTACAATGTGTGATTTTGCACTCGTAGACCTGTATGGCGCGAGCCCCCGAGTGGTTCGAGTGGCGGCCTAGGATTTTCGAGTTATGCCTGTGCGGCGCAGCCCCCGAGTGGTTCGAGTGGCGGCCTAGGCTGGACTTAGACCTGTATGGCGCGAGCCCCCGAGTGGTTCGAGTGGCGGCCTAGGGTTTTTGAGTTATGCCTGTGTGGCGCAGCCCCCGAGTGGTTCGAGTGGCGGCCTAGGCTGGACTTAGACCTGTATGGCGCGAGCCCCCGAGTGGTTCGAGTGGCGGCCTAGGATTTTTGAGTTATGCCTGTGTGGCGCAGCCCCCGAGTGGTTCGAGTGGCGGCCTAGGCTGGACTTAGACCTGTATGGCGCGAGCCCCCGAGTGATTCGAGTGGCGGCCTAGGATTTTCGAGTTATGCCTGTGCGGCGCAGCCCCCGAGTGATTCGAGTGGCGGCCTAGGCTGGACTTAGACCTGTATGGCGCGAGCCCCCGAGTGATTCGAGTGGCGGCCTAGGATTTTCGAGTTATGCCTGTGTGGCGCAGCCCCCGAGTGATTCGAGTGGCGGCCTAGGCTGGACTTAGACCTGTATGGCGCGAGCCCCCGAGTGATTCGAGTGGCGGCCTAGGATTTTCGAGTTATGCCTGTGTGGCGCAGCCCCCGAGTGATTCGAGTGGCGGCCTAGGCTGGACTTAGACCTGTATGGCGCGAGCCCCCGAGTGATTCGAGTGGCGGCCTAGGATTTTTGAGTTATGCCTGTGTGGCGCAGCCCCCGAGTGATTCGAGTGGCGGCCTAGGCTGGACTTAGACCTGTATGGCGCGAGCCCCCGAGTGGTTCGAGTGGCGGCCTAGGATTTAGGTTGATTGCTCGCAAAGGAAGAAATGACAAGTCTTTTCCTTCAAATATCTTTATTGATTCTCGCAAACAGGCCGCCTCGTTAAAACCCTTCCAGTCCCCTTAGGTACCCTGGCGAGGGAAAGAGTGCGTAAGAAACCTGCTGCTACTTAACAAGGTGAAGCTTACAAGCTGGGGTCGATCAGGCGTAGAAGCGGCGTAACTGTGCCACGTTCCACGGATTGCTGCAGACTGTCCCTGTCTTCGAGTCCTTCAGGCGGTAAGCTCCGTTGCCGATTGCCTCTGTCACAATGTATGGCCCCTCCCATGGGGAGGCGAGTTTGTGCACCTTCTTCTGCTTGAGCCGGAGAACCAGGTCCCCTGGGACGAATGCTCTAGGCCGCAGTCGCCGACCGTGGTAGTTGCGCAGGTCTTGCTGGTAGACAGCTGTGCGGCTGAGGGCGATGTCGCGTGCTTCATCTAAGACATCCACATCATCTTCAAGTGCTTCTTCCGCATCAGACTCGTCGTATGCCACCACTCGTGGAGCGTCAAATTTGATGTCGCAGGGCAGGACTGCTTCCGCACCGTACACCATGAAGAATGGTGTATACTGGGTAGATCTGTTTGGCGTGGTGCGTAAGCTCCACAGCACACTTGGTAACTCCTCCACCCAGGCTCCTGCGGCTCGCTTCAATGGTACTCGCAGACGCTTCTTGATGCCTTTGCTGACTAGGCCGTTGGCCTTCTCGACTTGCCCATTGGACTGCGGGTGCGAGACGGATGCATAACTGAGCTTGACACCTTGTTCAGAGCAGAAATCCCTGAATTCCTCGGCTGTGAAGTTCGTCCCGTTGTCGGTGATGATGCCGTGCGGCACACCGAACCTGAAGATGATTGACCTGATGAAGTTGACCGCTGAGGTTGCGGTTGAGCTTGTGATTGGGACCGCCTCGATCCACTTCGTGAACTTGTCGACTGCCACCAGGAGGTGAGTGTGCCCGCCTGGGGAGGATTTCTTGAAGGGACCTACCATGTCGAGTCCCCATTGCGCGAAGGGCCACGCGAGTGGTATTGTCTTCAGTGCCGACGCTGGTGCATGCGGCTTGTTGGCGAACTCCTGACAGCCAACACACTTTTTGACCAGTTCTTCTGCGTCTTGCATTGCGGTGGGCCAGTAGAACCCTGCTCGCAAGGCCTTGGCCACCAGTGCTCGACTGCTTGCGTGGTGCCCGCATATGCCGGCGTGGATGTCGAGTAAGATTGCTTGGCCGTCGGCTGGATCGATGCACCTTTGGAGGACTCCTGAGATGCTTCTCTTGTAGAGCTCGCCATTGATGATGGTGAAGCCTTTGGAACGGCGGACGATGCGCTTGGCTTCGACTGGGTTCTCCGGCAGCCGCTGGTGCAGCATGTAGGCCAGATACGGGCTTGTCCACGTGGGCTCGACCAGCATTATCTCCATGACCTCCTTCTCCGTGCTTGGCGGGTTGGCGGTGCTTGTTGTCGATGTAGAGGGTCCTGGCTGGGGCCGGACCTTAATTGAGCGCTGTGTGATGCACTCGAGGAAGACTCCGGGTGGCACCGGAGCTCGATCTGAACCTAGGTTGGCCAGGACGTCAGCTTCTTCGTTGCTTTCGCGGCCGATGTGCCGCAGTTCGCAGCCGTCGAAGAGGCCTTCCAGTTGATTGTACAGCTCCCTGTAGGCTATCATGTTGTCAGCGATGGCATCGCACTGCTTCATGGTTTGCTGCACAACCAGGTAGGAGTCGCCGTAGATCATGAGGCGAGTGGCGCCGCAGTTCTGGGCCATCCGCATGCCGTGGATCAGGGCTTCGTACTCTGCTTCGTTGTTGGAAGGAGTTGAGAACTTCATCTGCAGCACGTACTTCAGCTTGTCGCCTTTAGGTGAAATGAGCACGACTCCTGCTCCGGCTGAGTTGAATTTTTTGGATCCATCAAAATACATTGTCCATGCATTGGACAAGTCGGGCTCGTCGGGCAGTTGTGCTTCTATCCACTCTGTGGTGAACTCTGGGAGGACCTGGGCCTTGATTGCCTTCGGGTGTGCGTACTTCAGCCCCCATGGCCCTAACTCGACAACCCACTTGGCGACTCTTCCTGTCGCGGCTGGGTTAGTGAGGATGTCGGATAGGGCAGAGGAGCTTACCACCGTGATCGGGTGCTCGGAGAAATAGTGGACCACCTTCCTGGACGTCATGAAGACTCCGTATGCCAGCTTCTGGTAGTGCGGGTATCGCTGCTTGGAATCAGTTAGCACCTCGCTGAGGTAATACACAGGTCGCTGAATAGGGTGACTCTTTCCTTCTTCCTCCCGCTCGACTACGAGTACGGTACTGACCACCCTGTTCGTGGCTGCCACATATAGGTACAGTGGCTCGTTCTCATGTGGTGCCACCAGCACTGGAGGGGTTGTGAGGGTCTGCTTCAGTTTGTCGAATGCATCTTGTGCCTCCTCTGTCCACTCGAACTTGTCTGCCTTTTTCATCAGTTGGTAGAAGGGCAGGGCCTTTTCTCCCAACTTACTAATAAACCGACTGAGTGCTGCGACTCTGCCGGCTAGGCGTTGTACTTCATGAAGTTTGGTCGGTGCAGGCATGTCGAGTATGTTCTGCACCTTCTCAGGGTTGGCTTCGATTCCTCTCGCAGAGACAAGATACCCCAGTAATTCTCCGGCTGGGACGCCGAAGACGCACTTTTCTGGGTTTAACTTGATCTGGTACTCGTTAAGCGCGTCGAAGACCTTGCGGAGGTCGTCGATGAGGCTGTCCTCTGTGCGGGTGGTGACGACTATGTCATCGACGTAGACCTGGACGATCTGTCCTATGAGCTCCTTCAAGCAGGCCTGCATCGTGCGCTGGTATGTGGCTCCAGCGTTCTTCAACCCGAAGGGCATCATCTGGTAACAGAATACACCGTGTGGTGTGATGAACGCCGTCTTCTCCTGGTCCTCGACTTTCATCCTGATCTGCTGGTACCCAGAGTAGGCATCCAGGAAGGATAGGCGTGCACAGCCTGCAGTCGAATCGACGATCTGATCAATCCGCGGGAGCGGAAAGTGATCCTTGGGGCAGCATTTGTTGATGGCGGTGAAGTCGACGCACATGCGGAGTTTCTTCGTCTTCTTCTTTTCCACCAGTACCGGGTTTGCTACCCACTCTGAATCCTTTATTTCCCGAATAAATCCGGCGTGAAGCAGCCGGTCGATCTCCTTGCTGATAGCATCTCTCTTAGGACCCGCGAAGCGCCTCAAGGTCTGCTTGACTGGTCTAGCGTCTTTACGGACGCGTAAGGAGTGCTCGGCGAGTTCCCTTGGTATACCTGGCATGTCAGAAGGTTGCCAGGCGAATATCTTCCAGTTCTCGCGCAGGAACTCGACGAGCGCGCTTTCCTATGCGCTAGTCAGGCTTGATGACACCCTGACCGTCTTGTCGGCGTCCGTCGGGTGTACCTGATGGGCCCTTGTGTCGTCGCTTGCGTTGAATGCAGATTCCTTGGATGATTTCTTCCGTGGTGGAAACAGAGTCCTGTCGTTGTCGACTGCCATCATCTCCAGGTGCTCGTCCATCCCAAAGAACTCAGAAATCCTGCTGAACTCGCGGTCGCAGCTGTCAGACCGGTCGAAGTCGCCTTTCACCGTGATGACACCCTTTGGTCCCGGCATCTTGAGCAGGAGGTAGGCGTAATGGGGCACTGCCATGAATCTGGCGAAGGCCGGACGACCCAGTATGGCATGATATTGTGACTTCCAGTCGACTACCTCGAAGTCGATCGCCTCTCGCTGGAAGTTTTCGGGTGTGCCGAATATGACGTCGAGTGTAACTGTTCCCATGGGCGTGACTGCTTGCCCTGGTACAATACCGTGGAAGGTATTTGCTGATGGCGTTAGGTTGGATGTTGACCTGTTCATCCTTCTTAGGGTGTCGGCGAAGATGATATTTATACCGCTGCCTCCATCCATGAATACCTTCTTCAAGGTGTACTCCCCGATCTGAGCTTCGACTACCAGAGCAGCGTGCCCGGGTCGTGGTATCGCCGGCGGGTGGTCCGCTCTGGAGAAAGTGATCGCTGTTTCTGAGCCTCTCAGGTAATCGGGTACTGCGGGTGGATTGGTGAGTGCTTGGTAGACCTGGCGGGTGATGATTTTCTGGGTCCTGTTGGAAGGACGTCCCTTCTGTATCATGTTGATCTGCCCACGTGCTGCCGGGAACACGTTAGCAGGATCCTGCGGCTGTGGCTGTGGTTGTTGTTGCTGTTGCGGGTAGAAGGCCAGCGCTGCTTGCGCTGGGTTGGCGACTGGAGGAGGAGGTGGCGCCTGGAGGGCCAGCTGTGCGGCTGGCTGTGCCACGGGTGCCGCTTGATTATCACGCTGTCCGTTCTGAGGGACTATTCGCGCAAACGCCCTGTATATCTTACGCGCCTTTCTGCAATCCTTCAATAGGTGGCGGGATCCCCACTTGCCTGTTTCTGGGTCCCTAAACATATGATGCTTGCAGGGTTGCTCTAACTCTTCTTCTTCGGTCAGTGGGCGTCTCCGCCACTCGCGCTTGCGACTTCCGTCTCTATGGTAGCCGCTGCCACCGTCCTGGTTGTACTGCCTTTCACTCTCACGGGGGGTTTCGAATCCCGCCGCTACTAACTCGATCGAGTCGTTGCCGACGTAACGCGGCTTCTTCTTCAGGCGCCCTTCTCGCCAGTTGCTAGGTCCTGCTTCTTGCCTCGGAGATCGTGGTGCATCACGAACAGAGTCTTCTCCATCTGCCCACTGGTTGGCTATCTGCATGAGCTCGATCATGTTCCTCGGCCTAAGCCTACCAAACTCCTCACGGAGGTCGCGGCGGTAAACGCCGTGCATGAATGCGTCCATTACCCTGTCCTCTGAGGTGGCTCCGTCCATGGTGTTGCGAAGTAAGGTCCACCGCTGGATGTACGAACGGAGTGGCTCGTCTCGACCTTGCTTGCACGCCTGGAGCTCAATGAGGGTTGTTGGCCTTGCGTATGTCCCCAGAAAACTCTTCACGAAGGCGTTCCTGAACTCGTCCCAGGTGCTGAAAGCGTCCCTGGGCTGAGTGTTGAGCCACCCGCGAGCAGATCCCGTGAGCATCAACTGGATGTACTGCATGGCAGTAGTCGAAGTACCACCTTGACAGCTGCACGCGATGAGGTAGTCTTCCAGCCAGTCCCTTGGGTCTTGCTTCCCGTCATACTTGGGTGTCTCCGCTGTTAGCTTGAAGCCTTTGGGCATCTTCGTGTCGCGGATGTTGAAGCTGAAACATGCGGCTCCGCGTGGCTCGAAGTCGTCGTCGTCGTAGTCGTTGGCTTGTGCACTCGCCGCTCGCAGCCGTCGACTGCGGTCCACCCTTCTCTGTGCGACGACGTTACGGACATCTTCGCCTGGCTGCGGCTGTCGCAGTCGAATTGGGGCTGGGTCTGCAAGTGGTGCGGGTTCACGATCGCGGCGGCCTCGATTCTCGTGCACCCTTTCTGCTGGTGCTGACTTTGCCAGGACTTCCTCGACTTCCCTGAGGGATTGAATTTGTCGCCTGTGGAGGCGGGCGTGGGCGTCACCCTCCGGCGGCTGTGTTAGTCGCAGGTAGGTTTCGACCGCCATGAGGGCCGAAGCGGGTGTCTTGGGGACGGGGATTCCGTCCGCATCTTCCGTCATGAATGACGACTCCAGATTGCGAGTGAGGTGGACGCGATCAGCTTCTGGCACCCGTGGCATGCGAGCCCTGTGACGTCCTCCTTGCGAGACTTCCTCTGATCCGGCCAAAAACGAGTGTGCTGCCCTCCTGGCACTCGACGCGTCGGCTAACTCTTTGCGCCGAATCAGATCGGCCTTCTCTTGGCGGACTCGCTCGGACTCCTTCCAAAGCAAGTATTGGACCGCCAGTTGGTCTTCTCGGGGTTCATCTGGTGAAGGGAACGTGCCTTCGTCCACGTGCTTCATGGCCTGGATCGCCATCTCCCGAGTGATGGTGAGTCTTGTCACCCTGTCCGGCATGGTCACCTCCAGCGGGTATACGGGTTCCCCGCCGTTGGATCGTGCTGGGCTGGCCATATAGACTTGCGCGGGGTAAACCCGCCGAGTGGGGCTGATGCTCCCAGTCCTGCTTCCTTCGTCTGAGCTATGCTCAGAGTCGAAGATCACAGCGACGTGGCGGGTGCCACGGCCACTGCTACTGGCGACTCCGCGATGCGGAGGCGCGATTGGCGTAGATTTTGGCTTCATCCGGGGCGCGGACAAGAAGGTCGGGGTAGACTTGTTTCGCGCCGGGGTTGCAGTAGATGCGATTTTTCTGGTGACCGCGGGTGTGGTCACCGCAGTCGCCGTTGATGCGGTCGTAGATGGTGCTGACGCAGTCGAGGTGGACGCGATCTTCGCGGTAGTCGATGACGCGATCGCCGTGGCCGCAGTAGATGCGATCTTCGCGGCGGGTGAAGCCGCGGTCGGCGCAGTCGATGTAGATGCTGGCGCGTCCGTCGCGCGCAACGTGGCCAGCGTGGGCCGGAGCGTTCCGCGACTGTCCACCAGATAGCGCAGACTACCGAAGGTAATCCACGTGCTCTGCTGCACCTCAGCGTACGCCGGGAGATCCGCCGGCGAGTGGTGGACGAACTCGAGGAAGCCGGTGTAGATCGACTCCCTGGCGCTGATGCCGTTCTTCATTGCAGATGAGGCCGGCGCAACCATGATTCCAACGATCTGTTCTTCCCACAGACGGCGCCAATTGACGAGTAGTGGACTCGGCAAATCCCAAGGTTGTGTACCCCGGGTTGATTGAGGGGGAGAGAGTATGAACGTTGGTGGCTAAGACGGCTAACAGGGGGCGAGTTTACCCAGGTTCGGCCCCTCGAGGTGAGGTAAAGACCTACTCCTGCTTGTCTGGTATTATCGAGGTGGCTACAATGGCGAGATGCAATCTCGCTAGGGTTTGTGTGCTGCTTGCTTGACCTAGATGGCGCACCCTCCTGGCCTTTATATCACAGGCCAGGTCTCGGGTGGACGGTGCGGATCGCACATTACAAGATAAGGAAAGTCATCACCGGCCTAACCAGCTACTTGGGCCACACGGTACACTTCATGGGCTTCAATGGGCTTCCCTTGGCGTGACCCAGGTACCACCACCGTGGGGTACCCAGAAGGTATCCCCACGACAGTGAGCATCATTGAAATTACTGGGCCTAGCTAAAAGGCGTTAAAGAAAAGCGCTTGTTGGGAGGCAACCCATCTTTTTTTTTCAGTTTGAATTTTGTTTCCTTGAGTCATGAAGTTATTACCTCTGTAGCAACTTCATTGTATCTTTTTCTTTTGGTTTTTCGTGCCAAGTTTAGCCTCTAATGCATTGAAAGTGCGAGGTATTGTGTTGCTGTCCAAAAACAGATTCTGTGCGCCTGTTGCACGAAAATCCTAAAATCGCCAGGATATTATCTTTTTATGATAATTTTGTACAGCAAGCCTGATGCTTTTATCTATCTTTCGTTAGTTTTAAGTTTTTTATTTGAGCTACAGAAGTGCCTCGAAAATTCGATCTTTACAGACTGTTCAGATTTTGACAGATTCTGCTTTTATTTTGCATTTGTCTCTTTACCATCGTCATATGTGATACTCTAGGGGTAGAGTGCCACATTGAGGCTTAGTAAAAATATGGGGGGATCCTAGCTTTATTTGTGTGGAAGAGAGACACGCTCCGCTTTTTCGATTGAATACTCCTTTTGATGGGGGGGATACTTTATAGGTAGGCCCATGGACCCGGAAAGTAGACCCGCCAAGACCAAGGAGGCCAAAGCCGGGTCGCACTTCATGTTGCATGGGCTGGCCTGGAGACAAGCCGACCAAGTCCCATGAAGAAGGAAGGACTCGTCAGAGAGGAGTTCTAGTACAACCCGGAGCTCTAACTTGGAAGCCCAAGACGTAGAGTAGGACTCCGTATCCAAATATGACTCGGTGTAAAGTTGTAAGTCCAGGGACCAGACCGCCTTTATAAGGAGGGCACTGGACTTTAGATCGAGCTGAGCAAAAAAGCAACCAAGCAATCGAGAGACCGATAGTCATCGACTCCCCAGATAGGAGTCGAAACCTTGTAATCGAGAACTAGTCCAAGCAATAAAGCCGAAGCAGGAAGTAGGTATTTACCTCTATCGAGAGGGGCCGAACCTGGGTAAATCCTTTTCCTTAGGCGAGATTAACATCTCCTGTGTACGTTGATCATCAATGGCCCCACAACTAATCTTCCCTAAGGAAGAACTTGCCGTGACAACCCCACGACAGTTGGCGCCCACCGTGGGGCAAGAGATGTTGAAAGGAGTTGAGATCGTAGGTGAAGCTCGCCGAGGTATGGAGAAACTTGCCATCAGGTGACTTTTCACCAATCAGCTTGGAGAGACGGAGATCGATTACCTAGGATGGAGCTCGGAGATGGATGAAGTCGACGAGGGCTATCAACTCATCTTCGGCCAGATCAATGTGTTCGTTGGCATGGTCAGCACCACAGGTAACCGTGCTAATGAGTTGGAATCTGTTTCAGAGGCAACAGCTGTGGTGGAGTCCGATGGAGAGGAGTCCGTTGGAACATCACAAGTCGGCATAGTAGCCGAACCAGAGGAAGAACTTATCATCAACAATGAGAAGGAGTCGTTGGCAGAGCCATATATGGAGCCAGACTATGACGCAGATTTAGAGTCAATTTTACCTCTGTTTGAAGATCGACTTGGGTATGGAATAGAGGAAGAGTGCATGCAATCGCCAGTACATCCACGTCATGTTGGAGTGTACATGTCTGGACCTGAAAACGGTGGAGAAAACGCGGGTGGAAGTCAATTTGAACCCAATCTACCGACGAGAGAGATCACAGCAGAAAATGCGGCGACTCATGCTGAGGAGTTGCTGATGGCTCGTCAGGCGATAGAGAAGCAGTTGGCAGATGTTGCAGAGGCAAACCGTAGGTTAGCAGTAGAACAAGCCCTTGTACAGGCAGAGCAGGCACGTATACAAGCTAAGCAGACTCGCGTACAGACAGAGCATGAGCGTGTACAAGCTGAAGCAGCAGCAGTGCGCAATCGCCAACAGGAACTCGCCTCAATCCAGCATCGGAGAACTCGGAGTCGACTCCGTGAAGGAGTCCTGATCAATCCAACCAACCTGTTTCAAACGCCAATGGGTCCAGGCGCAGGAGTTGGAGGATCTACCCCCGGTGGAGGAGCCGCACCACCACCACCACCACCAGGAGGAAACGGGGGAGTCGGAGCAGGAGCTGGAGCCAATGCACCACCCCCACCACCCGGCGGAGGAGTCGGCGGTATGGGTCCACCACTGCAGAGGTTTCATACACCAACAGGACACTACTCAAACCCAATAGACAATTTACATGCAGCAACCATGGTGTTGGACAGGATCCCACTTATGGAAAATCCAACAGGTCAAGAGGCACGACTCGCCATAGATATGTTAAAAACGGCATTAGCGCAACAAGCCCTCTATCCCAATTTTCCAGATGCAAGCCGGCTTCATTCAACTCCATACAACTCCGGAACAAGGAGTCGGCACGACGAGTCTCATCCGGCTGGGTCGACGAGCGCAAGGCGCTGCGAACTGGCAAGGAACCAACCACATCAACCCACTGTTTCGGAAGCTCAAAGGCGAGTTGACGAAGCAAGGAACAGGAGAGCTGCTGAAGCCAGAGTCCCAGAGACCGGAGGAGCCGGTGGACCGCTGCCAGCAACAGCAGCAACAGTGGTGAACCCGCCGCATCGTGCACTCACTGAGGTAACCTCACCAGGGAGTTCTCCATCATTGACAGGACCTGCATGCCTTTCAGAGGCCATTAGAGCCATGGCTTTCCCAGATAACTTCAAGGAACCGCGCAAGGTGGGCAACTATGAACCAAATATGGACACGACTTCGTGGCTTAGCAGTTATGAGATGGCAATGAGCATCAGAAACGCTTCAGAAGGGCTGTGCGCCAAATTCATGTATCTTATGATGGACGAGACAGCCAAAGTTTGGATGAGGAACTTGCCTCCCAGGTCCATCAACTCATGGGAGCAGTTGAAGACAGCTTTTGTGCAGAATTTCCAAGGAACTTGCAGGAAGTTGAGCACCATAGAGAACTTAGAGCGATGCACTCAGCGGAAGGGCGAGTCCGCAAGACACTGTATGAAGCGAGTCTCAGAAATCATCAATTCATCGCAAGGACTCTCACCCATCTCTGTTCTGATGGCATTGGAGAGAAACTGCAGTTATAATCCTTTGAGCTGGAAGTTGGGACGTATGAAAGATAGTCTAAATCAGGGCATACCTATCACCATTGGAGAGATCATGGCTGGAGCCAATAAGCACGCATCCACGGACAAAACCAAGGACCCGGAAGAAGCTGGAAAGGGATAAGGTGGCAGTGGACCAAGCCAGAATCAAAATCACTGTCAAAACCAAGGTGGCACTAAGAGGCCATACGGAGACAACTCTGACCCGGTAGCTAACACAAACACTCGGTTCAGACGCAAGGACAACAACTCTCAAGGGTATTAAGGGCGTAGGCCAAGTACCGAGGAGGTTCTGTCGAGTCCATGTCCTAAATACGCTAGAAACGGGAAGTGTGGTCATACCTTGGGGCAATGTGTGGATCTGCAGCGAGGCAGAGTCGTAGGACCAGGCAATAGGAACAACGACAATGGACATCAAGGAAACAATGGTAATGGAGGACCCGGCAACCATGGCGCAGGAGCCGGCCATAATCCCAACTTACAGCAAGGAGGAGGTAACCAGCAGGGCGGGTTCCAGCAGAACCCGAAGCAGCTCCATGATGGCCAAGAGAAGTATTATGTCGCAACTCGACCACAGGACCCGAGTTGGGGTAGTTATCATGTTTTCACAACAAGCACGTCCAAACGTGCCAAGAAGTTGAAAGTTCGAGCTGTTAATACAGTGGAACCAGCAGTCCCACAGTGGCTCAAGTGGTCAGAGCAAGTCATCACGTGGAGCAGGGCAGATCATCCACCAAGAGTCGACGATCCAGGGCTCCTAGCTTTAGTGGTGGCACCTCAAGTTGGGGGCTACACATTAAACAAGGTACTCATGGATGGTGGAAGCAGTATCAACATCTCATATTATGACACATTCAAGAGGATTAAGCTGCAAGATAAGCAGTTGATACCAACTGAGACAGTTTTTCATGGGATAGTGCCAGGGAAGTCAGCAAAACCCATTGGTAAGATCTATCTTGAGGTTGCCTTTGGCACAATGGAAAATTTTCGTTCAGAGATTCTGTAACAGCCCCACTTTTGGTACCAGAAAATATGAGTAAAATTTTCACTTTTGCATCTCATTTGCATCATGGCATCCCTCATTCCTATTTTGCTTCACATGAAATAATAAGAACATAAAATAATATGAAGCAACAATTAACAACCCCAAGGTGGTGATGTGAATGGTGAACAAACTATCAAATTAAATTCTCATATTTGTCCAGGAAGTTCCTACAACCACCAATATAATTGTTGCCAAATTTAAATGCAATGGCAAATGCAAATATTGGAATAAAACCCTAAAATGCAAGAGGGCAATTTCTGAAATGTTACCACATGAGATAAATTCCAAATGGGCTGCAAATTTTATCACAGGTTCAAAATAATATATGATGGCTCTGTGAATTTTTCCAGAAGTTTTAAAAGTAATTAAGGGCCTCAAATAAATGCCTAAACTTGCTGGAATTAAAGAAAATGGAAAAAATAAAACACTGACAGTGGGTCCCCACTGTCAACTCCCTCATCACTGTGGCGACAGGGAGAACCCTGGCGCCATGGCCGCCCCACCACGGCCTCCACCGTCGCTCCCTCGCTCCCCTGGCCCCCCATGGAGGGTAAAGAGGACCCCCTCGACCACCTGCCTCTCCTCCCCTCCTTTTTCTCCCCCTGCAGCCAAACCCTAAACCTAAGGCGCCATGGCCGTGCGCTGACCGAGCCGTCGCCGCTCGCCGCCGACGTTGCAGACCACAAGGAGCAGATCGGCTTGGGGCAAAAGAACCGCCGCGTCTTCTTCTTCCTCCTCGCCACAGCAATCGGACCGGGGAGCTCAGGATCATCCCGTTTTTCTTCGTCTTCTCCGCCTCGACCGCCGGCCGCCGAGCACGCTCCCGTCGTCGTCAGCCCTCCTCTGCCTCCGACAAGCATCTATACATGCTCAGGGTGAGCACGCCGTCCTTCTGGACATCTCCGCCTCCCTCCTCTCCCCCTAGGGCGCTAGATCCACCCTAGCCGCCGTCGGCCGTCCGCCGTCCGTCGTCGCCGGCGCTACTCCGGTGACCTTTTGGTCACGCCTCGCCGCCACCTAGGTCGCCTCCACGCGTAGAGCACACTAGTAGCCTCCGTTAGGGCTGGGTCGACCCGTAGCGACGGATGCGTGCACGGCTTGCCGCCGGCCACCGCGCGCGCGCGCCGGTCCTGGCCTCCCCGCGCCGGTCAAACCTGCCAGTGGGCCGCTGGCCGACGTGGCGTGCCAGCGTGGCTGCTGCCCCACCGGTCAGCCTCTGTGGCTAGCCCACGCCCTGTGAAAAACGATTCGGTGCTAATTTCTGGAATTAAAACAAATAACAGAAAATGAATATGAACTTTGAATTTGCATAACTTTTGAACCACAAGTCCAAAAATTGCAAATAATATGTCAAAATGCTCAGCAATAAAATGTCTATCTGTTAGTACCATTGGTTAAATTAATTGACCAAAATAAATTGCCTGGATTTAATAAAAACAGAAATGGCAGAAAATAAGGGAAATTTAGAAGTTGCATAACTTTAGTTTTACTTGTCCAAAAATTGTGTTCAATAGCTCAAAATGATCAGTGAACAATGGACTACCACTTTATGCCATTGAGAGAGTTGGAGAATTAAATTTTACTGCTGTTTACCAAAATTATTAAAATGGCAGATTTAAATCCCATATTGAATATATCCTAACTTGGTGAATATTAATTCAAAAATTGCAAATGATATACCAAAATGACCAGCAAAGCAAATGCTATCTACCTATGTTAATATCACAGCATGCAAACAAATTTTCCTTTGATGTTAATTTCGAATTGGTTAAAATGATTTAAATCGCATAACCGTTTAAATCACCATTTCTTCACCGTTAATCGGAAAAATGCAAACAAGGTACCAAAATGATCAGTAGGATAATACCTATCTAATAATGTCATTTTCATGCATTTAGGACCCACATTTCAGTACTGGACATTTTGGTAAATAACGCAAATCACTAAGTTAAAGATGGAGTTTAACCCGTTAATTGTGATATTTAATTTAGGGGTTCCATTTAACTTGTGGGACATGCCCAATATGTTTTCAATGCATAATTTGACCATCTCATCATGATTGTGCATTGCACCTTGTATTCTTGTTATTTATTTCTTTTCCTATATTGGTTGTGTTTCGGTAGATTCAGGAGTCGAGGTTCCACCACAATACCTTGACAACCAGCGCGACCAGTACTACCATCAAGGCAAGAACTTACCTAACCTTCTTGGCATCTAGCATCCTAGTGTTTTGTAAACTTATTTTCTCCACCAGACTATTGGATGCGATTCAAATCTCACTTTTGGTCAAGTAGGTAATCCTATGATATGCATTGTTCCCTGAACCATCACATGCTTCCCCTCCTATGAAACCTAGGGTTGATGTGTTGGCCTGAGACAAATATATAATTGTTATATTATATGCTTAGCAATGCTTAGCTATGCTTAGTTAAATGCTTAGTTGTTAGTTGATTTAATTCCGTAAAGTTGATGATTGATGGAATGAGTCGGACATGGTGGTGTTTATCGGTACTTAATTAATTTGCTAAAAGGCTTGGATGAGTTGCCATCGGGGATGGTGTTTTGCCTCATTCTTGTCGCCTAGGCTGAAAGTGCTTTTAGCTAGAACCAAGAAATCGAGCGTGCTTCCAACGGTGGGGACATATGGAATCCCCTTTAACCGAATAATTTGTGCGGGCATATCCAAGGGTCCTCTAGTTTGCGCTTTCCATCTGCGAGTGTGTGGCTGGTGATGAAAAAGAAGAAGATGATGATGGTGATGATAGGAGTGGCGATGGGGCAGGGTGTTGAAATAGGCGCTGAACTTGTCATGTCGTCACGATGACCCTTGGATAGTCTCATGCTTTGTAAAGGTTTAACCGCGCCCGCCCTGCCGGCTTTCCCCGGAAGAGAGCTAATTGCGTAGGCAAGGGGTTGGACGGTACCGGTGGCTAAAAACAGTACACCCCTGCAGGGTTTAATCTTTTCGAAAAGCCGTGTCCACGGTTATGGACGAACTCTTGGGACAGGCGGATTAGCTCATAGAGAACCTGAACCTAATTAATAAATTTGGCAGCTAGAGGTTGCAATCCAACGTGTGATAAAAGGTTCATTTCCTCGAGGGTGATTCGAGGGAGTGCCTTGGTGGAGATGAGGTGCTTCTGGTTACAAATGGTTCGCTGAGAACCACAGATGAAAAGTTTACTCTCTTATCCCCTTTATGAAAAATATTCTGGATAGACGATGCCTGGTGTCTTTTATATCTTTTAAATGGAAAACTAGCTCTATGCAAAAACAGCTACATTATACAGCATTAGAGCCCCCGTCAGCATCGGGCCTATATCGCCCTACTAATTCTTGCGAGTACGTCGTACTCAGCCTTGCTTTGTTGATTATTATTTGTTTCAGAGGAGGACGCCACCGAACTGGAAGGTGGGTTCTACGTTGACTTCGACGAGTATTCTGGGGTTCCCAGGTGGCAGCTTGGGACGTCATGGAATAGGCTGGCACGGGATGTTTATCTGTGGGCCTCTTAGGCCATAATTTGGATCTTGTTGTTTAGACAACTTTAAATTTGCTTCCGCTTGTTGTAATGATGGGTCAGTGACCTCTGATGTGTCATTTGCTATCTTTCTCAATTATATGAGTTGAACTATGATATCTTTGTGTCGTAGAGTCTGTGATGTGCCACTTGTTCCGCAGTCTTGGTCTCTTTGTTATACGTGAAAGCGATGTCTGAGCTTATGGCATGATCGAGGTGTTGTGTGCCGATGATGTATTCCGAGCACGCCTGCCAATGAGTTTTGGCCTGGGATTGGTAAACCCAGTAACCCTCGATTGTGTAGCATGACCGGTTGCACAACGTTTCACTGTATAGCTCTGGGGTCGGGGCGCTACAAATTGGTATCAGAGCAGGACTGCCTATAGGAAACCCGTTCTATTGGTCGAAGTTGAGTCTAGTGTAGTAGAAATTATTTATGAACTAAAAATGAGTTGTGAAAACCCTCTTAGGATTCTTTTTACTCCTTACCCAACTCGCTCTAACTCTGAGTCACCTTACCTCTATTTGATTTTGCAGTTGGGTCAAAGTTAAGGTTCATCGGGGTTGGGTTCTTACCGTCCAGTTTAATTCATGAGTCTCAAATCCGTTCCTAACTCTTGAACTGTTGTGTTGTTGTTACAGATGTCGCGTTCAGGACTGGTTGTCCGTCTGACTCGCTGTGAGGGTGTCCGCGGGTTCCCCGCCCTGTTTGCTGCTGCCCTAGCCAGCCAGGGTTGCCCGTGGTATCCTGAGTATGTTGTCTACGAGGAGCACATGCCGTACGGACAGGGGCAGTTCCTCTGCGAGGTCCGTGTCCTGACTCCGGATGGAGACGGAGTCCAGCACCAGGCTGCAGGTGTGGGTATGACCGTGGAGCAGGCTGTTCAGGAGGCTGCCTTCAACGGCCTCGCTGTGTACCGCGGGAACAGTGACTACCTGGACAATCCAATTTCAGATTTTTACCATTTCCCCGCTGCTGATGACAGTCTGGAGGGCTTCTATGTTGCTAGGTACTCCAACCCAGCGACCGAGCCAGACCCCAGCCACCGAGCTCTTATCGAGATGGTGAGAGCGTTGGACCTTCGTGCTCGTTAGTGGTACCTCTACACGGTGGCCGCTCGTGAGAGTCACCGGCAGACGCTGATGAAACTGGAGCCGTACGTCCATGCTGGTATGCTTCCCCCAAATCTCCTTTCACCTCTGCCAATGGAGCTGCCCAACTACATGAGCAGCCCAAGGGTGGGTGGCACCGTTCCACCAAGAGGACCTGCTCGAGCGGCCGGGGGCGACATCCACACGCCGCCGTATGTTGACCAGCTAGCAAGTGCATGCCGTTTCCGCACTCGCTCTGTGCGTCTCCCGGAGAGTGCTCAGTACTTCTAGGAGACCTGTGTCTGCGGGTACCTTGTATCGTATCTTTGCCTTCCTGCATGATGAGCAAGATACCCACTATCTGTAGTGGTTTCCTTTCGAGTTAGAATTGTTGTATCGAACCTAATGACTTGTATCATCCATTTTTCGCATTCGTGTAATGTGTACTAAAAGCTTGTGAGCTTGTACTTGAATCACTTAATGGGTTTTATTCCGACTGGCTTATGTCTGCTAAGTTCAATTATTTCCTGCCATGTTGATGCGATGATACATGTTCTTCCTTGCTCACTCCTGCTAAATTGTTGCCGTCCGTGGTCGCTTATTCTGGGATGGATACTAACTGTGTCCTTGTTCATATCTCCAGAATGGCTCCTACCCGTCGTGGTGAGCAAAGCAACCCTGAGCTACCGCCGCCACAGACTATGGCGGAGGTACTGATGATCATCGAAGAGGACCGTCTGCGCAATGAGAATCTTCTCGCGCAGCTAGTGTAGCAGGGGGCTCGGAGAAATACTGAATGTAACAATCTCAACGACTTCCTGAAGTCCCAGCCTCCCACCTTCGCTTTTGCCAAGGAGCCGTTGGATGCTGATGATTGGCTGTGTGCCCTTGAGCGCAAGTTTACCGCGCTACATGTTCCAGCTGCGGAACAAGTGAAATTTGCAACCTACCTTCTGATGGGAGCCGCTGGCTCTTGGTGGGAAAGCCATGTGGCAATGACTGCTGCTGATCATGTGTTCACCTGGGAGGAATTCCGCACTGCCTTCCGTGCGGCTTACATCCCCAAGCCCGTCATGGACTTGAAGAGAAGGGAGTTCCTGAATCTGAACCAGGGACGGATGGATCTCAAAGCTTATGGGCGGGAGTTCAATCACCTGTCTCGTTACGCCCCTCGAGATGTGACCAATGATGAGGATCGGCAATACCTGTTCCGCAAGGGACTGAATCCGCAGCTTCGTTATGAGTTGTTGCCCTTCAAGTTCCCGTCCTTCCAGGAGCTGTACAACCAGGCTCTCACTCTGGAGCAAGGCAGGAAGGAGCTAGAGTCTTCCAGGAAGTCAGCTCCAGTGGACAACCAGGGCTCCTCTTCTTCCGAAGCCAAGAAGCGCAGGGTATTCGTGCCGTTCAGCTCGGTGCCCCGTGCTCCTTTCGTGCCCAAGCCCACAGGACAGAAGCCACCTCCGCCTCGCCCAGCTACATCGACCGTGGGTGCGGCCGGGAGTTGGTTCCTTCCTCATCCGCCTGCACCGCCGGGACTCACTTGCTACGTGTGTGGTCAGCCAGGTCACTACTCCAGTGAGTGTCCTCAGAAGGCCAGGGGCTCTACACCTGCGCCAGCACCTTCCACACCCGCTGCCAAGGCTGCGACTATTAGCCGTGGTCGTCTAACCCACGTCTCTACTGAAGCCGCTGAAGAGGACCCCGGTGTTCTCATGGGCGAGCTCCAAATTAATGGATATCCAGCTACGGTCTTATTTGATTCTGGTGCATCGCATTCATTCATATCCATAGCTTTCGCAGTTAGCCACCAAATAGCTTTCTTGAACATGAACTCCCCTCTAAGGGTTAAAACACCGGGATCTAGTTGGCTAACTGACTGGATTACTCCGGAAGTCCAGATATGCTTAGGCAGATGTCCTTTTCCCTTCCAGTTGATAGCCCTGAAGTCAGTTGGTATAGATGTTATTCTGGGTATGGACTGGCTAGTCAAATACCAGGCTAACTTAAATTGTGCTGCCAAGTCTGTCACAGTGGTCCACCCAACCTTCGGACCAGTGACTTACCTGTCCCCTCACTCCAAAATTCCAACCGCTACCGCTCCTCTCTCTCCAGAGATCAGCCTCTACTTTATGGAAGGTATCAACCCGCCTGAAATGCATGAGATAGGTGTGGTGTGTGACTTTCCCGACGTCTTTCCTGAAGAATTGCCTAGCATGCCGCCAGATCAAACTGTGGAGTTTGTTATTGAACTGGTTCCCGGGACTGCCCCGATTTCCAAAAGGCCGTACCGAATGCCGACCGAAGAGTTGACTGAACTGAAGACGCAACTAGATGAACTGTTGGAAAAAGAGTTCATTCGGCCTAGTAGTTCCCGCTGGGGTTGCCCCGTCATCTTTGTCAAGAGGAGGGATACCAATGTTCCTCGTCTGGTTGTTGATTACCGCCCTTTGAATGCGGTGACCATCAAAAACAAGTATCCTATTCCCCGGATGAATGATCTCTTCGATCAGCTAGCGGGCGCAACTGTATTCTCCAAGATGGATCTGCGGTCAGGCTACCATCAGATCAAAATCAGGAAGGAGGATATTCCTAAAACGGCTTTCACTACCCGTTATGGGTTGTATGAGTATACCGTCATGTCATTTGGCCTCACCAATGCTCCGGCCACCTTCATGAGGCTTATGAACTCAATCTTCCATGAGTACCTCGACAAGTTCGTCATCATCTACATTGATGATATCCTCGTTTACTCCAAAACCGACGAAGAGCATGAGGAGCATCTTCGCCTAGTTCTGACCAAGCTCCGCGAACATCGCCTCTACGCTAAGTTCTCAAAGTGTGAGTTTTGGCTAAAGGAACTCGTGTTCCTAGGTCATGTGGTGTCAGCTTACGGAGTGTCCGTTATACCTAACAAGATTCAGTCGATTATGGATTGGCCTACCCCAAAGTCTGTCAAAGACATCCGCAGCTTCCTTGGGTTAGCGGGTTACTATCGCCGATTCATCGAAGGTTTCTCCAAGATAGCCAAATCTTTGACCGACCTTCTCAAGAAAGACAAGAAATTTTTCTGGACGGACAAGGCTGAAGAGAGGTTCCAAACCCTAAAAGTCAAACTCACGACCACTCCTGTACTTGTCCTTCCAGACACCGACAAAGACTTTGTCGCCTATTGTAATGCATCCCTCCAAGGCTTGGGCTGTGTATTGATGCAAGAAGGGCATGTTGTCGCCTATGCTTCCCGTCAACTCAAACCACATGAGCAAAACTACCCTACTCATGATCTAGAGCTTGCTGCTGTGGTTCATGCTCTAAAGCAATGGAGGCCCTACCTGTTGGGTAACCGTTGCGAGATCTTTTCTGACCATCAGAGTCTGAAGTACCTTTTCACTCAACCGGATCTGAACCTTCGACAGAGAAGATGGTTGGAGTTAATCAAGGACTATGATGTGACTCTCAACTATCAGCCTGGCAAGGCCAACATCGTGGCAGATGCCCTGAGCCGCAAGTCTTATTGCAATACCCTGATGGTCGAAAGGGCTCAACCTGCTCTTCATGAAGAATTCGCACGTCTGAATCTGGAGATTGTTCCCTCCGGATATTTGGCCGACTTAGAAATCCAATCCACTCTTGAGGATGAAATCAAGGCCGCCCAGCAACGTGATGCTGGCATCCGCAAGATCAAGAAAAATATTGCAAGCGGGAAAGCCAAATGTTTCTCCGTTGATGATTCCGGTGTGGTCTATTTTGGGGACCGCCTTGTGGTGCCGAAAAAGGGAAATACCAAGCAATTGATACTCCAAGAAGCACATGAATCTCCCATATCCATTCACCCTGGTAGTACCAAGACGTACCAAGATCTCCGCAGCAGATTCTGGTGGACTCGCATGAAGCGAGAAGTTGCCCAGTATGTTGCTGAGTGTGACGTCTATCGCCGGGTTAAAGCTGAACATCAAAGGCCAGCTGGTACTCTTCGCCCCATAGCCATTCCCGAGTGGAAATGGGATGAAGTTGGCATGGACTTCATCACTGGATTCCCAAAGTATCAAAAGGGAAACAATGCCATTTGGGTAGTCATTGATCGTCTATCCAAGGTCGCACATTTCCTCCCTGTTCGCGAGGATATCACCTCCAGTAAACTGGCGGAATTGTATATGGCCCGGATTGTCCCTTTGCATGGGGTTCCCCTAAGGATCATCACCGATCGTGGAAGCCTATTTGTGTCCAAATTCTGGTAGAGTTTCCAAACTTCTATGGGAACCCGTCTTAATTTCAGTACAGCTTATCATCCTCAAAACGATGGCCAAACTGAAAGGGTCAACCAAGTTCTGGAGGACATGCTTCGGGCATGTGTCATCTCCTTCAGAAAAGGTTGGGAAAAATATCTTCCCTTCGCCGAGTTCTCCTACAACAACAGTTATCAGGCTAGTCTGCAGATGGCCCCATTTGAGGTTCTCTATGGACGAAAATGTCGGACTTCGCAAAATTGGTCTGAAACCGGAGAGAGGCCACTCTTCGGTCCTGATGTGATCAATGAGGCCGAAGAGAAAGTCCGCATCATTCGGGAGAATCTGAAGATTGCCCAGTCCAGGCAGAAGAGCTACTATGATAAGCATCATCAGGAAGTTCACTATGAAATTGGTGACAAGGCCTATCTTCGAGTCTCTCCCCTTCGAGGCGTTCGTCGATTCGGAATCAAGGGAAAATTGGCACCTCGTTTTGTTGGTCCTTTCACTGTCCCGGGTAAGCGAGGTGATCTCTCCTATCAGCTCGAGCTCCCAGAGAATTTCCCGGATGCGCATGATGTGTTCCATGTCTCTCAACTCCGTTGTTGCTTCAAAGATCCTATTCGTGGGGTCAATCATGAAGAGTTGGACATTCAGGAAGATCTGACTTACCGTGAGCATCCTGTCCGCATCTTGGATGAAGCGGAAAGGAAGACTCGTAATAAATCCATCAAGTTCCTCAAAATCCAGTGGTCTAACCATTGTGAAGATGAAGCAACCTGGGAACGGGAAACTAGTCTTCGTCAGGAATACCCCTGTAACAGCCCTAACTTGGTAATGAAAAATACGAAGAATTTTTCCACTTTCGCATTCTTGTTTGCATCATGGCATATCTTAAATTGCTTGTGTTAACAAACCAAAATTGGAAAACATTGTTAAAAGGGAAGCCCAACCTTTCCCAAACTCTAAACTTTGAAATGCAAGCTTGGTACAACCTTAACATGACAGGTGACCCTTTGGTCCAACAAGTTCTCCAAGTTCACTCTTTTGCAAAGGAACCAACTGGTGGGTCTCCAACGTGTTTTCAACTTCAATCTCCAATTGTGGTTCTTAGCCTTGGTTATGGGTAAACCATGTCATGATGCTCAAAGGCCCAAGTAAATGTTTGTTGAGCCAGTTTATCTTGTGGAGTTGTTCCCAGAATTTTTTGTATAATTTTCTGGAATTGTTTCGCTAGCTAAATAGAAAGGGCTTTGCTGTTTTGTTTCTGGCCACCGGAACTACCAGTCTCTGGACCGGAAGTACCGGCGTACCGTCGTCCTGTGTGGCGACAGTGCGCGCCACTGTCGCCATGGCCGCCCGGCCTCACCTGCTCCCGCACGCAGCAGTGCCCCTCCCTTAGGGTTAAGGGCCCAAATAAATGCCTAAACTTGCTGGAATTAAAGAAAATAGAAAAAAATAAAACACTGACAGTGGGTCCCCACTGTCAGCTCCCTCGTCACTGTGGCGCCAGGGAGAACCCTGGCGCCATGGCCGCCCCACCACGGCCTCCACCGTCGCTCCCTCGCTCCCCTGGCCCCCCATGGAGGGTAAAGAGGACCCCCTCGACCACCTGCCTCTCCTCCCCTCCTTTTTCTCCCCCTGCAGCCAAACCCTAAACCTAAGGCGCCATGGCCGTGCGCTGACCGAGCCGCCGCCGCTCGCCGCCGACGTTGCAGACCACCAGGAGAAGATCAGCTTGGGGCAAAAGAACCGCCGCGTCTTCTTCTTCCTCCTCGCCCCAGCAATCGGACCGGGGAGCTCGGGATCATCCCGTTTTTCTTCGTCTTCTCCGCCTCCGACCGCCGGCCGCCGAGCACGCTCCCGTCGTCGTCAGCCCTCCTCTGCCTCCGACGAGCATCTGTACGTGCTCAGGGTGAGCACGCCGTCCTTCTGGACATCTCCGCCTCCCTCCTCTCCCCCTAAGGCGCTAGATCCACCCTAGCCGCCATCGGCCGTCCGCCGTCCGTCGTCGCCGGCGCTACTCCGGTGACCTTTTGGTCACGCCTCGCCGCCACCTAGGTCGCCTCCACGCGTAGAGAACACTAGTAGCCTCCGTTAGGGTTGGGTCGACCCGTAGCGACGGATGCGTGCACGGCTTGCCGCCGGCCACCGCGCGCGCGCCGGTCCTGGCCTCCCCGCGCCGGTCAAACCTGCCAGTGGGCCGCTGGCCGACGTGGCGTGCCAGCGTGGCTGCTGCCCCACCGGTCAGCCTATGTGGCGTGCCAGCGTGGCTGCTGCCCCACCGGTCAGCCTATGTGGCTAGCCCACGCCCTGTGAAAAACGATTCGGTGCTAAATTCTGGAATTAAAACAAATAACAGAAAATGAATATGAACTTTGAATTTGCATAACTTTTGAACCACAAGTCCAAATATTGCAAATAATATGTCAAAATGCTTAGCAATAAAATTTCTATCTGTTAGTACCATTGGTTAAATTAATTGACCAAAATAAATTGCCTGGATTTAATTAAAACAGAAATGGCAGAAAATAAGGGGAATTTAGAAATTGCATAACTTTAGTTTTACTTGTCCAAAAATTGTGTTCAATAGCTCAAATGATCAGTGAACAATGGACTACCACTTTATGCCATTTGACAGAGTTGGAGAATTAAATTTTAGTGCTTTTTACCAAAATTACTAAAATGGCAGATTTAAATCCCATATTGAATATATCCTAACTTGGTGAATATTAATTCAAAAATTGCAAATGATATACCAAAATGACCAGCAAAGCAAATGCTATCTACCTATGTTAATATCACAGCATGCAAACAAATTTTCCTTTGATGTTAATTTCGAATTGGTTAAAATGATTTAAATCGCATAACCGTTTAAATCACCATTTCTTCACCGTTAATCGGAAAAATGCAAACAAGGTACCAAAATGATCAGTAGGATAATACCTATCTAATAATGTCATTTTCATGCATTTAGGACCCATATTTCAGTACTGGACATTTTGATAAATAACGCAAATCACTAAGTTAAAGATGGAGTTTTAACCCGTTAATTGTGATATTTAATTTAGGGGTTCCATTTAACTTGTGGGACATGCCCAATATGTTTTCAATGCATAATTTGACCATCTCATCATGATTGTGCATTGCACCTTGTATTCTTGTTATTTATTTCTTTTCCTGTATTGGTTGTGTTTCGGTAGATTCAGGAGTCGAAGTTCCACCACAATACCTTGACAACCAGCGCGACCAGTACTACCATCAAGGCAAGAACTTACCTAACCTTCTTGGCATCTAGCATCCTAGTGTTTTGTAAACTTATTTTCTCCACCAGACTATTGCATGCGATTCAAATGTCACTTTTGGTCAAGTAGGTAATCCTATGATATGCATTGTTCCCTGAACCATCACATGCTTCCCCTCCTATGAAACCTAGGGTTGATGTGTTGGCCCGAGACAAATATATAATTGTTATATTATATGCTTAGCAATGCTTAGCTATGCTTAGTTAAATGCTTAGTTGTCCGTTGATTTAATTCCATAATGTTGATGATTGATGGAATGAGTCGGACATGGTGGTGTTTATCGGTACTTAATTAATTTGCTACAAGGCTTGGATGAGTTGCCATCGTGGATGGTGTTTTGCCTCATTCTTGTCACCTAGGCTGAAAGTGCTTTTAGCTAGAACCAAGAAACCGAGCGTGCTTCCAACGGTAGGGACATATGGAATCCCCTTTAACCAAATAATTTGTGCGGGTGTATCCAAGGGTCCTCTAGTTTGCGCTTTCCATTTGCGGGTGTGTGGCTGGTGATGAAAAAGAATATGATGATGATGGTGATGATAGGAGTGGCGATGGGGCAGGGTGTTGAAATAGGCGCTGAACTTGTCCTATCGTCACGATGACCCTTGGATAGTCTCATGCTTTGTAAAGGTTTAACCGCGTCCGCCCTGCCGGCTTTCCCCGAAGAGAGCTAATTGCGTAGGCAAGGGGTCGAACGGTACCGATGGCTAAAAACATTACACCCCTGCAGGGTTTGATCTTTTCGAAAAGCCATGTCCACGGTTATTGTCGGGGAGATGAACCCCGGATATCCCTAAGAGGACCATTTCTTCAAGAACTGCAAGGGCCGGCTACAACGTGCCGCCTGAAGCCCGCCGGATGAAGCAAGCCGCTTAGCCTACCCGGAGGCGGACGGCCGGCTAGAGCAGCCGGCCTCTACCAACCGACCAGTCCGTACTGGTAGGCCCAGATCGTCCAGCCCCTGTCGGGCGTTACAGCTACAATGTAATGATGATATAGCTCCAGCCGGCTCCAGAGTAGTGATGTCATAGGGGCAATCGTGTAATCTCCTTGTAACCCCAAAACCCTAGACGCTGCCTATATAAGGCGTGCATGGGCCTCCTGCGCGAGGCACGTCACACCGAGACACAGATACGTAGATCATCGTCTTCCACCTCTAGCCGGCTGGACATCTCTAGCCGGCACCACCGCCATACAGCTCCAGGAGCAACCTCTGTAGCCCGATCTGTGATCAATCAATAAGAACAAGAAGAGCAGGACGTAGGGGTGTTACCACCTCCACAAGGAGGGCCCCGAACCTGGTAACTGACGTGTGTTTGCATGTTTGTTGCCCAATCCCGCGCGAGCATCCGATCGTCGCCTGCCCCAAACTCTTTTCCGTCTTTGATGGATATGCCGTGCTACCCACCACGACATTTGGCGCCCACCGTGGGGCTCGCGGCGAACGGAGTCACGTTCTGCGCGGGATCCCGGACTGTGGATGGTCGGCGGATCGTCTCCGGCCTCGTGCTCTCCATCGGCTCCGTCGGCTGCGTCCTCGACAACACCAACAGCTTCGCCGACGTGGACGTCGCCAGCGGAGGAGCGATCGTCACCCTTGGCGATTTCCACGTCTACGTCGCCGTCGCCGCTCAGGAGTACCCGGAGGTGGTCTACTCGAGCTTGGCTCCTTCGATCTTCGACGCCAGCACCTGCAACGACGACTCCGCCTTCGGCTACCTCAACTCCGGCGACGCGGACCGCGACTTCGCCAAGCTCAACGTCTACGCCGAGGTGCACATGGTCGAGCACGCGGCGGCAGGAGGCCCCGTCACCACCACCGTTCATGAAGCTGGCGAACCTTCGCGCTACCAGCGCAACCTGGAGGCCGACTTCGAGCTGCTAAGCACCCCCATCGCGCCGAGTGCTGATCCGGTCAAGGCGGCGGCTGAACTCGAGAGGATGCGGCAGCAGATCTACGACAAGGCGCTAAACCTCGCGTCGACGCAGCGCCGGCTCAGCGCCACAATTCGCGAGTACAATTCCGCACACGGCATCGAGCAGGCGGACCGCAACGCGGAGAAGCTGAATGAAGTCAGGCGCAAAGGAGGAGATCTTGGTGGCGCCATGAACCGTGCCGGCCAGGTGCATGAGCTCACCGACCTCAGCTTCCCCGAGTACAGCTGTCCTACGCAAAACATGAGGGCGGCGGAAGCAGCAGCCGCCGAGCTACCCTATCTCCAAGGCGAAGAACTACATCAACAGATGCGCCNCCCCGGGATACCCCTAGAGGACCATTTTTCAAGAACTAGCAAGGGCCTCTACAGCGTGCCGCCTGAAGCCCGCCTGGATAAAGCAAGCTGTTTCCGCTACCCGGAGGCGGACGGCCGGCTAGAGCAGCGGCCTCTACCAACCGACCAGTCCGTACTGTAGGCCCAGATCGTCCAGCTCCTGTCGGACGTTACAGCTACAAGTAATGATGATATAGCCTCCAGCCGGCTCAGAGTAGTGATGTCATAGGGGCATCGTGTAATCTCCTTGTAACCCAAACCCTAGATGCTGCCTATATAAGGCGTGCATGGGCCTCTGCGCGAGGCAAGTCACACAGGACACACAGATACGTAGATCATCGTCTCCACCTCCTAGCCGGCTGGACATCTCTAGCCGGCACCACCGCCATACAGCTCCAGGAGCAACCTTTGTAGCCCGATCTGTGATCAATCAATAAGAACAAGAAGAGCAGGACGTAGGGGTGTTACCTCCCAGAGGAGGGCCCCGAACCTGGGTAACGACGTGTGTTTGCATGTTTGTTGCCCAATCCCGCGCGAGCATCCGATCGTCGCCTGCCCCACACTCTTTTCCGTCTTTGATGGATATGCCGTGCTACCCACCACGACATTTGGCGCCCACCGTGGGGCTCGCGGCGAACGGAGTCACGTTCTGTGCGGGATCCCGAACCGTGGATGGTCGGCGGATCGTCTCCGGCCTCGTGCTCTCCATCGGCTCCGTCGGCTGCGTCCTCGACAACACCAACAGCTTCGCCGACGTGGACGTCGCCAGCGAGGAGCGGATCGTCACCCTTGGCGATTTCACGTCTACGTCGCCGTCGCCGCTCAGGAGTACCCGGAGGTGGTCTACTCGAGCTTGGCTCCTTCGATCTTCGACGCCAGCACCTGCAACGACGACTCCGCCTTCGGCTACCTCAGCTCCGGCGACGCGGACCGCGACGTCGCCAAGCTCAACGTCTACGCCGAGGTGCACATGGTCGAGCACGCGGCGGCAGGAGGCCCCGTCACCACCACCGTTCATGAAGCTGGCGAACCTTCGCGCTACCAGCGCAACCTGGAGGCCGACTTCGAGCTGCTAAGCACCCCCATCGCGCCGAGTGCTGATCCAGTCAAGGCGGCGGCTGAACTCGAGAGGATGCGGCAGCAGATCTACGACAAGGCGCTAAACCTCGCGTCGACTCAGCGCCGGCTCAGCGCCACAATTCGCGAGTACAATTCTGCACACGGCATCGAGCAGGCGGACCGCAACGCGGAGAAGCTGAATGAAGTCAGGCGCAAAGGAGGAGACCTTGGTGGCGCCATGAACCGTGCCGGCCAGGCGCATGAGCTCACCGACCTCAGCTTCCCCGAGTACAGCTGTCCTACGCAAACATGAGGGCGGCGGAAGCAGCAGGCCGCCGAGCTACCCTATCTCCAAGGCGAAGAACTACATCAACAAATGCGCCGGGTGCGGCAACTCATCAACACGGCCAACCGGCAGCAGCGAGAAACGGAGGCAACGGCGAGCAAGGGGCATCATGAGCCGCCTCCAGGCTACGATGCAGCCGGCAAGTTCAAGCAAGGTGCAGAGGCGTCGTCCACGAGCCGCGGAAGGGCGAAGGACAAGCAACCACGAGTTCATCGCGAGGGGAGCGCGAGCTCGCATCCTCGTGATCACGGCCGTGATCCGGCTGGACGACGTGAAGACGGCAACCGGAGCGAGCCACGAGCCGGACGGAACGTCAAGGAGCGAGTCGGCCACAAGGTCACCATCGACGAACGCCTGGGGCCGCTAGGACCTGAAACCAGCGACGACGCACGCCACCGCATCGACGTGCTCAAGCTGTCAAGCATCATCGAGGAAGAGGACATCGCTGCTCATCGCTGTTTCGGACCCCGCATCCGGAGCGAGCGATTCCCAAAGGGATTCACTCTCCCCAGGGACACACCCAAGTACAACGGCACCGCGAAGCCGGAAGACTGGCTCGCCGACTACGTTACAGCGGTCAACATCGCAGGCGGCAACAAGCGGGTAGCCGTCCGCTACGTGCCGCTCATGCTCCAGGGATCGGCACGGACTTGGCTCAACAGCCTTCCGAAGGAGAGTGTCAACAGCTGGCTAGACTTCGAGGAGGTGTTCAACCGCAATTTCACCGGCACCTACTTGCGCCCTGGCAACGCACAGCTGCTCGCGCTGTGCAAGCAGAAGGACGGCGAGTCGGACCGAGCCTACCTCACCCGGTGGACGAGCCTTCGCAACTCCTGCGAGGGAGTGCTCGAGCTCCAAGCCGTCCAGTACTTCATCCAGGGGGTGCCGAGACCAGACGCTGCTCAAGCACCGGCTCCTGAGGAAGAGCCCGAAGACCATGGCAGAGCTCATGGCAATCGCCGACGAGTACGCCACCGCCGACGCGGGCATGACCAACCCGATCCGACTCGACGAAGCCGGACGAATCATCACGACGGAGCCGGCTGCACGCCGCAGCCGGACGGAGAACCAAGACGGAGGAAAATCGACCCGGCGTGACTCCGACGCGGCCGGCAAGCGCAAGACTGCAGACGACCGTGTCGAGTCCAAGGTCGTCGCTACGACCGAAGGAAGGCCGGCAGGAGGCTTCGACAACCGCCGCATGAGAACGAGCGGCGACATGCGCCGGACAAGGGCGAGGAACAACTACGACTACATGCTCGATCAACCGTGCCGGAACCATGGCGACCGGCCAGCAAACCACACCGTCAGGCAATGCACTCTTGGACGCCCAAGGCCGCCACCGTACGAGCGGCGAAATCCGCCTCGGGATGAAGCCGGACGGGACGATCGAGGACGCGACGACAGACGACGCGAAGACAGGGATCGCGATGATCGCCAACGCGAAGAAGAAAGGGAGCGCCTTCCGGCTCCGCCTCCAAGGGGTACCAGACGGCTACCAGAATCCGGATGCCGCCTACATCGTATTCGTCAGCGAGCGCGACGACAAGCGAAGCCGGCGCGAGCGGTTCAAGGAAGTGAACGCGGTGGTTCCACCTGTCCCACAGTATCTCAACTGGTCGCAGGAGCCGATCACGTGGGATCGCCGTGACCACCCGGAACTGATGCCCAACCCAGGCGGCTATGCTCTAGTCCTGGAGCCCATGATCATCTCCCCCACCAAGCGCGCTTGCACCTTCTCGCGCGTCCTCATCGACGGAGGCAGCAGCATCAACATCCTCTACCGCGACACGCTGGAGAAGCTAGGCGTCTCCGAGTCCAGCCTGACGCCGAGCCGGACGGTTTTCCACGGCATCGTGCCGGGGCGAGCCGGCTCGTCCATGGGACTCATCCGGCTGGACGTCCTATTCGGCACCAAGAGCAACCACCGCCGCGAGACCATCTCCTTCGAGGTGGTCGACCACTCCAGCGCCTACCACGCCATCCTCGGGCGGCCGGCGCTCGCCAAGTTCATGGCGGTGCCCCACTACGCTTACCTCAAGATGAAGCTACCAGGCCCACGCGGGATCATCACCGTCGCCGGAGACTATAAACGCTCCATCGCATGCGCCTCCGACAGCGCAAAGGTGGCCGAGACCATGGTCTGCAACGAGGAGATGAAGCAATTCAAGCGCAAGGCTAGCGAGGAAAAACTGGAGATCCCAGAGTCGGCCAAGCCGGCTGGCGAGTCGAACTTCCAGGCGGCCCGGGACACAAAGAAGATCTGCTTCGACGACAACGACAAGTCCAAGTTCGTCTCCGTGGGGGCGAGCCTGGACCCCAAATAGGAAAGCGCGCTCGTCGAGTTCCTCCGTGAGAACCGGGACATCTTCGCGTGGTCCCCCAAGGACATGCCTGGTGTGCCGAGGGAACTCGCCGAGCACTCTCTTCACGTCCGGCCAGATGCCAAGCCGGTAAAACAGTCCCTGCGACGTTTCGCGGAAGGAAGAAGGCAGCTCATAGGAGAAGAAATAGCCCGGCTACTCGCGGCCGGGTTCATCAAAGAAGTGCAACACACGGAGTGGCTAGCCAATCCGGTGATGGTGGAAAAGAAGAACAAGAAATGGCGGATGTGTATCGACTACACCCACCTCAACAAGGCTTGCCCTAAAGACCCCTTCGCATTGCCGCGCATCGACCAAGTGATCGACTCCACGGCCGGCTGCGACCTCCTCTCCCTCCTCGACGCTTACTCCGGCTACCACCAAATTCCGCTGAATCCGGACGACCAGCTCAAGACCGCCTTCATCACCCCATACGGCCCGTACTGCTACACCACCATGCCGTTCGGCTTGAAGAACGCGGGAGCAACATACCAGCGCTGCATGCAGAAATGCCTGCACGACCAAATCGGTCGCAACGCGCACGCCTACGTCGACGACGTCGTCATCAAGACCAAGGAGAAGCACACCCTCCTCCTCGACCTCAAGGAAACCTTCGACAACCTCCGCCGCTTCCAGATGAAGCTCAACCCGGAGAAATGCGTGTTCGGCGTTCCAGCCGGACAGCTACTCGGCTACCTTGTGTCGGCACGAGGGATCGAAGCCAACCCGGAGAAAAATCGCCGCCATCGACAACATGCGACAACCAAGAAGCGTCAAGGACATCCAGAAGTTTGCCGGGTGCCTAGCTTCTCTTAGCCGTTTCATCAGCCGGCTTGGGGAGAAGGCTCTCCCGCTCTACCACTTACTGAAGAAAACGGACAAGTTCGTCTGGAGCGACGCGGCCGACGCCGCCTTCAAGGAACTCAAGCGAGCAATGACCACCACCCCAGTCCTAGCACCTCCGACTCCAAAGGAGCCCATGCTCATGTACATCGCCGCCTCCAACCGAGTCGTCAGCGTGGTCCTAGTGGTGGAACGAGACGAACCCGGCAAGCAGCGGCCGGTTCAGCGGCCAGTCTACTACCTCAGTGAGGTGCTCTCGCAGTCGAAGCAAAACTACCCGCACTACCAGAAGCTCGTATACGGCGTGTACATGGCAACGAAGAAGCTGAAGCATTACTTTCAAGAGCACCCGATCAAAGTGATAAGCGACGCGCCGCTTGCCGAGATCATAGGCAACAAGGATGCAACCGGCAGAGTTGCGAAATGGGCGATCAACCTGACGGCGCACGGAGTCGAGTACGACAAGAGAACAGCGATCAAGTCGCAGGAGCTGGCAGACTTTCTCGCCGACTGGACGGAGACGGACCACGTACCGCCGCCACCCGGCTCCGGCGAGCATTGGCTCATGCATTTCGATGGATCCAAAAGATACTGGGGACTCGGCGCCGGAATCGTCCTCACCTCACCCAAGGGGGGCCGACTCGAATACGTTCTACAGATCCACTTCACGGCGTCCAACAACGTAGCCGAGTACGAAGCCCTCGCACACGGCCTCAAGCTCGCCAAGGCCATGAACATCAAGCGAATCCTCTGCTACGGCGACTCCGACTTGGTGGTCCAGCAGACCACTGGTCATTGGGACGCCAAGGACCCCAACATGGCCGCCTACCGCTTCTTCGTCCAGCAGCTCGCGGGATACTTCGAAGGATGCGAGTTCCACCACATCCACCGCTCCAACAACGAGGCGGCCGACACCCTGGCAAACATTGGCTCTCTTCGCGAGGAAATCCCACCCGGCGTCGCCCTCGAGAAGCTCTACAAACCATCCATCACGCCGTGTCCCGGCTCCGATTCCATCCGGATGCCGCCGGACACGGAGTCGGCTGGGCCGGCTCCAGGCGAGACGGAGCCCGTCGAGGTCCTCGTCATCGAAGCGGCTCCACCATGGACCCAACCCTTCCTCGCCTACCTCGCCAACAACGAGCTCCCGGCGGACGAGCTCATCGCCAGGCAAATCAAACGCCGGGCAAGTGCTTACACCATCATCAACAACGAGCTATACAAGCGCAGCGTATCCGGAATGTTCCAACGCTGCGTGAGCCAAGAAGAAGGAAACAGGATCCTCAAGGAGATCCATCAAGGCGAATGCGGCCATCACGCATCTTCAAGGGCAATTGTGGCTAAGGCATTCAGGCACGGGTTCTACTGGCCGACTGCGCTGGCGGATGCGAATCAACTGGTCCGACTCTGCAACGGCTGCCAACGATTTGCAACGCAGAAGCACACGCCGGCTTCAGCACTCAAGACGATTCCTATCACCTGGCCGTTTGCCGTCTGGGGGCTCGACATGGTTGGACCACTGAGGAGATCCAGTGGAGGCATGACACACCTGCTGGTAGCAGTCGATAAGTTCACGAAATGGATCGAAGCCAAGCCGATCAAGAAACTGGACGGACCAACGGCAGTCAAGTTCTTCAAAAGCATCATCTACCGCTTCGGCTACCCCAACAGCATCATCACGGACAACGGAACAAACTTCGTCAAGGGAGAATTCGCCAAGTTCTGCGGCAGGACCGGCATCCGGCTCGACGTGGCCTCGGTCGCACACCCGCAGTCGAACGGGCAAGTCGAGCGAGCAAACGGCCTCATTCTAGCCGGCATCAAACCTCGGCTGCTCGAACCGCTCGAGCGGGCAGCCGGCGCGTGGGAAGAAGAGCTACCTTCCGTCCTCTGGAGCCTAAGGACGACGCCGAATCGCTCAACCGGCTTCACCCCCTTCTTCCTCGTCCATGGGGCGGAAGCCGTCATGCCAACGGACATCGAGCACGACGCACCCCGGATCGTGCTGTACACGGAAGCGCAAGCTAAGCAAGCCTACGAAGATGGAATGGACCTGCTCGAGGAAGCGCGCCAGCTTGCCGAATCAAGATCGGCGATGTACCAGCAACAACTACGCAACTACCACAGCCGGCGCATCAAGAACGTCCACTTTCGAGAAGGCGACCTCGTGCTCCGGTTGATCCAGGACACCAAAAACATGCACAAGTTGTCATCGCCGTGGGAAGGACCATTCATCGTCAGCAAAGCGCTCATCAACGATGCCTACTACCTCATCGACGCCCGCGAGCACAAGAAGGACACGATGGACAAGGAAGGCGATGAAACGGAAAGGCCATGGAACGCGGCACTCTTGCGTCGATTCTACACTTGAGAAAGAACAATGTATGTATCACCTATGCTATCAATAAAAGAAACGAGAATGATGAGCACATGAGCAATTTTTCGCAACTTTTTCTGCATTTTCTAACCGGCTCTTCCGGCAGCCGGCAAGCTTGCCTTTAGCGGCCGAGTAGCGTGACTAACCCCTAAACGGCTAACTCTTCGAATCCGGTTAAGGCCGGCAAGAGAACAAGCTGGAGGGGGCAAACAACGTGAAAAACGCATAAAGGGAAGTCCTGCCGGCTGAAGTAACGTTCTTCTGCAAACTCGGCCAAGCCGGCAGTCGGCAATCACTTCTCCGACTACGGATGACTAACTGCACAATGCTAAACGGCTAACTCTTCGAATCCGGTTAAGGCCGGCAAGAGAATAAGCTGGAGGCGGAGTGTATGCGAAAGACGTAAGAAGTAGAAGTCGTTACCGGCTGAGAAAACTCTGGCCTAACAAACCGGACCCTAGCGTTGTAGTAGTGTGCATGATCCCGCTAGACGGTGAAGTGCACACGAACGGCGACGGGAAAGGCTACAGGCGAGTGTAAAGTTGAGTTAAGCACAGTAAAGGTATACTCCATGATCATAACAGCAAACTAATCGCTTCGTCATTTTCATTTCACACACGGAAACGCCGCCGACCGGCTTCGAGAGCCCAAGCCGGACACAGACACAACGAACAGGAAATAAAAACAGCGTACAAGTAAAAAAGCACAGGAACAAAAGCATTGGAATTAAACATCAGGTGCAAGGTCTTACAGATGGAAACTGGATAACAAAACAAAAAAGGGAGGTCCACAGGCGGACCTTCCCCGCACAACTACAGAGTCGAGCCGGCAGAGCTCCCTAAGCGGCAACCGTCGCCTTCCCGGATCCGCCGATCTTCTTGCCGGCCCAGTGCTTGATGCAGAGGGTGCCGTCGAACACCTTCACAAAGAAGACGCCCTTGTCACGACGGAGGCGGAAGCAGAGGATGAAGCCGGCTTCGAGCTCGTAGAAGTCGGCGAACTCGTCCCAGCCCCTGACGAACTCCACCCGGTTGACGACAGCATTGCCAACCACCTGGGAGGTGAACCGGACGGTTGCATCCCAGGGACCCTGGGAGGCACCCTCGCGGAAGAGCCTGAACTTGAAGTGGCCAACGCCTGGCAGTGCGTCGGCGAAGGCGTCGGGAAGCCTCTGCACCGGCCCAGTAACTGGCGAGTGCAGAATCAGGAGAAACTCCCCGATGGGGAACACACCCCAAGGCGGACGCCGCGGATTCTCCAGGGAGTCGGAAGAGGCGGAGGACTGCTCCGCGCTCTCTTCCTCGCTGTCGGCGACGGCAGAGGGAGCGTACTTAGGAATCGGGTCGAAGCCCGGAGGTGGAAGAACAGGGGTGGCCTCCTCCTCGCTCGATGTATCGTCAAGAACGAGAAGTTGCTTGCCACGACCAGCGACGATGCTGATGCCGCCACGGGCGGCACTCGCACTCCTTAAGCCAGCACGGCCGCCGACCTTGCCGCGGCCAGCGTTGCTACCGGCGGCAGCGGAGGCGACTGCCTTCCCCCGCCCACGGCCGCCGCTCTTGGGGGGACGACCGCGAGGACGCTTCGCCGGAGGCGCAGCGGCGGTCTCCTCAGCGACAGCGTCCATGGGCTCAGATTTCACCATGGCTGAGATGCGCAAGGAAATGAGACGAGGAAGGCGAAGAGGGAGCGAAGAAGCGCGAGTGAAGAAGAAGAAGGAAAACTGTGAAGCTTTATAACACAAACAAGGGACAACGTGGGAGACCCAACCGTCGCCCACGATCCCACGATCTACACGTGGCGACGAAACAGTTGACGGGACCCTTCAGTAACTGCAACCGGGTCCACGCGCGGAAGCCAAGGAGACAAGCCCAAGCCGGCAAAAGATACCCGGGGGCTGCGCACCCGCCAAGGCGGCTGCCCAGACCCGGACGAACATAAAAACACCCCGAGTCATGGACTCGGGGGCTGCGAAGCCGTTAGCCGGCAAAAGATACCCGGGGGCTGCGCACCCGCCAAGGCGGCTGCCCAGACCCGGACGAACATAAAAACCACCCCGAGTCATGGACTCGGGGGCTGCGAAGCCGTCAGCCGGCAAAAGATACCCGGGGGCTGCGCACCCGCCAAGGCGGCTGCCCAGACCCGGACGAACATAAAAACCACCCCGAGTCATGGACTCGGGGGCTGCGAAGCCGTCAGCCGGCAAAAGATACCCGGGGGCTGCGCACCCGCCAAGGCGGCTGCCCAGACCCGGACGAACATAAAAACCCCCCGAGTCATGGACTCGGGGGCTGCGAAGCCGTCAGCCGGCAAAAGATACCCGGGGGCTGCGCACCCGCCAAGGCGGCTGCCCAGACCCGGACGAACATAAAAACCACCCCGAGTCATGGACTCGGGGGCTGCGAAGCCGTCAGCCGGCAAAAGATACCCGGGGGCTGCGCACCCGCCAAGCCGGCTGCCCAGACCCGGACGAACATAAAAACCACCCCGAGTCATGGACTCGGGGGCTGCGAAGCCGTCAGCCGGCAAAAGATACCCGGGGGCTGCGCACCCGCCAAGCCGGCTGCCCAGACCCGGACGAACATAAAAACCACCCCGAGTCATGGACTCGGGGGCTGCCAAGCCGCCAGCCGGCAAAAAGATTCCCGGGGGCTGAGCACCCGGCAAGCCGGCTGCTCAGACCCGGACGTATATCTAAAATCACCCCAAGTCACGGACTCGGGGGCTGCACGATATAATGACGACAGAAGACAAGCGATAAGCAGGAAACGTGAAATTTCGACCCGGCTAGATGCTCAAGCCGGCCCAAAATTCGGGGGCTAGGGATGGTGATAATCATCACCAAAAACAAGCACGAATTATAGCACAGAGGCCCAGCAGTCACAGAGAAAAGACACTCACGATGACAGACCATGGCAGGAAGCAGAATAGCAAATTTTTACATGACGACCTTAAAAGTTGTCCAAAATAACAAGGCAGTTAATGTGGCAAGGCAGTTAACGGCACAGAACAACAATTACACCCGGCATCCCGGGGAGATGAACGAATCAAATGGTGGCGGCGTCAGTAGCGGCAGCAGCGGCGCCGGCTCCAGCATCTTCAGTCGGTTTCGGCGTCGAGGATGGCTCGGCAGGTACCAGCGTCGTCAAGTCAACCGCCTCGGCAATCCGCTTGGAAGCCTCGGCAATTTCTGGACGCAAGCTCGCGAAGGACGTCCCGTCGCGGAAGCCGTCCATCAGCCTGCTCGTCTGCAGGCCAGGGTACCACGACTTCACCACGGCCAGGGCCATGTCGGAACCTCCGCGCGCCGCCATCTCCACTTGATCGTTGATGCCGGCAGGCGCTCCTTCGAGCCGGGCGCATAAGTCGTGGAGAGTAGCCGGCAGGGGAGTGTCCGGCCACAGGTTCTCAAGCACGCCCTCAGCCGCTTCCTTTAGCCGCTTGAATTCCTGGCCGAGCCGCAGAAGACGGGAAGCGGTAGTCGGAGCAGACCCGGCAGCGGCACCAGAAGACTCCGGTCGAGAGTGAGCCGAGGCAGCATCTTGTTGAAGTTGCGCATCCACCTCGGGATAGAGGCCTGCACTTCAAATCAGTAAGGCCGAGTAGAAGACTTAAGACAAGAAACCAAGGAGAAAGGAGACCTCACTTACCGAGGATCAGCTCGTTTACGCCCTCAACCTCCTTGACCAGGCCGCTCACCAGCTGTTCATGCTCAAGCTCGCGCGCCTTGACCTCCTGGACGATCTTGTCGTTATTCTCGACGGAAGCCTTCAGCAGGTCCTTCAGCTTGGCCGAATCACCGCTGAAGAGACTCAACCTCGCTCTGCATCCGACGCTCGGCCTCCCGCAGTTTCGCCGCCTCCTCGCCCAGCCGGACGACCTCGAGGCGGCGCTCTTCTGATGCCTTCTCCGCCGCTTGGAGATCGGCCTTGGACGAGGCCAAGGCGGCGTCCTTTTCCTTCAGTTGCTTCTCCAAGCCGGCGCGGGAAGTGGAGTCACCTGTGGAGATCAAGTCACCGTCAAGCCAAGACATGCAAGAGAAAAGGGCAGAGCGGCAAGACAAAGTGCGGAAAGAAAAAGGGAGCCAAACCTTTGGCCGCCTCAAGCTCCCGCTTGAGCAATGTCGCCTCCCTATTCGCCGCGGCAAGGCCTTGCTCCATGGAGGAGCAGAGCAATGTCACGTTGGCCAAGTTCTCCCTGGCCACCCGCTCCGCCAGTTCGGCGAGGGGAAATTTTCCCGACGCGTCGGGCCGAGCCGGCACCGGTCCGGAGTACGTCGGAGAAGACACCAAGGTTGATTGGCGAGGGCCGGGGAGCGAGGCTGTCGCCTCCGCGATGGCCTTATCCTTGGCTGTCACGGCCACAGTCAAAGAAGGGGTGGGGAAAGCAGTATACCCAGCCCCGACGCCGGGCTGGGAAACCACCTGAAAAGCGCCCACTGGCGTCTCGGCGTCTCCACCTGAAGCCGGAGGGTTGAAGTCGACTACAAGGGGGGCAGCCGCCTCCAGCACTCGGCTGGCTGCCTCCATCGTCTTCGCCTCCGAAGGCGGATCAGCCGCCTCCGCCAGCACTCGGCTGGCCGCCTCCGTCGACTTCGCCTCCGAAGGCGGATCAGCTGCCTGCGCCACGGGGACCTCGGTGACAGGCACCGATGCCGACTCCTTTACCGCGACAACTGCCGTCTCCGCTATAGGGAGCGGTGCCCTACGAAACAAGGAAGGCGTCACCATCGAGTGCAAGTTGCGAAGATCCCCACCACAAGACAAGGACTTACCCGACACACGAGCCCAGCGCCTTGGCCGTCCTCCTCTTCGTACGCTTTGGTGGGGGAGGGGGCACGGCGTCGGACGGGCGCTTCACGCCCCCGGAAGGCACATCGCCGCCTTTCGCCGGGACGACAGGGTCTTCGACCGGCCGCTCCGTGCGAGCCGGCACCACCTTGGCCCCGGCAGAGGCCTTTGCGGAATCGCCGGCTTCCGTGCCCGCTGCCGCCTTCTCCTCGGCCGCCTTGGCAGCCGCTGGTTGCCTTGCAGCCGCCTGGGCATCCATCGATGCCCGGATCGAGTCCGCCTGCGCCAGCTCCGCGTAAATAGCCTTCTCCATATCCTCAATACCCGAATCATAGCCAAGAACAAAAGGAGGAGAAAGATTAACCACCTGGGCGCGGGTCTTGCCGGCGGCGGGTTCGGTCCTCTCCGCGTCCGCCGCCTTCGTTCCCTCCTCGTCCTCCCTCGAGGCCAGCAGCTGCTCCACAGTAAAATCAGCATCAGATGCTCCCAAGGCTAAGACTGCCTGCGCCGTCCGAGCATAAAACTCCCTCTCCAAGTCATCCGGATTCGAATCGTAAATAAAATCACCACCTAAAGCAGGACCAATCACCTCGTTTTTGGCCCCACCAGTCTGGGCCTCCTCCTCCGCCATCTTGGCGCCGACCTCAGCCCGGACGTCGGCCAAGATCTCGTCCGCCCTGGCCTCAGTCTCAGACGTCTCCGCCCTCGTTCTCCCGGCTGGCGACAGGCCGCCCGTGGTAGGCCGGGAAGACGTCGAAGCCCGCTTTTTGGCGGGATGCACGCCTCGCTTCTCAAATGCGCCCTTCCGCTTGGGCGGCGCGATATTCGCATCGACGTCGGCGGCCGACTTCGACCGCCTCTCCTTCACGGTCCGCCGGGGGAGGACCACCTTCTTCCGCGCCGCCGCCTCCAACTCCTTGGTCCGGCGGGTGGATATCGCCGGCTTGGAGGCTGGCACGGAGGAAGAACCCTCTGAGTCCGGTTCAGAGCCAGTGGAGAGATCTACTATGACACGCGCAACATCGTCAGCCTGCCCGGCGACCCCGGGCCCAGAAGACTTACCACGGGACGACGAAACCGGAGGCGGATCGTCATGCTCGAGGTCCTCGTCCCGGTAGGCGGCCGAGTCGGAGTCGACGCCGGTAGCAGGGGCCGGGCTCGTTGCAGTCCGGGTGGCGTCATCATCGCCCCCATCATCGTCGCCGGCATCAGCACCTCCACCCGACGACTCGGTGGTGTCGCCGCGTGTTCCCGCGACGACACGGGCATCGCCGCCGGATTCGCCTCCAGCGGCAGTGTCCGCACCTCCACCCGCCGCCTGCTCCTCGGCGGCGCTATCCTCCTCCAGCATGGCCGTCTGCGCCGCAGAAAGGGGACCCTGGACATCAGGCTCGAAGACTACTTCAAAATCTTCAACCATCTGGACCTCGCAAAGCTACCCGGCAAGCCGGCTAGATCAGGCGGCAGCCAGAAAAGGAATCGAAAGCAAAAGGAGGAGGAAGCTAACCTCAGGAGCGCGGTCCGAGCGGGTGAAGGGATCGAGCCCGAAGTCCCAATCATCCTCAAGCCTGTCGGTGATGAGACGGGAAACCCACTCGCTTAATCCCTCCTGCGTCGGGATGTTCAAGGAAGCACAAGTGGGATCCCGGACGCCGGAGTAGAAGCACATCTTGTGCGAGCGCTCCTGCAGCGGGAACATCCGCCTTGTCGTCCAGGCCATGGTCAGGTCCCTGGACGTCAGGCCGTCCGCCACCAGCTTCTCCAGGCGGGCGAACAGGGTGCCTTGCAGATTCTCGTCGACTGCCGGCTTCCGGCTCCAGGATCTGTCCGCCGGACGCGTATTGGCGAAGGCGGGGAGTTTGATCCGGTCAACCTCAGTGGCGTTCTTGACATAGAAGTATGTATTCTGCCACTTCTTGATGGATTCGGGCAGATGGATCTTGGGGAATGGCGTGCTCTTCGCGCTGATGGAGACGCCGCCGCAGTCCCGTTGCAGCCCAGCGGTCACCTGGGACCGCAAGAAGAAGAACATGCCGAAGAGCTCCATACTGGGCCAAATGCCCAAATACGCTTCGCACAGCGTGACGAAGCAGGACAACTGCGTGATGCAGTTTGCCCCCAGATGGTGAGGCTGCAGCCCATAAAAATGCAGAAACTCGTTGAAGAACGAGCTGACGGGGAGCCCCAATCCTCGCTCCACATGCGTGTACAACATGACAAATTCGTCCGGTTTGGGCTGCGGCGAGATCTCTCCAGGGGGCGGGGCGCGAGCCTCCACATCGCCGCTCTTCCCCATGGACCCATTCCGGTGAAGCTTCAGAAGGAACTTATTGTCGATGGTGGAACCCATCCAGGCACCCGTGCCCGCCATTGAAGATCTGTTGCCCGTGGTGGAGGAGGCGGAAGCGGAAGTGGCGAGACGGAGGAATCGGCGAGGAGCGAGAGGAGCAAGAACTAGCGAAGAAGACGAAGCGGGAGAGAGGAGCGAAAGTTCCGAGCCTTCCCCCTCTTTTCCCCTTTAAAAGCGGGGCAGGCGGAACCGCGCCGCTCCATGCGCCACGTGGGGCGCGGGCAGGCCATACCGTCCACAAACGATCCCACTAACAGGCGGTTGCCACAGACGATCCGGTCCACCGAAGACCGAAGCGACGTGCCCCTGACATCGGGCAGAGCACAACCGTCACGACCAAGCGGCGAAACGTGGCTGACGCATGCCACGACCCACGATCCCCAAGACATCCAGACTACCGGAGACCGGCTACCCCAAGCCGGACGGTCCACCTCCGGTCGCCATCACCTTAACCGGCAGGCCTCGAGCCGGACGACTTCAACTACATCGACAAACAAAACATTGAAGCTCGAGAAGTCTACCCGGCAAGCCGGCAAGACTCCACGATCTCGGGGGCTAGTGTCGGGGATATGAACCCCGGATATCCCTAAGAGGACCATTTCTTCAAGAACTGCGAGGGCCGGCTACAGCGTGCCGCCTGAAGCCCGCCGGATGAAGCAAGCCGCTTAGCCTACCCGGAGGCGGACGGCCGGCTAGAGCAGCCGGCCTCTACCAACCGACCAGTCCGTACTAGTGGGCCCGGATCGTCCAGCTCCTGTCGGGCGTTACCGTGACAATGTAATGATGATATAGCTCCAGCCGGCTCCAGGGTAGTGATGTCATAGGGGCAATCGTGTAATCTCCTTGTAACCCAAAACCCTAGATGCTGCCTATATAAGGCGTGCATGGGCCTCCTGCGGGAGGCACGTCACACAGAGAGACAGATACGTAGATCATCGTCTTCCACCTCTAGCCGGCTGGACACCTCTAGCCGGCACTACCGCCATACAGCTCCAGGAGCAACCTTTGTAGCCCGATCTGTGATCAATCAATAAGAACAAGAAGAGCAGGACGTAGGGGTGTTACCTCCCAGAGGAGGGCCCCGAACCTGGGTAACCGACGTGTGTTTGCATGTTTGTTGCCCAATCCCGCGCGAGCATCCGATCGTCGCCTGCCCCACACTCTTTTCCGTCTTTGATGGATATGCCGTGCTACCCACCACGACAGTGAGTATTCTGATGCGCATCACCAAGTAGCATGATTAAAAGATGCCATTTTCTGAAAATGCCATGAGTAGCTGAAAATAAACACAAGTGTTGGTTGTATTTTTTCAGTGAATAAGAGACATCATTATTTTATGTTTCTCATCATGAATGAGTGAATAGGTGTATTTATTCAAAGTTATGACGAGATCATATTTGGAAGTAAAGGATATTAAGTTAACAAGACAATTGAGTCTTTTCGATTTGATCAAAAGAGACGAAATATTTGAGTTATTGTTTAGTATGAAGACTTGGGACAAGTGTTATCGCAAATTACAATATTTAGAGGTTATTCAAAAATGTTTTGATAAACCTAAAGTATTGTAGTCACATTATATTTGATATTATGTGGTCATAAAGAAGGGTTTTGAATTTAAGAGTTTATTTGTATCATTTAGATTTATTTTGATAACACTCTATTTTAAATAAAGGATATATTTAATGATTTGCGTTTCGCATATGAGTTATGTGAAATAGTGGTTTCAATAATTATGAGATAATTAAAAGCCAAAGCAAATGGAGTTTTTGTAGAATTTTCATATGAGATTATGAATAGAGATTCCACAATGTGAGACTAAAAGGGACAAACCAATGTGTTTGGTTGTGTTGTGTATTTTGGTGGTTTTATCATGAAATGGTTTCATGGATAAAAGAATTGTTGGAATAAATTTAGAAAGCTTAAACCTTGCATGTTTATGTATCAAGTGGCACATGTAAAGTGCTATGGTGGTTAAAACTTGACACATAAAAGTTTTTAATGATGGTGATCATTGAATTTTGGTTTAGCTTATCTAAAGAGCAGTAGGTTTCAAGAATATGAATTGTGTCAAAAGTTGCAAATAATATTCGTGATTTACTTGTCATGTTTGAGAAACAAGACATACCTACAAAACTACAAAAGAAGAAATAGAAACTTTAAAATACGAAAGTGACTAAAAGTCATTCTATTTTAAGTTTAAATCATAAAGTAATCGTTACTTGATTTTGTGAAAAGAATGTTTCACATATTTATTTTGCAAATAGTTTGTGTGGAATAAATAAAACTTAAAGCTGGCAAGGTACTGGCGTTTCGTATATGAGTTCTCGAATCTTAAGAGTTAAGAATTTTTTGGAGGAGTCCAAATTGTCGAGAAAGTGCATAAGAAACTGAGTGAGATCTAATTAAGATATGTGGTGACATATATTAAGTTAGAGCAGAAATTATTTTCCATAATCAAAACATGTGGTGACATATGTTTGAGTGGGAACTAGTTAAATGATGGTCAAATATAAAGATAACATATTTCTGAGTGGGAGCCATAGTGGCTTCACAATTTAATATGTGTATGGTGTATATTTGAGTGGGAGTTTACAACATCGTGTTTGAATGAAATGGAGATTTCATAAATGTTGTAAATGTTGTCATGGACCAATGCATAACTTATGAAGTTAGTTTGAACATCAAATATTCATGTAGATGAATGTATCTATGGAGGATAGATAAGTTTGATAAACATTAAGGTCAGGATGTTTTAACCTAAACAAGTTTTGAAGGAGTTCAAAATAGAAACAAGAGAAGAATGGTTCATCTCATTGTAACATATAGGTGAAACATTGAGTTGAGAACTTAGTACAAAATTGATGGTTGGAGGATATGTTGGAATTCACTATGAATTGTTCATAGGTCTCAACATATAAGAACCATATGTTTGTATATGACGATATGTGACCCAAGTTCTTAATTGTAAGAACATGTTAAATGAGGAGTCATTTTTCATGGAATTGAGATGAATTTAGAATATGGTAGACTTGATTGAAGTCATAAAGCCAAACTAAATTGGAAATCTCTTAATATCAGAGTAGCACAGCGAAAGCATGATCGGAAATATCGAAGTGACATGATACACTGTCGATTTGTTAAGTCTACAACATATAGGAGTATATGATTAATTCAAGGATTGAAATAAGATATAATATTTTGGTTTGAGAAAGTTGTTTCAAGATTGAGTGAGTTCCGGATGCATATGTTATGAAAAAGTCCATTTGATTGATCATACATCATATAGCATAAATGGATATGAATATCTCACTCTATAACCAAACATATTATATACATTATATGATAATGAGTTTTATCATGGGATGATAGGAAGTTTATCATGTGATGATAAAGTAATGTCAAATTAGGTGATAGTTACAATTTTTGCAAAGGACATAAAGAGCTGTAAAGTACAGAGCACGGACAGAACCTCTTCCACAAGCAAACATGATCAGCACTGAGACTTCATGAGTGAGACTCCATGGGTGTTGGATCGAGAAAATGTAAACTAGATTATTGACTCTAGTGCAAGTGGGAGACTGTTGGGAATATGCCCTAGAGGCAATAATAAAATGGTTTATTAAGCATATTCACGTTTATGATAATAGTTTATTATCCATGCTATAATTGTATTAAATGGAAACATAATACATGTGTGGAATATAAACACCAGGAGTCCCTAGTGAGCCTCTACTGGTCTAGTTCGTTGATCAAGAGATAGTTAGAGTTTCCTAACTATGGACTTGTTATAGTCACTTGATAACGGAGTCATATCATTAGGAGTAATGCTGTGATGGGCATGACCCAAATTAAGAGTTGCAATTAATCGTGTCACAAAAGTTTTGTTGTCAACACTTTTAATATGCCAAATATAGTTTTCTTAGACCATGAGATTATATCACTCCCGTTCACCGGAGAAATACTTTGTGGACATCAAACGTCACTTCGTAACTGGGTGATTATAAAGGTGGCTTTCAGGTATCTCTGATGGTGGGTTGTTGGGTGATATGAATCAAGAGTGGGATTTGTCCCTCCATGTGACGGAGAAGATATCTCCAGGCCTTCTTGGTAATATAGCATCAAAAGTCTGCAGACAAGTGATTAGGTTGTAATCACCGGGATCCTATATTATGGACGAGCAAAGAGAACTTGCCGGTAACGAGATCAAACTGGACATGGGGATGTCAACGATTATATCTCGGGCAAGTAAAATATCATGAGACAAAGGGAATCGTATATGAGATTAATTGAATCTTCGGCATCGTGGTTCAATCGAGAAAAGGTTTTCGTTGAGTGTATAGGAATTAATATGGGCATCCCGGTCCCGCTATTAATTATTGATATGATCATGTCTATGCATTCTCGAACCCGTAGGGTCACACACTTAACGTTCCGATGAAATTAGGTTTTGCGATGAATTAAATGATGAAATGAACGAATGGTGATTCGGAGTCTCGGATGGGATCCCGGACATCACGAGAGGTTCCGGAGGAGTCCGGAGAATAAGATTCATATATGGAAAGTTGTTTCCGGAGGTTTTGGAAAAGTTCCGGAAATATTTGCAGGGTACCGGAAAGGTTCCGGAAGGTTCTAGAAGTGTCTAGGTGGACCCACATGGACCGAAGGGGTGCAGCCAGCCCTTGGGCCAGCCGCACCACCTAGGCCCACATGGGCCCATGCGGCAAAGGAAAGGGGGCCGGCCGAGTCCTAGTTGGACTAGGGGCCGGCTCCACCCCTTTAGGAAAGGGGCCCAAGGAGGAGTCCTAGATGGACTCCAACTTGGGGGGCAAGCAAGGGGCCGGCCGGCCCCTACCCCAACCCTAGCCGGCCACCTATATAAAGGGGGGAGGGGAGGGGTGCGGCACACCCTTGTGCCTGCCGCCTCAAGCCCTAGCCGCACCACCTCCCTCCACCCTAACCCTAGCCGCGCCACCCCTTCCCCGGAGGGCTGCCGCCGGCTCACCTCCACCTTAGAGCTGCCACACCACCTCTCCCCGTAGGGCTGCTGCGCCACCTTCTCCTCTCCCTCTCCTCTTGCTTGGCTTGGCGAAGCCCTGCTCGTGGAGATCGTCATCGTCACCGGCACTACCGGCGTGCTGCTGAGATCATCAAGGCCACGTCCTCTCGATTGCGGGATCAAGGAGTTGACGTCTTCATCGAGTCGTACGTGTGGACGTGATAGCGCGAGAGGTGTTAATCAATCACGCTTCGTTGGGCACCCCAAGAGGAAGGTTTGAGGAGCACAGCAGCAAGTTTTCCCTCAGTTAGAAACCAAGGTTATCGAACCAGTAGGAGTGAGGAATGCTTCAGAAGGTTGCCCACAACTGCAATGGCGCCAGAAAAAATGTGCTTGGTGTAGAAAAAGAGCTGTTGCAGGGGAGACAGTGGAACCTGCAGAACACAATCAAACTACTTTGCCCCAACGAAGCAGTGAGGTTGTCAATCTCACCGGCCTTGCTGAATACAAAGGATTAAATGTATGTGTGGAAGGAAGCTTGTTTGCAGTAAATGAAAGCAGTAGAGCAGTTGATTTAAATGCAGATGTAAAATAATAGACCGGGGTCCACAGTTCACTAGTGGTGTCTTCTCCATAAATAAAATACTACACATGCTGGGTAATGAATTACAGCTGGGCAATTGACAGAATAGAGAATGCATGACAATGCATGAACATTGCATAATACAGAGGATGATGATGTCTATATGAGATGATTTGGGCATTACGACAAAATACATAGATAGTTGTTCCAAGCATACACCTATGCCTAAATAGTCCACCTTTGAGATAACATACCGTAAAATCTCTCCAGTATTAAGTTGCAAGCAACAGACAATTGCATGAAGAACTGTGCATAAAGTTTACTCCCTAGTAGCAACGGCACTCCCCCGTCCTTATATGTTTCTGTCACTCAAGCCAAGGCACACAGGGACCGAACCCACTATCTAGCATAAATACTCCCTCTTGGAGATACAAGCAACTACTTGATCAAGGCAATTACAAGTACCGGAAAGCATGCAAGATCACAAATAACATAGACATGATAATATCAATTATCAACATCACAAGGTACTTCTCTATTCATCGGATCCCAGCAAACACAACATGTAGCATTACAATAAGATGATCTTGATCATGATAGGCAGCTCACAAGATCTAAACATGATAGCACAAGAGGAGAAGACTACCATCTAGCTACTGCATGGACCCGTAGTCCAAGGATGAACTACTCACACATCTGTCCGGAGGCGGGCATGGTGGTGTAGAGCCCTCCGGTGATGATTCCCCTCTCCGGCAGGGTGACGGGGAGAGCTTCAGAACCCTCCCGAACTAGGGTTGACGACGGCGGCGGCGACGGATGTTTTTCTGGAATTTTGATCGGGTACTTAGGGTTTTCTCGTCGGGGGGATTATATAGGCGAAAGGGCGGCATCGGTGGAGGCCCGAGGGGGCCACACCACCTGGTGTTACGGCAGACAGGTGGGCCGCGCCACCCTAGGATGTGGTCGCCCTCTGGTGCATCTTCGGCTCCCCTTTGGACTCCGTGTGCGTGACGAAATTATAAGATCCTGGGTTTTTGTCCCATCCGATTCCGAGAATATTTCCTTAAGTACTTTTCTGAAACAGAAAAACAGCAGAAAACAGGAACTGGCACTGGGGCATCTTGTTAATATGTTAGTTCCAAAAATGCATAAAAATGCTATAAGATGTAAACAAAACATGTAGCAAATGGTATGAAAACAAGCATGGATCATAAGAAATTATAGATACGTCGGAGACGTATCAGCATCCCCAAGCTTAGTTCTACTCGTCCTCGAGTAGGTAGAATGATAACAAATAATTTCTTAGGAGACATGCAAACTCACAATCTAGATCAACATAGTAATGCAAAACACATGATGTGAATAAGGTGATCCAAAACAATTGTCTATAGTTGACATTAAGCAAACAATGATTAACAAATGCTAGCTAAAAGAAGCTAGAACTTTTCATGAATCAGCGTGTTGGAGACTAGGAACCATACATAAGGTTTAGAAAGAAGAATAGTAAATTGTGTCTCCAATGTAAAATGTCAATCAATCTTCAAAGCATCAAATTCAGTTAATAATAGAAATAGCCAAGCTCAAGTCAAGTGTCCTTAATCCATCCACTTAACTTATCAACTGTTATGTAGTCCACTCAACTAATACAAGCAAGAAGCAGGCTTGGCACCATGAGGTTATGGCAAAGAGAATAATAATGGGGGTTTGGAAGGCCAAAAAGAAAGGCTCAAACAGTGGAAGAGGTAACCACAAGACAAGAGGAAGTCCCGTAGTAGACACTGAATGAGGAGTAGTGATTGCCATGCAACGGATGCACATAGAGCTATATGAATGGAAGCTCTCCAATGGAACTAGTGGGGGTGCATCCAACTTGCTTGCTCATGAAGACCTAGAGCTCACTTGAGGAGGCTCATCGTTGGAATATACAAGCCAAGTTCTATAATGTTTGGTCCCCACATAGTTATTTTAATGAAGCATGAAAACTCACTACAATGATGTAGGTGCTACTAGCACAAGTGTGGAATAAAAGGATAGTAGTGTTGCCCCCTCTCTCATTTTATATTCTTTTTCTCTTTTTTGCTTTTTGCTTTTTGAGGCCTTTGTGGCTCTTTTATATTTTTCTCTCATTGGTCTATTTTGGACTATTTTGATTGGCCACTTTGGACTCTTTTCAATATGCTCACAGGTAGAGGCAACACTCTATTTTACAAGATGATCATCACACTTTTTGGTGTACTCAAAACTCAAAGACTAATACATGGTGTATGGTGGATATGCAAGACCGAGCGTAGTGTGGAAAAGATGTAACACATGTGGAAAACCACGCATCACACTAACTCAAATGGTCAAGCAATACTATATGGTAATGAAGTAAAAAATGACATAAAGTCATGTAATGTAAATGATGGATGTTGCATGGCAATGTATCTCGGAACAGCTATGGAAATGCTGTGATAGGTAGATATGGTGGCTGTTTTGAGGAAGATAGTTGGCTTATGTGTAGGAGAACAAGATGAAGATCTCCCACGGGGTTGGATGTACTTGCGAAGTATGCACCAATCTCAATGTGAAAAAGGGCAATGCAAAGTACCGAAGAGGCTAGCAAAATATGGAGGTGGAAGTGCCAAAAACCAAAAACTCACATAGCATGTCGTATATTGCAAACAACTAATAGTACAAAGTTTTACAAATGGTTAGAGACACCCCGAGAGGGATCGTGGCGGCGACACAAGTGCCCCGTTGGCTTCCCCGACCGTTGCAGTAACTATACCATTAGAAACTTCTTTTCAACTAAGAGGAAATCACGACACTAAAGCACTATTGACTTAAGTTGTTTTTAGTTCAGAAAAGTACGGCTCCACGCTCTACTAACACATCTTCACTAATCAGCTCTTAACAACATTAGCCAACAAATTTTAACTATTAGTTATTTTAATACCTCAAAACAATTGAAGAGGAGCAAGTTATCTACACAATGGTCTACAAGACTATGCAGCTTTTCTCTATTTCATACCACTATCACAAGCATAGCATTTTCCAATCTAACACATCAACCAAGCAACTAAAACAACTCTCTAACAAATAAGAGTGAAACACAAGAGAGCTTAACACAAAGAACTAGCAGCCCTAAACAAGATAACATGCTAAAAGCGAGAGCTTACTAGAAAACAGACAGTAGCTAAGAATACTCAACAAATATAAGCGAAGCACAAGAGTATTCATATGAAAAAGCGGGACGTGTCTCTCTCCCACACAGGAATGCTAGGATCCAACTTATTAAGCAAACTAAAACACACACTCAAAATAAAAACAGACGCTCCAAGCAAAATGCATAAGATGTAGTGGAATAAAAATATAGTATCACTAGAGATGACCTGATAGTTTTGTCGATGAAGAAGGGGATGCCTTGGGCATCCCCAAGCTTATATGCTTGAGTCTTCTTGAATTTGCTGGGTATGACCCACCGGGGCATCCCCAAGCTTAGGCTTTTCACTCTTCTTGATCTCATCATATCGTCCCTTTTGCTTACTTGAAAACTTCCACCACATCAAACTCAAAGTAATTCTCATTAGAGGGTTAGTGCATAAACCAAAAATTCACAAGTTCTACTGTGACACAAGCACACCTTAATGTATTATAACATTAGCTACAGCCACTGATGCTCAAAGAATCAAAAAGATCCAAATAAACATCGCAAAAGAAGCAATGCACAATAAAAGGCAGAATCTGTCAAAATCTGAACAGTCTGTAAAGAAGAATTTTTGTCGAGGCACTAGAGTTGCTCAAATCGAAAATCACTGAACTAGAAAAAGTTTCATACATATATGAAGATTCAGCATACAAAATCTCAAAGCATTTCGTCGCTTCTGGAATAAATGACGAATTTAACGGTGACAGACAGAAATCTGTTTCCTGTGCAGAAATCCAAATATAGCAAAAACTTTCTACTAGAGACCTTACTTGGCACAACATTGCAAGAAAATAAAGATACAAAGAAGTTGCTACAGAAGTAAACAAACTTCTTGACTCAAATAAAAGAAAAGATACTGAAAATAAAATGATGGGTTGTCTCCCATAAGCGCTTTTCTTTAACGCCTTTCAGCTAGGCGCAGAAAGTGAACATCAAGTATTTCCAAGAGAAGAAGCATCAAAACGATAATTTGCTCTAACAATAGAGTCAAAAGGTGACTTCATTCTCTTCCTAGGGAAGTGTTCCATACCTTTCTTAAGAGGGAATTGATATCTAATGTTGCCCTCTTTCAAATTAATAACAGCACCAGAAAATTGCTCTTTCATAACAAGATTTAACAAAGCAGGTTTGATCTCATAAAAATCTGTCTTAGCAGCAGGTGGAGCAATAGGAGTACATATGAAATCATCATTATTAGTACTAGTGAAGTCACACAACTTAGTGTTTTCAGCAGTACTCATTTTTGATAAAAACAAGGTAAACCGAATTGAACAAGATTAAACAAGTAACTAATTTTTTTGGGTTTTGATATAGGAAAGCAACAAGATAAATTCTACACTAATTTTTTTGTGTTTTTTATATAAGAAAGCAAAACAAGACAAAGCAATAATAATAAGCAAGACTAAAACAAAGTAAAGAGATTGGAACTGAGAGACTCCCCTTGCAGAAGCTTCTCTACTCCCCGGCAACGGCACCAGAAAAAGCTGTTGACGGAGGAGTGCGAAGTTTGGTACTTCGAGAAGCTTCTTACTGAGCAGTCTTAACTCCCCGGCAACGGCGCCAGAAAAAGAGCTTGATAGCGCGAGAGGTGTTAATCAATCACGCTTCGTTGGGCACCCCAAGAGGAAGGTTTGAGGAGCACAGCAGCAAGTTTTCCCTCAGTTAGAAACCAAGGTTATCGAACCAATAGGAGTGAGGAATGCTTCAGAAGGTTGCCCACAACTGCAATGGCGCCAGAAAAATGTGCTTGGCGTAGAAAAAGAGCTGTTGCAGGGGAGACAGTGGAACCTGCAGAACACAATCAAACTACTTTGCCCCAACGAAGCAGTGAGGTTGTCAATCTCACCGGCCTTGCTGAATACAAAGGATTAAATGTATGTGTGGAAGGAAGCTTGTTTGCAGTAAATGAAAGCAGTAGAGCAGTTGATTTAATTGCAGATGTAAAAGAATAGACCGGGGTCCATAGTTCACTAGTGGTGTCTTCTCCATAAATAAAATACTACACATGCTGGGTAACGAATTACAGCTGGGCAATTGACAGAATAGAGAATGCATGACAATGCATGAACATTGCATAATACAGAGGATGATGATGTCTATATGAGATGCTTTGGGCATTACGACAAAATACATAGATAGTTGTTCCAAGCATACACCTATGCCTAAATAGTCCACCTTTGAGATTACATACCGTAAAATCTCTCCAGTATTAAGTTGCAAGCAACAGACAATTGCATGAAGAACTGTGCATAAAGTTTACTCCCTAGTAGCAACGGCACTCCCCCGTCCTTATATGTTTCTGTCACTCAAGCCAAGGCACACAGGGACCGAACCCACTATCTAGCATAAATACTCCCTCTTGGAGATACAAGCAACTACTTGATCAAGGCAATTACAAGTACCGGAAAGCATGCAAGATCACAAATAACATAGACATGATAATATCAATAATCAACATCACAAGGTGCTTCTCTATTCATCGGATCCCAGCAAACACAACATGTAGCATTACAATAAGATGATCTTGATCATGATAGGCAGCTCACAAGATCTAAACATGATAGCACAAGAGGAGAAGACTACCATCTAGCTACTGCATGGACCCGTAGTCCAAGGATGAACTACTCACACATCTGTCCGGAGGCGGGCATGGTGGTGTAGAGCCCTCCGGTGATGATTCCCCTCTCCGGCAGGGTGACGGGGAGAGCTTCAGAACCCTCCCGAACTAGGGTTCACGACGGCGGCGGCGACGGATGTTTTTCTGGAATTTTGATCGGGTACTTAGGGTTTTCTCGTCGGGGGGATTATATAGGCGAAAGGGCGGCATCGGTGGAGGTCCGAGGGGGCCACACCACCTGGTGTTACGGCAGACAGGTGGGCCGCGCCACCCTAGGATGTGGTCGCCCTCTGGTGCATCTTCGGCTCCCCTTTGGACTCCGTGTGCGTGACGAAATTATAAGATCCTGGGTTTTTGTCCCGTCTGATTCCGAGAATATTTCCTTAAGTACTTTTCTGAAACAGAAAAACAGCAGAAAACAGGAACTGGCACTGGGGCATCTTGTTAATATGTTAGTTCCAAAAATGCATAAAAATGCTATAAGATGTAAACAAAACATGTAGCAAATGGTATGAAAACAAGCATGGATCATAAGAAATTATAGATACGTCCGAGACGTATCAGGACGCCGCGGAGGTGCTGCCCGTTGCTGCACTTCACCGGATTGGATCTCGAGGATAATACATCTCCTCGCGACTAGACAAGTCTAGTTGCGGGGATCGACTAGCCAACCCCTGCACCGACAAAACATGTTTGTTGATCTTCAAGGGTAAGAGATTGGATCTCACCTTCGCTATCTTCATCTCGTAGATCTAGATCCTTGGGGTTTATTCCGCTTGCCGCGTAGGAAATTTTTTTGTTTTCCATGTTGCGACCCCTTCAGTGGTATCAGAGCCTAGATCTATTCGTAGATGTTGGTGCGATTAGAACACAAGGAGTTGTGGGCGTTGATATTTTATGTTGCTACCTTCTCGCGTGCACTTTGCATCTTTGCGGTATTGTGAGATTGAAGCGGTCCGGACCAACCTTACTCGTCCACGCACGAGAGACCGGTTCCATGACTGACCTGCAACTTGTTTTGCATAAGTGGCTGGCGGGTGTCTATTTCTCTTGCTTTAGTGAGGATGCAATTTTCAATGGAAGGCCTTTCAAAAGGATGAGTAAATAAGCAACTATTATATCACCGTTGTGGTTTTTGCGTAGATTAGAACGGTTCTATCTCGTTGACCCAAGCAACATAAAATTTGCATAAACAAAGTAGAGGACGTCTAACTTGTTTTTGCAGAGGGGGTCAAGTGATGTGATATGGCCAATGTGATTTGTGATAATGTATGCAATGATCATGTTTGTAATATTTCGCGACTTGCATGTCGACGAGTACGGCAACCGGCAGGAGCCATATGGTTGTCTTTTATTTTATGTGACCTGCGAGTCACTGAATCACCATGTAATTGCTTTACTTTATTGCTAAGAGTAGCATTAGTTGTAGTTGCAATAGTTGGTGGACAACCATGGTCATGGCGCCAAGATGATGGAGATCATGCCGGAGATGGAGATCATGCCGGTGCTTTATAGATGAAGATCAAAAAGCGTAAGAAGAAAGGCCATATCATATCACAATTTTGAATTGCATGTGATGTTAATCCCTTTTATGCACCTTATTGTTATCTTAGATGTGATCGCGACGGTAGCATAATAAGGTGATCTCTCATGTTAATATCAAGATAATTAAGTGTTCTCCCCTAGTATGCACCGTTGCGAAAGTTTGTCGTGTCGAAGCATCACGTGATGATCGGGTGTGATAGATTCAACGTTCACATACAATGGGTGTAAGCCAGTTTACACATGGGAAAATACTACGGTTGTCTTGACGAGCCTAGCATGTACAGACATGGCCTCGGGAACACGGAACCGAAAGGTTAAACACGAGTCATATGAATGATATGATCAACACTGAGTTGTTCACCATTGAAGCTACATCATCTCACGTGATGATCGGTTGTGGTGTAGTGGATTTGGATCGTGTGTCACTAATCAACCAGAGAGATGTTGAGTTTAGTGGGAGTTCATATATTAATTTGATTAAGTTGAACTAAAATTATCATAAACAAGTGTCCTAAAGATATATCTTTGCAAAATCCTTGTAGATCATGGGCGACTACAGTAGTATGTTTCTTGCTGAGGAGCTGCGTCTCAATGGGTCAAACTTTGCTGAGTGGTACATGCGTCTGAGAGAAGCATTACACACTAATGGCGAGCTCTACGTGATAGATGAACCTTTAGAAAAACGCCCTGATGTTACTGCTGACTATGAAGGGTATATGGAGTGGTACGATCAAAAACCACCTACTTGAGAGTCGAGTGGCTGATATGCACCTTCATGGATTCTAACCTTGGTAGACAATTTGGAAACTTGAGCGCAATGGAGATTGTCGATGAGCTGAAAAGAAGGTTCATAGCACAAGTTAGAGTTGCAAGGTTTGAATGCTTGGATGATTTTCTTTCAACTAAGATGGAAGAAAACACTTGCTTGGAACAACACCTGAGTAAGATGCACCGGCTGTATTATACTATGGTGGATGTTTGGAACCATGAAATAACTGACGAGATGGCAATAGATGGGGTGCTGCGCTCGCTTCCCCCCAGCTATAAGGATTATGTCAGGAACTATGTCATGGGAAGGGATTCGATCACTTTCTGTGAGTTTATTTCCCGGCTGCGTCAAGTTAAAGTGGAACCCATAGCAGGAGAAGTAGTCAATGCAGAAGGTATATTTTGATATACTAAGTTATAAATGTTTAAATGTCCCATTTACACTTGTGGTGAGCTAAGTATTTGATACTTGTGCTGTTTTGTGAAAACAGGGCCCGCCGTTTGAGAAGTGCATGGAGGGACTGAGTGGATTTCGCGGGAAGATGGCAATCAAGGAGTTGATGCTGGCATCATTTCACTTCTACATTTATTTTTTAAATTAGAGGATTTGAATGAGTTTTGTAATCGAATTAAGTGTGATCTTAAATTAATGTGTCTCGGTTTGTGAGACGGTCATTCATGTTAAAGACAAGTGGTTGTTCTGTTTTCATGAGTAATCCTTTTTGGAGATCACGTTTTGATTATGAGATTATTGTCCTTTGCTAGATTTAAACGATAATTAGTTAAACACTTATAAAACGAAGCATGCTAAAAATGTCCAATACTTGATAATGATTTTGTTTTAGTTGTGCTATAGTGTTGGTGAGTATTCTGATGCGCATCACCAAGTAGCATGATTAAAAGATGCCATTTTCTGAAAATGCCATGAGTAGCTGAAAATAAACACAAGTATTGGTTGTATTTTTCAGTGAATAAGAGACATCATTATTTTATGTTTCTCATCATGAATGAGTGAATAGGTGTATTTATTCAAGTTATGACGAGATCATATTTGGAAGTAAAGGATATTAAGTTAACAAGACAATTGAGTCTTTTCGATTTGATCAAAAGAGACGAAATATTTGAGTTATTGTTTAGTATGAAGACTTGTGACAAGTGTTATCGCAAATTACAATATTTAGAGGTTATTCAAAAATGTTTTGATAAACCTAAAGTATTGTAGTCACATTATATTTGATATTATGTGGTCATAAAGAAGGGTTTTGAATTTAAGAGTTTATTTGTATCATTTAGATTTATTTTGATAACACTCTGTTTTAAATAAAGGATCTATTTAATGATTTGTGTTTCGCATATGAGTTATGTGAAATAGTGGTTTCAATAATTATGAGATAACTAGCACAGTGGCCCGCGCACATGCGCGGGCACCGTCTTAATGGTCTGATAATGTAACCATTTAAATTTCTTATATTGGTACATATATATATGTGTATGTAAACACTAAATTTCTTATCGGAAACATTCTAATCGTCTAAGATTGCAATGATCACATTATTTTTTGTATTTCACATTTATAAATATAGTAACTTGCTTTAGTTGATTAGTTGATATCATCTTTATATGTTCCAAATATTCAAATATGAAATTACAATTTCATATGAACTAAATATTATTCTTTTCGATGAAATACATTATTCAGTCCAGGAGGAAACCATACGTACAAATAGTTAAGAACAAATATTCTAGAAGAGAGAACGGATAGAAAACAAAATCTCAAAAGGAGAAACAAAATCGCCTTCACTTTTTTTTGCCAATCGATCCATACTTCTTATCGCCCTCATATTTGTCTTTGTTTGGCGCAACTATGTTGTGCTGTACATTATTCATTAGGGTACTATTTACCAAAAAAACCTCTTTGTTGATGGCCCTCACAACTTCACATCCAAATACAATACGATATAAGCATATAATATGGATCATGTCGAAAACAGTACTCTTTACATTAAGTTTGTAGAGCAACTGAGCAAGGTTACGTATATAGAATTATTTGAAGAGAATGAACATATGGAAAATCAAACATACATCTCAAGTAGATTTTTTTCCGCATTCTAGTCTTCCGGGGCACTTAAATTTGGACACACTAATCTATACCTCTTATAAAGCAAAGCCCCACTAAAAATAATTAATTATTTTTCTATCTCAACATGCAAGCTATCCACATCAACATTATTTTAGACAATCAATTGTCCATGACATCTCCACTAACAATAAATAATAGTACATATTTCATCCAACCTATCCATGTCATCTTTTATTTAGTCTTCAAATATTCAACAATTTCACGTGATTTAAATTTACTGTCTCAACTATTGTGATAAACTGAATATTGACAATTGAAATTTCATGTGCCTTATACCCATTTTATTTACACAATAATTTTTTAAAGAAATTCCCGCTGCAATGCGCGGGGTATTCTTCTAGTACAAGATATATTTATAGATGGAGTAAAAAATTATGTTGTGAGTTTTAGGTAATGTAAAGCATATATTGAGGTGATATTGCCTACTTTTCCTATCATCCCAACACATTTAAATCATAAAATTTATCTACTTAAGGTGACCATAACTTTTGTTAGTATGCGACATGATCAACAAATGGAAGAGAAACCTTGTAGTTGGACATACTTTGTATTTACCCGCAAAAAAAGGCATACTTTCTATTTATTTTATCTGTAATAATCAAAATTCAATAATTTTCAAAAAAATCATATAGGATTAGAAAATAATAGATATACCATGAACTGTCGGTACTGCATCTCGGAGCTAAGATTGCTAACATAACCTCGTTAGCACCGGTACACGAAACACTTGGACGTCCTGCTTTATAACGAAGCCAAGAAGTTTGCGATCTATCATCTCAAATCGTGTAGAGTAGACAATTTTGAAGGTTCTCACTTACACAAAATTAATATAGCTTAAAAACCATATAGGCAATAGGTCTATACATCTTTTAAATAAAATATATTACTTAAAAAATAAATGGAATTTAGTGCCCTCACCTGGAAAAACATGGATAAAGACCTTTGTGTCACTCACACGATTTTATTGCTTGAGTTTACAACATAAGTACCTATCAGATTATAGTGTGATGTAATTGCCTTAATACTATGCTAAGAACTTATAAACCATGCAATAATAATTGAATGTCCAGAATTACACCTGGCTTGTAATTGGCGCCGTTAATTTGATTCTTAGAAAGTAGCTGCTGTAGATATTTGCAAGTGAACCATACATAAAGAAATAGACTGCATGAAAATCAAAGAACGGGCGTCATCCAAATACTAAGATGCTATGATTTATATCCCTTATAAAGCAAAATCTTTTTAATATGCATTATTGATTTTTTCTATTTCAACTTGCAAACTATCCACATCATCCAATTCATCACTACGTGCAAACTACATATCATCCATTCATTAAAACATCCAATTGTACATATTAATAATATAATAATACACATTAATTGAATTTTGCATAATGTTTTAGACACCATATTGTACCATACCTCTTATACCTATTCGCTTACACAATATAGTTTACATAATCCATTCTCTTAGCCACAATTGTCCATGTCATGTCACTTATATATATTAATCACTATAAGGAAGCTAGGTATCATACATTTCTTAAACCATCCAATTTTTCACATTAATAATTTATAATACAGTACGTACCTAGCTATGGGGTGTGGCTTTGACGGAAGTCTTTGATCTGAGCCTGCTTTGCCCTTCACTATGAGGCAAATATTCAATCAATCTTGCAGGTTGCATCTACATCGGAAGTCTGGTATTTGCATGAGGCAAACAAAATTGAAATCTGAACCCCTGATGCGTATGAACTTCAGGTAGATCGGCTGGTCAAGGGCAGCGAGAGGAATACAGTGTAGCCATTGTACAAAAGCAAAGAAAAGAATTAGAACATGTACCTCGCAGCCATAGAGGATGCAACGGCCTGGTGTGGCCGCCAAAACAGTTTTATATCGTCAATATCATGACCATGGGCGGAGCTCTCATTAGGACACCTTGATTTTTGGATGTATGTGTTTTCGCTGAACAATTTGAGTGGTCAAACGTTAAAAATGGATTTCGTGTGAGAAATTTATGTCTGTTATAGTGAAACACTATGCAAAATATCTCGACATGCCTCAGTATACTAAGTCCGCCCTATCTTCCATTTTTTTCGTACTCCGCTACTGATCATGACCCAGTGTATTGAACACTCAAAAGACAACAATATCCTATAAAAGAAGGGAACAAAATGAAAAATATGAAATAAGCAAAAATAACTAATATAAATGAGGTAATATATATTTTGATAAAATTGCAAACCATTGTCTCACAAAAGATGCAATCAGAGAGTTTAATTGTTCATGGAAGAGTGGCAGAAATAACTTTATTTAGAAAGATAGCAATGGGTAATGTTTCTATTCTTTTTTCACATTCATTTTCTCCTTGGTCACATCGACCAGAGGAAAGCCTATTTGATAGAATAGGAAGCCATCTTAAGATTATTGACAAACGTACATGATCGGACATAATTTCACCTGATAACATAATCTAATAACCTGGCAGACGAAAAGCATGCGTCGAACTTGCATCTCGTTGTCTGCTCCAATAATCAACAAAAGCAAAACTGATCAAGTATATGGCAGCACCGACTTCCTGACCTTGTTAATAATAATCTGATGAATTTGTTACCAAGAACCATTCTTGTGACATATTATTGGAGGGCACGCAAGCCCTACAGATAAACATTGACCAAGTTGGTGCATGGATCGCTCTAGATGCAGATAAAATCGCAAGAGTGAGGGAAAGAAACAGTTAGCTAGTAATTGACAGAGTCGTCATGTGCGACGAAAGCACCTGAAGCGGAGGTAGTGGGCAATCGATGGGCATGCAAAGCACCAATTCTACACAATTCTAGAGATCTGTTGTACGTGTAACAAAATTATGTACGCAATACCTGCAGGTAGAGATCAATTGTGTAGTCCTGCTACAGCTAGTGTCTCGCATCACCACACCAACTGAATTAAGCAGGAGGAAGAAGTTATGCGGTGCTCGAGAGGAGAGGCATGGCGGCGACTGCGACTGCAGCCTTGTGAGGCAGCAGCGATGGGAATCGTGTGTATATGAAATATCTGCAGGGAGAGATCAATATCTTAGTCCAGCTAGTGCTAGTATCTCGCATTACCACACCAACTGGGTTATGCAGGCGGATGAAGTCAGGCGGCAATCGAGAGGAGAGCCATGGTCGAAACCATGCGACACTACTGGCGTGCATGCATGACTTCACGGGGAAGAAAGTGGATCGGCCGAGGGTACGCAGGAAAATACGTCGGCAACAGCAACATACGCGAGGAGTTGTCGGCATGCCGCGGCATCGGAGTACGGCGGTGCCGGCGCTGGCGTGTGGAACCCTAGGGAACATATAACAGTGAAACTTTTTTTTGACAGATCGGTGTTGAAATCCTCTTTTAGCTAGATTTTAGACAGAGGAAAGTCCAATCGGTACGGGCAACTTATTAGGGGCATTGGTGGGTAATTTTATTGAACCTTAACGTTAATAGATACTACTTCTAAGATCCATTGGTTGTGATTAGCTCGTTAGTTAAACCGATGGCCAGATGTCTCTGATTTTTGTGGGATTTTCTATCTTATTTCTCTATTTTCTGGTTAGCCCGTCATGTACTTTTAATATATAATAGATTAAAAGCCAAAGCAAATGGAGTTTTTGTAGAATTTTCATATGAGATTATGAATAGAGATTCCACAATGTGAGACTAAAAGGGACAAACCAATGTGTTTGGTTGTGTTGTGTATTTTGGTGGTTTTATCATGAAATGGTTTCATGGATAAAAGAATTGTTGGAATAAATTTAGAAAGCTTAAACCTTGCATGTTTATGTATCAAGTGGCACATGTAAAGTGCTATGGTGGTTAAAACTTGACACATAAAAGTTTTTAATGATGGTGATCATTGAATTTTGGTTTAGCTTATCTAAAGAGCAGTAGGTTTCAAGAATATGAATTTTGTCAAAAGTTGCAAATAATATTCGTGATTTACTTGTCATGTTTGAGAAACAAGACATACCTGCAAAACTACAAAAGAAGAAATAGAAACTTTAAAATACGAAAGTGACTAAAAGTCATTCTATTTTAAGTTTAAATCATAAAGTAATCGTTACTTGATTTTGTGAAAAGAATGTTTCACATATTTATTTTGCAAATAGTTTGTGTGGAATAAATAAAACTTAAAGCTGGCAAGGTACTGGCGTTTCGTATATGAGTTCTCGAATCTTAAGAGTTAAGAATTTTTTGGAGGAGTCCAAATTGTCGAGAAAGTGCATAAGAAACTGATTGAGATCTAATTAAGATATGTGGTGACATATATTAAGTTAGAGCAGAAATTATTTTCCATAATCAAAATATGTGGTGACATATGTTTGAGTGGGAACTAGTTAAATGATGGTCAAATATAAAGATAACATATTTCTGAGTGGGAGCCATAGTGGCTTCACAATTTAATATGTGTATGGTGTATATTTGAGTGGGAGTTTACAACATCGTGTTTGAATGAAATGGAGATTTCATAAATGTTGTAAATGTTGTCATGGACCAATGCATAACTTATGAAGTTAGTTTGAACGTCAAATATTCATGTAGATGAATGTATCTATGGAGGATAGATAAGTTTGATAAACATTAAGGTCAGGATGTTTTAACCTAAACAAGTTTTGAAGGAGTTCAAAATAGAAACAAGAGAAGAATGGTTCATCTCATTGTAACATATAGGTGAAACATTGAGTTGAGAACTCAGTACAAAATTGATGGTTGGAGGATATGTTGGAATTCACTATGAATTGTTCATAGGTCTCAACATATAAGAACCATATGTTTGTATATGACGATATGTGACCCAAGTTCTTAATTGTAAGAACATGTTAAATGAGGAGTCATTTTTCATGGAATTGAGATGAATTTAGAATATGGTAGACTTGATTGAAGTCATAAAGCCAAACTAAATTGGAAATCTCTTAATATCAGAGTAGCACAGCGAAAGCATGATCGGAAATATCGAAGTGACATGATACACTGTCGATTTGTTAAGTCTACAACATATAGGAGTATATGATTAATTCAAGGATTGAAATAAGATATAATATTTTGGTTTGAGAAAGTTGTTTCAAGATTGAGTGAGTTCCGGATGCATATGTTATGAAAAAGTCCATTTGATTGATCATACATCATATAGCATAAATGGATATGAATATCTCACTCTATAACCAAACATATTATATACATTATATGATAATGAGTTTTATCATGGGATGATAGGAAGTTTATCATGTGATGATAAAGTAATGTCAAATTAGGTGACAGTTACAATTTTTTGCAAAGGACATAAAGAGCTGTAAAGTACAGAGCACGGACAGAACCTCTTCCACAAGCAAACATGATCAGCACTGAGACTTCATGAGTGAGACTCCATGGGTGTTGGATCGAGGAAATGTAAACTAGATTATTGACTCTAGTGCAAGTGGGAGACTGTTGGGAATATGCCCTAGAGGCAATAATAAAATGGTTTATTAAGCATATTCACGTTTATGATAATAGTTTATTATCCATGCTATAATTGTATTAAATGGAAACATAATACATGTGTGGAATATAAACACCAGGAGTCCCTAAGTGAGCCTCTACTGGTCTAGTTCGTTGATCAAGAGATAGTTAGAGTTTCCTAACTATGGACTTGTTATAGTCACTTGATAACGGAGTCATATCATTAGGAGTAATGCTGTGATGGGCATGACCCAAATTAAGAGTTGCAATTAATCGTGTCACAAAAGTTTTGTTGTCAACACTTTTAATATGCCAAATATAGTTTTCTTAGACCATGAGATTATATCACTCCCGTTCACCGGAGAAATACTTTGTGGACATCAAACGTCACTTCGTAACTGGGTGATTATAAAGGTGGCTTTCAGGTATCTCTGATGGTGGGTTGTTGGGTGATATGAATCAAGAGTGGGATTTGTCCCTCCATGTGACGGAGAAGATATCTCCAGGCCTTCTTGGTAATATAGCATCAAAAGTCTGCAGACAAGTGATTAGGTTGTAATCACCGGGATCCTATATTATGGACGAGCAAAGAGAACTTGCCGGTAACGAGATCAAACTGGACATGGGGATGTCAACGATTATATCTCGGGCAAGTAAAATATCATGAGACAAAGGGAATCGTATATGAGATTAATTGAATCTTCGGCATCGTGGTTCAATCGAGAAAAGGTTTTCGTTGAGTGTATAGGAATTAATATGGGCATCCCGGTCCCGCTATTAATTATTGATATGATCATGTCTATGCATTCTCGAACCCGTAGGGTCACACACTTAACGTTCCGATGAAATTAGGTTTTGCGATGAATTAAATGATGAAATGAACGAATGGTGATTCGGAGTCTCGGATGGGATCCCGGACATCACGAGAGGTTCCGGAGGAGTCCGGAGAATAAGATTCATATATGGAAAGTTGTTTCCGGAGGTTTTGGAAAAGTTCCGGAAATATTTGCAGGGTACCGGAAAGGTTCCGGAAGGTTCTAGAAGTGTCTAGGTGGACCCACATGGACCGAAGGGGTGCAGCCAGCCCTTGGGCCAGCCGCACCACCTAGGCCCACATGGGCCCATGCGGCAAAGGAAAGGGGGCCGGCCGAGTCCTAGTTGGACTAGGGGTCGGCTCCACCCCTTTAGGAAAGGGGCCCAAGGAGGAGTCCTAGATGGACTCCAACTTGGGGGGCAAGCAAGGGGCCGGCCGGCCCCTACCCCAACCCTAGCCGGCCACCTATATAAAGGGGGGAGGGGAGGGGTGCGGCACACCCTTGTGCCTGCCGCCTCAAGCCCTAGCCGCACCACCTCCCTCCACCCTAACCCTAGCCGCGCCACCCCTTCCCCGGAGGGCTGCCGCCGGCTCACCTCCACCTTAGAGCTGCCACACCACCTCTCCCCGTAGGGCTGCTGCGCCACCTTCTCCTCTCCCTCTCCTCTTGCTTGGCTTGGCGAAGCCCTGCTCGTGGAGATCGTCATCGTCACCGGCACTACCGGCGTGCTGCTGAGATCATCAAGGCCACGTCCTCTCGATTGCGGGATCAAGGAGTTGACGTCTTCATCGAGTCGTACGTGTGGACGTGATAGCGCGAGAGGTGTTAATCAATCACGCTTCGTTGGGCACCCCAAGAGGAAGGTTTGAGGAGCACAGCAGCAAGTTTTCCCTCAGTTAGAAACCAAGGTTATCGAACCAGTAGGAGTGAGGAATGCTTCAGAAGGTTGCCCACAACTGCAATGGCGCCAGAAAAAATGTGCTCGGTGTAGAAAAAGAGCTGTTGCAGGGGAGACAGTGGAACCTGCAGAACACAATCAAACTACTTTGCCCCAACGAAGCAGTGAGGTTGTCAATCTCACCGGCCTTGCTGAATACAAAGGATTAAATGTATGTGTGGAAGGAAGCTTGTTTGCAGTAAATGAAAGCAGTAGAGCAGTTGATTTAATTGCAGATGTAAAATAATAGACCGGGGTCCACAGTTCACTAGTGGTGTCTTCTCCATAAATAAAATACTACACATGCTGGGTAATGAATTACAGCTGGGCAATTGACAGAATAGAGAATGCATGACAATGCATGAACATTGCATAATACAGAGGATGATGATGTCTATATGAGATGATTTGGGCATTACGACAAAATACATAGATAGTTGTTCCAAGCATACACCTATGCCTAAATAGTCCACCTTTGAGATAACATACCGTAAAATCTCTCCAGTATTAAGTTGCAAGCAACAGACAATTGCATGAAGAACTGTGCATAAAGTTTACTCCCTAGTAGCAACGGCACTCCCCCGTCCTTATATGTTTCTGTCACTCAAGCCAAGGCACACAGGGACCGAACCCACTATCTAGCATAAATACTCCCTCTTGGAGATACAAGCAACTACTTGATCAAGGCAATTACAAGTACCGGAAAGCATGCAAGATCACAAATAACATAGACATGATAATATCAATTATCAACATCACAAGGTACTTCTCTATTCATCGGATCCCAGCAAACACAACATGTAGCATTACAATAAGATGATCTTGATCATGATAGGCAGCTCACAAGATCTAAACATGATAGCACAAGAGGAGAAGACTACCATCTAGCTACTGCATGGACCCGTATTCCAAGGATGAACTACTCACACATCTGTCCGGAGGCGGGCATGGTGGTGTAGAGCCCTCCGGTGATGATTCCCCTCTCCGGCAGGGTGACGGGGAGAGCTTCAGAACCCTCCCGAACTAGGGTTGATGACGGCGGCGGCGACGGATGTTTTTCTGGAATTTTGATCGGGTACTTAGGGTTTTCTCGTCGGGGGGATTATATAGGCGAAAGGGCGGCATCGGTGGAGGCCCGAGGGGGCCACACCACCTGGTGTTACGGCAGACAGGTGGGCCGCGCCACCCTAGGATGTGGTCGCCCTCTGGTGCATCTTCGGCTCCCCTTTGGACTCCGTGTGCGTGACGAAATTATAAGATCCTGGGTTTTTGTCCCATCCGATTCCGAGAATATTTCCTTAAGTACTTTTCTGAAACAGAAAAACAGCAGAAAACAGGAACTGGCACTGGGGCATCTTGTTAATATGTTAGTTCCAAAAATGCATAAAAATGCTATAAGATGTAAACAAAACATGTAGCAAATGGTATGAAAACAAGCATGGATCATAAGAAATTATAGATACGTCGGAGACGTATCAGCATCCCCAAGCTTAGTTCTACTCGTCCTCGAGTAGGTAGAATGATAACAAATAATTTCTTAGGAGACATGCAAACTCACAATCTAGATCAACATAGTAATGCAAAACACATGATGTGAATAAGGTGATCCAAAACAATTGTCTATAGTTGACATTAAGCAAACAATGATTAACAAATGCTAGCTAAAAGAAGCTAGAACTTTTCATGAATCAGCGTGTTGGAGACTAGGAACCATACATAAGGTTTAGAAAGAAGAATAGTAAATTGTGTCTCCAATGTAAAATGTCAATCAATCTTCAAAGCATCAAATTCAGTTAATAATAGAAATAGCCAAGCTCAAGTCAAGTGTCCTTAATCCATCCACTTAACTTATCAACTGTTATGTAGTCCACTCAACTAATACAAGCAAGAAGCAGGCTTGGCACCATGAGGTTATGGCAAAGAGAATAATAATGGGGGTTTGGAAGGCCAAAAAGAAAGGCTCAAACAGTGGAAGAGGTAACCACAAGACAAGAGGAAGTCCCGTAGTAGACACTGAATGAGGAGTAGTGATTGCCATGCAACGGATGCACATAGAGCTATATGAATGGAAGCTCTCCAATGGAACTAGTGGGGGTGCATCCAACTTGCTTGCTCATGAAGACCTAGAGCTCACTTGAGGAGGCTCATCGTTGGAATATACAAGCCAAGTTCTATAATGTTTGGTCCCCACATAGTTATTTTAATGAAGCATGAAAACTCACTACAATGATGTAGGTGCTACTAGCACAAGTGTGGAATAAAAGGATAGTAGTGTTGCCCCCTCTCTCATTTTATATTCTTTTTCTCTTTTTTGCTTTTTGCTTTTTGAGGCCTTTGTGGCTCTTTTATATTTTTCTCTCATTGGTCTATTTTGGACTCTTTTGATTGGCCACTTTGGACTCTTTTCAATATGCTCACAGGTAGAGGCAACACTCTATTTTACAAGATGATCATCACACTTTTTGGTGTACTCAAAACTCAAAGACTAATACATGGTGTATGGTGGATATGCAAGACCGAGCGTAGTGTGGAAAAGATGTAACACATGTGGAAAACCACGCATCACACTACCTCAAATGGTCAAGCAATACTATATGGTAATGAAGTAAAAAATGACATAAAGTCATGTAATGTAAATGATGGATGTTGCATGGCAATGTATCTCGGAACAGCTATGGAAATGCTGTGATAGGTAGATATGGTGGCTGTTTTGAGGAAGATAGTTGGCTTATGTGTAGGAGAACAAGATGAAGATCTCCCACGGGGTTGGATGTACTTGCGAAGTATGCACCAATCTCAATGTGAAAAAGGGCAATGCAAAGTACCGAAGAGGCTAGCAAAATATGGAGGTGGAAGTGCCAAAAACCAAAAACTCACATAGCATGTCGTATATTGCAAACAACTAATAGTACAAAGTTTTACAAATGGTTAGAGACACCCCGAGAGGGATCGTGGCGGCGACACAAGTGCCCCGTTGGCTTCCCCGACCGTTGCAGTAACTATACCATTAGAAACTTCTTTTCAACTAAGAGGAAATCACGACACTAAAGCACTATTGACTTAAGTTGTTTTTAGTTCAGAAAAGTACGGCTCCACGCTCTACTAACACATCTTCACTAATCAGCTCTTAACAACATTAGCCAACAAATTTTAACTATTAGTTATTTTAATACCTCAAAACAATTGAAGAGGAGCAAGTTATCTACACAATGGTCTACAAGACTATGCAGCTTTTCTCTATTTCATACCACTATCACAAGCATAGCATTTTCCAATCTAACACATCAACCAAGCAACTAAAACAACTCTCTAACAAATAAGAGTGAAACACAAGAGAGCTTAACACAAAGAACTAGCAGCCCTAAACAAGATAACATGCTAAAAGCGAGAGCTTACTAGAAAACAGACAGTAGCTAAGAATACTCAACAAATATAAGCGAAGCACAAGAGTATTCATATGAAAAAGCGGGACGTGTCTCTCTCCCACATAGGAATGCTAGGATCCAACTTATTAAGCAAACTAAAACACACACTCAAAATAAAAACAGACGCTCCAAGCAAAATACATAAGATGTAGTGGAATAAAAATATAGTATCACTAGAGATGACCTGATAGTTTTGTCGATGAAGAAGGGGATGCCTTGGGCATCCCCAAGCTTATATGCTTGAGTCTTCTTGAATTTGCTGGGGATGACCCACCGGGGCATCCCCAAGCTTAGGCTTTTCACTCTTCTTGATCTCATCATATCGTCCCTTTTGCTTACTTGAAAACTTCCACCACATCAAACTCAAAGTAATTCTCATTAGAGGGTTAGTGCATAAACCAAAAATTCACAAGTTCTACTGTGACACAAGCACACCTTAATGTATTATAACATTAGCTACAGCCACTGATGCTCAAAGAATCAAAAAGATCCAAATAAACATCGCAAAAGAAGCAATGCACAATAAAAGGCAGAATCTGTCAAAATCTGAACAGTCTGTAAAGAAGAATTTTTGTCGAGGCACTAGAGTTGCTCAAATCGAAAATCACTGAACTAGAAAAAGTTTCATACATATATGAAGATTCAGCATACAAAATCTCAAAGCATTTCGTTGCTTCTGGAATAAATGACGAATTTAACGGTGACAGACAGAAATCTGTTTCCTGTGCAGAAATCCAAATATAGCAAAAACTTTCTACTAGAGACCTTACTTGGCACAACATTGCAAGAAAATAAAGATACAAAGAAGTTGCTACAGAAGTAAACAAACTTCTTGACTCAAATAAAAGAAAAGATACTGAAAATAAAATGATGGGTTGTCTCCCATAAGCGCTTTTCTTTAACGCCTTTCAGCTAGGCGCAGAAAGTGAACATCAAGTATTTCCAAGAGAAGAAGCATCAAAACGATAATTTGCTCTAACAATAGAGTCAAAAGGTGACTTCATTCTCTTCCTAGGGAAGTGTTCCATACCTTTCTTAAGAGGGAATTGATATCTAATGTTGCCCTCTTTCAAATTAATAACAGCACCAGAAAATTGCTCTTTCATAACAAGATTTAACAAAGCAGGTTTGATCTCATAAAAATCTGTCTTAGCAGCAGGTGGAGCAATAGGAGTACATATGAAATCATCATTATTAGTACTAGTGAAGTCACACAACTTAGTGTTTTCAGCAGTACTCATTTTTGATAAAAACAAGGTAAACCGAATTGAACAAGATTAAACAAGTAACTAATTTTTTTGGGTTTTTGATATAGGAAAGCAACAAGATAAATTCTACACTAATTTTTTTGTGTTTTTTATATAAGAAAGCAAAACAAGACAAAGCAATAATAATAAGCAAGACTAAAACAAAGTAAAGAGATTGGAACTGAGAGACTCCCCTTGCAGAAGCTTCTCTACTCCCCGGCAACGGCACCAGAAAAAGCTGTTGATGGAGGAGTGCGAAGTTTGGTACTTCGAGAAGCTTCTTACTGAGCAGTCTTAACTCCCCGGCAACGGCGCCAGAAAAAGAGCTTGATAGCGCGAGAGGTGTTAATCAATCACGCTTCGTTGGGCACCCCAAGAGGAAGGTTTGAGGAGCACAGCAGCAAGTTTTCCCTCAGTTAGAAACCAAGGTTATCGAACCAATAGGAGTGAGGAATGCTTCAGAAGGTTGCCCACAACTGCAATGGCGCCAGAAAAATGTGCTTGGCGTAGAAAAAGAGCTGTTGCAGGGGAGACAGTGGAACCTGCAGAACACAATCAAACTACTTTGCCCCAACGAAGCAGTGAGGTTGTCAATCTCACCGGCCTTGCTGAATACAAAGGATTAAATGTATGTGTGGAAGGAAGCTTGTTTGCAGTAAATGAAAGCAGTAGAGCAGTTGATTTAATTGCAGATGTAAAAGAATAGACCGGGGTCCATAGTTCACTAGTGGTGTCTTCTCCATAAATAAAATACTACACATGCTGGGTAACGAATTACAGCTGGGCAATTGACAGAATAGAGAATGCATGACAATGCATGAACATTGCATAATACAGAGGATGATGATGTCTATATGAGATGCTTTGGGCATTACGACAAAATACATAGATAGTTGTTCCAAGCATACACCTATGCCTAAATAGTCCACCTTTGAGATTACATACCGTAAAATCTCTCCAGTATTAAGTTGCAAGCAACAGACAATTGCATGAAGAACTGTGCATAAAGTTTACTCCCTAGTAGCAACGGCACTCCCCCGTCCTTATATGTTTCTGTCACTCAAGCCAAGGCACACAGGGACCGAACCCACTATCTAGCATAAATACTCCCTCTTGGAGATACAAGCAACTACTTGATCAAGGCAATTACAAGTACCGGAAAGCATGCAAGATCACAAATAACATAGACATGATAATATCAATAATCAACATCACAAGGTGCTTCTCTATTCATCGGATCCCAGCAAACACAACATGTAGCATTACAATAAGATGATCTTGATCATGATAGGCAGCTCACAAGATCTAAACATGATAGCACAAGAGGAGAAGACTACCATCTAGCTACTGCATGGACCCGTAGTCCAAGGATGAACTACTCACACATCTGTCCGGAGGCGGGCATGGTGGTGTAGAGCCCTCCGGTGATGATTCCCCTCTCCGGCAGGGTGACGGGGAGAGCTTCAGAACCCTCCCGAACTAGGGTTCACGACGGCGGCGGCGACGGATGTTTTTCTGGAATTTTGATCGGGTACTTAGGGTTTTCTCGTCGGGGGGATTATATAGGCGAAAGGGCGGCATCGGTGGAGGTCCGAGGGGGCCACACCACCTGGTGTTACGGCAGACAGGTGGGCCGCGCCACCCTAGGATGTGGTCGCCCTCTGGTGCATCTTCGGCTCCCCTTTGGACTCCGTGTGCGTGACGAAATTATAAGATCCTGGGTTTTTGTCCCGTCTGATTCCGAGAATATTTCCTTAAGTACTTTTCTGAAACGGAAAAACAGCAGAAACAGGAACTGGCACTGGGGCATCTTGTTAATATGTTAGTTCAAAAATGCATAAAATGCTATAAGATGTAAACAAAACATGTAGCAAATGGTATGAAAACAAGCATGGATCATAAGAAATTATAGATACGTCGGAGACGTATCAGGCCGCGGAGTGCCAGTTGCGCCTTCACCGGATGATCTCGATAATACATCTCCCCGCTGAAAGTCTAGGCGTGGATACTAGCCAACCCCGCAGCACACAGTTGTCTATCTCAGGGTAGAGATTGGATCGCACCTCGCATTTCATTGTAGATCTAGATCCTGGGGTTATTCGTGCGCGTAGGAATTTTTGTTTCCATGTTCGACCCCTCAGTGGTGCAGGCCAGATCTATTAGAGTATTAGAACACAAGGAGTTGTGGGCGTTGATATTTTATGTTGCTACCTTCTCGCGTGCACTTTGCATCTTTGCGGTATTGTGAGATTGAAGCGGCCCGGACCAACCTTACTCGTCCACGCACGAGAGACCGGTTCCATGACTGACCTGCAACTTGTTTTGCATAAGTGGCTGGCGGGTGTCTATTTCTCTTGCTTTAGTGAGGATGCAATTTTCAATGGAAGGCCTTTCAAAAGGATGAGTAAATAAGCAACTATTATATCACCGTTGTGGTTTTTGCGTAGATTAGAACGGTTCTATCTCGTTGACCCAAGCCACATAAAATTTGCATAAACAAAGTAGAGGACGTCTAACTTGTTTTTGCAGAGGGGGTCAAGTGATGTGATATGGCCAATGTGATTTGTGATAATGTATGCAATGATCATGTTTGTAATATTTCGCGACTTGCATGTCGACGAGTACGGCAACCGGCAGGAGCCATATGGTTGTCTTTTATTTTATGTGACCTGCGAGTCACTGAATCACCATGTAATTGCTTTACTTTATTGCTAAGAGTAGCATTAGTTGTAGTTGCAATAGTTGGTGGACAACCATGGTCATGGCGCCAAGATGATGGAGATCATGCCGGAGATGGAGATCATGCCGGTGCTTTATAGATGAAGATCAAAAAGCGTAAGAAGAAAGGCCATATCATATCACAATTTTGAATTGCATGTGATGTTAATCCCTTTTATGCACCTTATTGTTATCTTAGATGTGATCGCGACGGTAGCATAATAAGGTGATCTCTCATGTTAATATCAAGATAATTAAGTGTTCTCCCCTAGTATGCACCGTTGCGAAAGTTTGTCGTGTCGAAGCATCACGTGATGATCGGGTGTGATAGATTCAACGTTCACATACAATGGGTGTAAGCCAGTTTACACATGGGAAAATACTACGGTTGTCTTGACGAGCCTAGCATGTACAGACATGGCCTCGGGAACACGGAACCGAAAGGTTAAACACGAGTCATATGAATGATATGATCAACACTGAGTTGTTCACCATTGAAGCTACATCATCTCACGTGATGATCGGTTGTGGTGTAGTGGATTTGGATCGTGTGTCACTAATCAACCAGAGAGATGTTGAGTTTAGTGGGAGTTCATATATTAATTTGATTAAGTTGAACTAAAATTATCATAAACAAGTGTCCTAAAGATATATCTTTGCAAAATCCTTGTAGATCATGGGCGACTACAGTAGTATGTTTCTTGCTGAGGAGCTGCGTCTCAATGGGTCAAACTTTGCTGAGTGGTACATGCGTCTGAGAGAAGCATTACACACTAATGGCGAGCTCTACGTGATAGATGAACCTTTAGAAAAACGCCCTGATGTTACTGCTGACTATGAAGGGTATATGGAGTGGTACGATCAAAAACCACCTACTTGAGAGTCGAGTGGCTGATATGCACCTTCATGGATTCTAACCTTGGTAGACAATTTGGAAACTTGAGCGCAATGGAGATTGTCGATGAGCTGAAAAGAAGGTTCATAGCACAAGTTAGAGTTGCAAGGTTTGAATGCTTGGATGATTTTCTTTCAACTAAGATGGAAGAAAACACTTGCTTGGAACAACACCTGAGTAAGATGCACCGGCTGTATTATACTATGGTGGATGTTTGGAACCATGAAATAACTGACGAGATGGCAATAGATGGGGTGCTGCGCTCGCTTCCCCCCAGCTATAAGGATTATGTCAGGAACTATGTCATGGGAAGGGATTCGATCACTTTCTGTGAGTTTATTTCCCGGCTGCGTCAAGTTAAAGTGGAACCCATAGCAGGAGAAGTAGTCAATGCAGAAGGTATATTTTGATATACTAAGTTATAAATGTTTAAATGTCCCATTTACACTTGTGGTGAGCTAAGTATTTGATACTTGTGCTGTTTTGTGAAAACAGGGCCCGCCGTTTGAGAAGTGCATGGAGGGACTGAGTGGATTTCGCGGGAAGATGGCAATCAAGGAGTTGATGCTGGCATCATTTCACTTCTACATTTATTTTTTAAATTAGAGGATTTGAATGAGTTTTGTAATCGAATTAAGTGTGATCTTAAATTAATGTGTCTCGGTTTGTGAGACGGTCATTCATGTTAAAGACAAGTGGTTGTTCTGTTTTCATGAGTAATCCTTTTTGAGATCACGTTTCGATTATGAGATTATTGTCCTTTGTTAGATTTAAACGATAATTAGTTAAACACTTATAAAACGAAGCATGCTAAAAATGTCCAATACTTGATAATGATTTTGTTTTAGTTGTGCTATAGTGTTGGTGAGTATTCTGATGCGCATCACCAAGTAGCATGATTAAAAGATGCCATTTTCTTAAAATGCCATGAGTAGCTGAAAATAAACACAAGTATTGGTTGTATTTTTCAGTGAATAAGAGACATCATTATTTTATGTTTCTCATCATGAATGAGTGAATAGGTGTATTTATTTAAAGTTATGACGAGATCATATTTGGAAGTAAAGGATATTAAGTTAACAAGACAATTGAGTCTTTTCGATTTGATCAAAAGAGACGAAATATTTGAGTTATTGTTTAGTATGAAGACTTGTGACAACTGTTATCGCAAATTACAATATTTAGAGGTTATTCAAAAATGTTTTGATAAACCTAAAGTATTGTAGTCACATTATATTTGATATTATGTGGTCATAAAGAAGGGTTTGAATTTAAGAGTTTATTTGTATCATTTAGATTTATTTTGATAACACTCTGTTTTAAATAAAGGATCTATTTAATGATTTGCGTTTCGCATATGAGTTATGTGAAATAGTGGTTTCAATAATTATGAGATAATTAAAAGCCAAAGCAAATGGAGTTTTTGTAGAATTTTCATATGAGATTATGAATAGAGATTCCACAATGTGAGACTAAAAGGGACAAACCAATGTGTTTGGTTGTGTTGTGTATTTTGGTGGTTTTATCATGAAATGGTTTCATGGATAAAAGAATTGTTGGAATAAATTTAGAAAGCTTAAACCTTGCATGTTTATGTATCAAGTGGCACATGTAAAGTGCTATGGTGGTTAAAACTTGACACATAAAAGTTTTTAATGATGGTGATCATTGAATTTTGGTTTAGCTTATCTAAAGAGCAGTAGGTTTCAAGAATATGAATTTTGTCAAAAGTTGCAAATAATATTCGTGATTTACTTGTCATGTTTGAGAAACAAGACATACCTACAAAACTACAAAAGAAGAAATAGAAACTTTAAAATACGAAAGTGACTAAAAGTCATTCTATTTTAAGTTTAAATCATAAAGTAATCGTTACTTGATTTTGTGAAAAGAATGTTTCACATATTTATTTTGCAAATAGTTTGTGTGGAATAAATAAAACTTAAAGCTGGCAAGGTACTGGCGTTTCGTATATGAGTTCTCGAATCTTAAGAGTTAAGAATTTTTGGAGGAGTCCAAATTGTCGAGAAAGTGCATAAGAAACTGATTGAGATCTAATTAAGATATGTGGTGACATATATTAAGTTAGAGCAGAAATTATTTTCCATAATCAAAACATGTGGTGACATATGTTTGAGTGGGAACTAGTTAAATGATGGTCAAATATAAAGATAACATATTTCTGAGTGGGAGCCATAGTGGCTTCACAATTTAATATGTGTATGGTGTATATTTGAGTGGGAGTTTACAACATCGTGTTTGAATGAAATGGAGATTTCATAAATGTTGTAAATGTTGTCATGGACCAATGCATAACTTATGAAGTTAGTTTGAACGTCAAATATTCATGTAGATGAATGTATCTATGGAGGATAGATAAGTTTGATAAACATTAAGGTCAGGATGTTTTAACCTAAACAAGTTTTGAAGGAGTTCAAAATAGAAACAAGAGAAGAATGGTTCATCTCATTGTAACATATAGGTGAAACATTGAGTTGAGAACTCAGTACAAAATTGATGGTTGGAGGATATGTTGGAATTCACTATGAATTGTTCATAGGTCTCAACATATAAGAACCATATGTTTGTATATGACGATATGTGACCCAAGTTCTTAATTGTAAGAACATGTTAAATGAGGAGTCATTTTTCATGGAATTGAGATGAATTTAGAATATGGTAGACTTGATTGAAGTCATAAAGCCAAACTAAATTGGAAATCTCTTAATATCAGAGTAGCACAGCGAAAGCATGATCGGAAATATCGAAGTGACATGATACACTGTCGATTTGTTAAGTCTACAACATATAGGAGTATATGATTAATTCAAGGATTGAAATAAGATATAATATTTTGGTTTGAGAAAGTTGTTTCAAGATTGAGTGAGTTCCGGATGCATATGTTATGAAAAAGTCCATTTGATTGATCATACATCATATAGCATAAATGGATATGAATATCTCACTCTATAACCAAACATATTATATACATTATATGATAATGAGTTTTATCATGGGATGATAGGAAGTTTATCATGTGATGATAAAGTAATGTCAAATTAGGTGACAGTTACAATTTTTTGCAAAGGACATAAAGAGCTGTAAAGTACAGAGCACGGACAGAACCTCTTCCACAAGCAAACATGATCAGCACTGAGACTTCATGAGTGAGACTCCATGGGTGTTGGATCGAGGAAATGTAAACTAGATTATTGACTCTAGTGCAAGTGGGAGACTGTTGGGAATATGCCCTAGAGGCAATAATAAAATGGTTTATTAAGCATATTCACGTTTATGATAATAGTTTATTATCCATGCTATAATTGTATTAAATGGAAACATAATACATGTGTGGAATATAAACACCAGGAGTCCCTAGTGAGCCTCTACTGGTCTAGTTCGTTGATCAAGAGATAGTTAGAGTTTCCTAACTATGGACTTGTTATAGTCACTTGATAACGGAGTCATATCATTAGGAGTAATGATGTGATGGGCATGACCCAAATTAAGAGTTGCAATTAATCGTGTCACAAAATTTTTGTTGTCAACACTTTTAATATGCCAAATATAGTTTCCTTAGACCATGAGATTATATCACACCCGTTCACCGGAGAAATACTTTGTGGACATCAAACGTCACTTCGTAACTGGGTGATTATAAAGGTGGCTTTCAGGTATCTCTGATGGTGGGTTGTTGGGTGATATGAATCAAGAGTGGGATTTGTCCCTCCATGTGACGGAGAAGATATCTCCAGGCCTTCTCGATAATATAGCATCAAAAGTCTGCAGACAAGTGATTAGGTTTTAATCACCGGGATCCTATATTATGGACGAGTAAAGAGAACTTGCCGGTAACGAGATCAAAATGGACATGGGGATGTCAACGATTATATCTCGGGCAAGTAAAATATCGTGAGACAAAGGGAATCGTATATGAGATTAATTGAATCTCCGGCATCGTGGTTCAATCGAGAAAAGGTTTTCGTTGAGTGTATAGGAATTAATATGGGCATCCCGGTCCCGCTATTAATTATTGATATGATCACGTCTATGCATTCTCGAACCCGTAGGGTCACACACTTAACGTTCCGATGAAATTAGGTTTTGCGATGAATTAAATGATGAAATGAACGAATGGTGATTCGGAGTCTCGGATGGGATCCCGGACATCACGAGAGGTTCCGGAGGAGTCCGGAGAATAAGATTCATATATGGAAAGTTGTTTCCGGAGGTTTCGGAAAAGTTCCGGAAATATTTGCAGGGTACCGGAAAGGTTCTGGAAGGTTCTAGAAGTGTCTAGGTGGACCCACATGGACCGAAGGGGTGCAGCCAGCCTTTGGGCCAGCCGCACCACCTAGGCCCACATGGGCCCATGCGGCAAAGGAAAGGGGGTCGGCCTAGTCCTAGTTGGACTAGGGGCCGGCTCCACCCCTTTAGAAAAGGGGCCCAAGGAGGAGTCCTAGATGGACTCCAACTTGGGGGGCAAGCAAGGGGCCGGCCGGCCCCTACCCCAACCCTAGCCGGCCACCTATATAAAGGGGGGAGGGGAGGGGTGCGGCACACCCTTGTGCCTGCCGCCTCAAGCCCTAGCCGCACCACCTCCCTCCACCCTAACCCTAGCCACGCCACCCCTTCCCCGGAGGGCTGCTGCCGCCTCACCTCCACCTTAGAGCTGCCGCACCACCTCTCCCCGTAGGGCTGCTGCGCCACCTCCTCCTCTCCCTCTCCTCTTGCTTGGCTTGGCGAAGCCCTGCTCGTGGAGATCGTCATCGTCACCGGCACTACCGTCGTGCTGCTGAGATCATCAAGGCCACGTCCTCTCGCTTGCGGGGTCAAGGAGTTGACGTCTTCATCGAGCCGTACGTGTGGACGCCGCGGAGGTGCTGCCCATTGCTGCACTTCACCGGATTGGATCTCGAGGATAATACATCTCCTCGCGACTAGACGAGTCTAGTTGCGGGGATCGACTAGCCAACCCCTGCACCGACAAAACGCGTTTGTTGATCTTCAAGGGTAAGAGATTGGATCTCACCTTCGCTATCTTCATCTCGTAGATCTAGATCCTTGGGGTTTATTCCGCTTGCCGCGTAGGAAATTTTTTTGTTTTCCATGCTGCAACCCCATCAGAAGCAGCAAAGGCCTTCGAGGACCTGAAGAAATACCTGGCGAGCCCACCTATCATGGTTGCCCCATGCCCTCGCGAGCCTCTGAAGCTGTATCTTGCAGCCACTCCCCAGACGGCAAGCGCGGTCTTGGTGGCTGAAAGGGAAGAGCCAGTCCTCGCCAGGCAGAGCCCCGCCTCACCAAGCCCAGAACTGCTCGACAAGGAAGCAGCCTCGTCAAGCCTCCAGCCTCATGCCGAGCCCCTACAAGTGGGGCCTCAAGAAAACCTCGTCAAGGACCCCACCGAGCCTCAAGAGGAGCCAACCGCTGCCACGCCAACAACTACCCTTGTCGAGCATCCCGTGTACTTCGTCAGCACAATGCTGCGGGACGCTCGCGAGCGCTACCCCATGCAGCAAAAGCTCCTCTTCTCACTCCTCAGCGCCTCCAGGAAATTGCGCCACTACTTCCAAGGTCATCCCATCAAGGTGGTCACCTCATACCCCCTGGAGCAAGTCCTGCGCAACCCAAACGCAACAGATCGCGTCGCAAGCTGGGGCATCGAGCTACAACCTTTCGAGCTGGAGTTTGACACCGCAAGGGTCATCAAGGGTAGGGCGCTGGCTGATTTCATGGCCGAATGGACTGACACGCGTGAAGAAGAGCCTCAAGAGGAGGAAGCCACAGCCTCAGGAGGGGAGGAGCCCAGCCACTGGACCATGCACTTTGACGGCGCCTTCGCGGCCCGGAGTGCAGGGGCTGGTGCTGTCCTCACCTCACCAATAGGCGACAAGCTCTACTACGCCGTCCAGCTATGCTTCAAGGACAACGACAAGGTCTCCAACAACATCGCTGAATATGAAGGCCTCCTCGCCGGGCTTAGAGCTGCTATTGCACTCGGCATCAAGCGCATCCTCATCAAGGACGACTCTCAGCTCCTCATCAACTTCTCCAACAAAAGCTACACGCCTAAGGACACCTACATGGTGGCCTACCTTGAAGAGGTACGCAAACTCGAGAAGCACTTCAGGGGCATGGAGCTCAAGCATATCCCACGAGGAGAGAACCAAGAAGCAGATGAACTCGCCAGGCGAGCAGCAAGAAGGGAAGCCCAGAAGCCTGGAGTGTTCGAGGAGAGACTCGCCAAGTCCTCCGTCAAGCAACCAGCGGTCAACATGAGCATCAATGAGGAGCTCCCACCAGCCCCATCAAGTGGAGCACCAAACTGCGGGCTGCCCTCAGGCGATCGCTTGCTAATGACCCTGGTACGCCAAGACACTGGTTGGATCGACGAGATCAAGAGCTACTTGCAAAATCGAGTCCTCCCCGAAGAAGATGCTGAAGCCGAAAGGGTTGCTCGCCAGGCCAAGTCCTACTGCCTCCACGACGGAGACCTGTACCGTAAGCGCCCCAATGGGGTTGCGTTGCGGTGCGTCCCTGCCGAGGAAGGCCGCCAGCTCATCAACGACATCCACAGCGGAGAGTGCGGCCACCATTCATCCTCACGCACCCTTGCAGGCAAGGTCTTCCGGAGTGGCTTCTACTAGCCTTCAGTGCTTCAAGATGCAGCCGCAATCGTCCAATCCTGTGACGCCTGCCAATTCCACGCCAAGCAGATCCACCAGCCCGCGCAAGGACTCCAAACCATCCCGCTCTCCTGGCCGTTCACGGTCTGGGGGCTGGACCTCCTGGGACCCTTCCCGCGAGCGCTCGGGGGCTACCGCTACCTCTATGTCGCCATCGACAAATTCACCAAGTGGCCAGAGGTGGAACCCGTGCGCACCATCCCGGCGAAATCAGCTATGAAGTTCATCAGGAGCCTGGTCTGCCGCTTCGGCGTGCCCAACCGCATCATCACCGACAACGGCTCACAATTCATCAGCGGTGCCTTCAAGTCCTACTGCGGCAGCCTCGGCGCCCAAATCTGCTACGCCTCGGTTGCTCACCCACGAAGCAACGGGCAGGCTGAGCGATCCAACGCCGAGGTGCTCAAGGGCCTCAAGACGAGAAGCTTCAACCGCCTCAAGGCCAGCGGCAAGCACTGGATCGATGAGCTCCCCTCGGTGCTCTGGTCCATCCGTACCACACCAACAAAGCCAACTGGTGAGACGCCGTTCTCCCTCATCTATGGCGCTGAAGCCATCCTCCCCAGCGAGATCACCCATGGCTCCCCACGAGTCTTGGCCTTCAAGGAGGCTGAGCAGGACGAACTCCGCAACAACGACCTGCTGCTGCTCGAGGGGCTCCACCGCAATGCAGCCCTGAGAGCGGCAAGGTACCAGTAAGACCTCCGTCGCTACCACAGCCGCCACATCCGCCCGCGCACTCTCGAAGCAGGAGACCTGGTCCTGAGGAGAATCCTCTCCAGGGCAGGCCTCCACAAGCTCTCGCCAATGTGGGAAGGACCCTACAGAGTCGTGCACATCGCCAGGCCTGGCTCCACGCGGCTCGAGACAGATGACGGCATCCCTGTCGCCAACCCCTAGAACATCCAGCACCTGCGCAAGTTCTACCCCTGATCGTCCTCGACGAGCAATTTTTTGCATCAAGGGAGAGCCTTGCGCCATCATCCTCCACGAGGAAAAACTTCAGGCTCCCCTCTCTACTATACGTTGCCGTGGGCCATTCGAGAAGACTCCCAAGCCACCACGCCTCGGCAAGGTGACTTCTTCAAGCACCATGCCTTGGCGAGGTGGATCCCCATGCCCAGACATGGTGGACCGCAGGCTCTCAAAGCCACCCCCGCATAGGGGCCCCCTCTCTGAGCTCTCTCTACATGCGTAGCCTCGGGCCGCGAGAGTCTCAGCCACTCCATGTGGAACCCCATGCCTGACATGGCGGATTTTGTATTTCTGGCCACGCCAGTGTAATGAACCTCCGTTTCAGCCTTTCAGGTCACTTTGAACCTTTGCGCTTCGCGCCAGCATATGTTGTTGCTTTGGTAAGCAGTTATGTTATTGCTTTTCATCCTTGCTCGTATGATCCCTCCTGTGTATCTTGCGAGCGGGGGCTGGGCATGGTGCCTGTGCCTCGGGAGCATCCCAGCAGCGCCTCAAACCCAAAGAGTCCGAGCTCTGAACTCACGGGTCAGCTCTCATGCATGTCAACTCCCAAGGAGCTCTGAACTCATGGACCGGCTCCCGTGCACGTCAACTCACCAAGGACCTTGGTGCCTGTTCTCCTCGCGAGACACACATGAAGAACCTACGAGCACGCATGAAGTTATCTAGCTATATATTGCTTGTGGGTATGCCTATCTGTCCGAACGCAGGAAAGCAGGTTCAAAACAAGCCTCAGGCAACCTCGAGAGGAAAACGCCTCACCAGGGAACCAACACCCTCTCCAAGGCAAAAAACGCCTCATCAGGGAACCAACACCCTCTCCAAGGCGAAAAACGCCTCGCGAAGCTAAGTCCAAACACTTGGTTAAAATTTCCTTTCGCTGGTTTTTGTCCCTCGAGCCTCTTTCCTCTCTCCTATGCCTCATGGGCTGCTTGCGCGTTAAAGGGGAGCCCCGAGCATCGCGCCTCGGGAGCTCTTACCTCTCGAGGCCTCACGCACCCCCCGGCCTTGTGGAGCCCTGACTCTCACATACCGAAGCGGCGGTGGTGTAGCGCTAAGAGAGGGTCCTAAGACGTAGAGCGAAAAAGACATGAAAGGAAAGATAAAAGCCTCCCGAGGGATATTCACCAAGCACATTCAAACGACACTTAAACAAGTCTTTACAAAAGTTTTACAAGAAAAATGCTAAGGTAATGTGTGCCTCATGCACATCCAGCCACAGGAAAAGCTCAGGCCGTCGGGCCTCCCGAGGTGCCCTCGTCGCCCGCGGCGGCGCGTTCCTCCTCTTCCGCAGCGTCCTCCTCGCCGTCGGCCTCGTCCTCCTCAACTTCGACCCTGGTCGAATTTCTTGGCGTACTCCTCGACGGCCTTCCACATCCTGTCGCTCAGCGCGACGCGGCTGCTGAGATCGACGGGTGCCGTCACAGCCTCGAGGTCGAGGGAAGGCTGGAGCCTCCCGAGGTTGGCGAAGATGCGGCAGGTGGCGAGGACGAGGAGATCACGGATCTCCTCCACGACGCGGTCGTTGAAGTCCTTCGCGGTCTCCTCGAGTTTCGCGAGGAATTGCCCGAAGAAGAATGTGTATGCGGCCTCGTCGTCGCTCCCCCTTGCGGCGAGGGTGGGGACCTCGGCCCCCAGGCGGTCCCCAACGGCGCGCGCACGGAGCACCAGGTCTTGGAGCATGAGCTGGCGCTGACGCTGACGCGACATGGTCCGGCCGATCTCCGCGTTGCTCCGTGCCTCCTCCACGAGGTTCACGACCGGCCCCACCTGCTGGTGGAGCTCGCTCAGGTCCTTCTCCAGGGCGGCGACTCTCCCTTCCGCGTGAGCCTGGGCCTCCCTGGCGCTCTGAAGGTGGGAGGCCATCTGCTTTTTCTCCTTCTCGATGTTGGGAATATGCCCTAGAGGCAATAATAAAATGGTTTATTAGAATATTCATGTTTATGATAATAGTTTATTATCCATGCTATAATTGTATTAACCGGAAACATAATACATGTGTGGAATATAAACAACAGGTGTCCCTAGTAAGCCTCTACCGGACTAGTTCGTTAGTCAAGAGATGGTTAGCGTTTCCTAACCATGGACTTGTTATAGTCACTTGATAATGGAGTCATATCATTAGGAGTAATGATGTGATGGACAAGACCCAAATAATAAAGAGTTGCAATTGATCGTGTCACAAGTTTCATTGCCAACACTTTTAGTATGCCAAGTATAGTTTCCTTAGACCATGAGATTATGTCACTCCCGTTTACCGGAGGAATACTTTGTGGACATCAAACGTCACTTCGTAACTGGGTGATTATAAAGGTGGCTTTCAGGTATCTCCGATGGTATTTGTTGGGTGACATGAATCAAGAGTGGGATTTGTCCTTCCTTGTGACGGAAAAGATATCTCTGGGCCCTCTCGGTAATATAGATTCAAGAAAGGTTGCAACCATGTGATTAAGTGTTAATCACGGAGATCCTATATTATGGACGAGTAAAGAGAATTTGCCAGGTAACGAGATGAAACTAGATATGGAGATATCGACGATCATATCTCGGGCAAATTAAATATCGGTGAGACAAAGGGAATCGTATACGAGATTAAGAATCTCCGGCATCGTGGTTCAATCGAAAAGGAACTTCGTTGAATATGTAGGAGTCAATATGGGCATCCCGGTCCCGCTATTGATTATTGATTTGATCATGTCTGCATGTTCTCGAACCCGTAGGGTCACACACTTAACGCTCCGATGTAGCTAGGGTTAGCGATGAGATAATTGATGGTATGAACGAATGGTGATTCGGAGTCTCGGATGAGATTCTAGATATCACAAGGAGCTCCGGAAGAGTCCGGAGATAAAATTTCATATAAGGAAAGTGGTTTCCAGGGTTCCGGAAAAGTTCGGGAAAATTCCGGCAGAGTACCGGAAGATTCTAGAAGGTTCCGGAAGGTTCCGGAGGGCCCAACCTTGGGGGCCACGAACCTGTAAGGGCCAACATGGACCGAGGGGAGGTGCAGCAGCCCACATGGGCTGGCCGCACCTTGTCCCCAAGGCCCATGCGGCCAAGGCAAGGTGGGGGCAACCCTAACCCTAATTGGGCGCCTTGGGGGGCAAGTTTCCCCCCTTGGCCGGCCCTAGATGGGATTGGGGCGCCCCCCACAGCCCCCTCACGCCTATATAAGGAGGAGGGGAGGGCTGGGGCGCAGCACCCTTGAACCCTAGCCGCCGGCCTCCCTCTCCCTCCTCTCTCCTGCAGTCGCTTGGCGAAGCCCTGCAGGAATTTCTCCACCATCAACGCCACCACAACCGTCGTGGTGCCGAGATCCATCTAGCCATCTCCACCTTGCTTGCGGGATCAAGAAGGCGGAGATCTACATCGAGCCGTACGTGTGGATACCGCGGAGGTGCTACCCCTTGTGGCACTTCGTCGGATTGGACTTCGAGGAAATACATCTCCTCGCGACTAGATGAGTCTAGTTGCGGGGATCGACTAGCCAACCCCTGCACCGACAAAACGCGTTTGTTGATCTTCAAGGGTAAGAGATTAGATCTCATCTTCGCTACCTCCATCTAGTAGATCTAGATCCTTGGGGTTTATTCCGCTTGTTGCGTAGGAAAATTTTTGTTTTCTATGCAACGACCCCATCAATGGTATCAGAGCCTAGATCTATTCGTAGATGTTGGTGCGATTAGAACACAAGTAATGTGGGCGTTGATATTTTATGTTGCTACCTTCTCGCGTGCACTTTGCGTCTTTGCGGTATTGTGAGATTGAAGCGGCCCGGACCAACCTTACTCGTCCACGCACGAGAGACCGGTTCCACGATTGACATGCAACTTGTTTTGCATAAGTGGCTGGCGGGTGTCTATTTCTCTTGCTCTAGTGAAGATGCAATTTTCAATGGAAGGCCTTTCAAAAGGATGAGTAAATAAGAAACTACTATATCACCATTGTGGTTTTGCGTAGATTAGAACGGTTCTATCTCGTTGACCCAAGCCACGTAAAAATTGCATAAACAAAGTAGAGGACGTCTAACTTGTTTTTGCAGGGGGGGTCATGTGATGTGGTATGGCCAATATGTGATTTGTGATAATGTATGCAATGATCATGTTTGTAATCTTTCCCGACTTGCATGTCGATGAGTACGGCAACCGGCAGGAGCCATATGGCTGTCTTTTATTTTATGTGACCTGCATGTCATTGAATCACCATGTAATTGCTTTACTTTATTGCTAAGAGTAGCATTAGTTGTAGTTGCAATAGTTGGTGGACAACCATGGTGATGGCGCCACAATGATGGAGATCATGCCGGTGATGGAGATCATGCCGGTGCTTTGAAGATGGAGATCAAAAGCACAAGAAGAAAGGCCATATCATATCACAATTATGAATTGCATGTGGTGTTAATCCTTTTATGCACCTTATTGTTATGCTTAGATGTGATCGCGACGGTAGCATGATAAGGTGATCTCTCACGTTAATATCAAGATGTGTTCTCCCCTAGTATGCACCGTTGCCAAAGATCTTCGTTTCGAAGCACCACGTGATGATCGGGTGTGATAGATTCTACGTTCACATACAACGGGTGTAAGCCAGATTTACACACGCGGAAATACTACGGTTTCCTTGACGAGCCTAGCATGTACAGACATGGCCTCGGAACACAAGAGCCGAAAGGCTAAACACGAGTCATATGGATGATATGATCAACATGGTGATGTTCACCTTTGAAGCTACATCATCTCACGTGATGATCGGTTGTGGTGTAGTGGATTTGGATCATGTGTCACTAAACAACCAGAGAGATGTTGAGTTTAGTGGGAGTTCATTAAGATGAACTGAAATTATCATAAATCAAAAGTCCAGATGTCTTTGCAAAAATCCTTGTAGATCATGGTCGACTACGGTAGTCTGTTCGCTGCTAAAAAAAATTGCGTCTCGGTGGGTCAATTTTTGTTAAGTGGTACCTGCGTCTTGAAGAAGTCCTACACACCAATGATGAGCTCTACGTGCTAGAAGAACCAATAGGAGATAAACCCAAACATTTCTGCAAGCTATGAAGAGTACATGGAGTGGTTTTTGAACCACCTACTTGAAAGTCAAGTGGATGATGTGCACCTTCATGAATTCTGACCTAAGTAGACAATTCAAGAACTTGACTGCAATGGAGATTGTTGGTGAGCTGAAAAATAGATTTTCAGCACAAGTTAGAATTGTAAGGTTCGAATGTCTGAACGGTTTTTTTTCACTCAAGATGGAAGAGAACACTTGCTTGGAACAACACCTGAGGATAATGCATGAGATACATCATCGTCTAGTGCTTGTTTGGAACCACGAGATGAATGACGGTTTCGCGATAGATGGGGTGATACGCTAGCTTCTCCCCAGCTTCAAGAATTATATCGGAGACTATGTCATGGGAAGGGATTTGATCACTTTCTATGAGTTTGTGTCTCGGCTGCGTCATGTCAAAATGGAACCCATAGCAAGAGAAGTTGACAATGCAGAAAGTATATAGTGATATACAAGTTATAAGTGTTTTAGTCCAAATTGCAATTGTGGCGGTTTCGATAAGTATTTGATACTCATTCTGTTTTATGAAAATAGAACCTGCTGCTTGAGATTTGCATAAAGGATATGGGAAGACATTGCGGAATGGTGGCAATCAAGGAGTTGATGCCGGCAATGATCTATCTCTACATTTATCGTTTTGATTAGAGGATTTGAATAAGTTTTGTAATCGAACTAAGTGTGATTTTGATTAGTGTGTCTTGCTTATGTGAGACGGTTATTCATGTTAAAGACAATGGTTGTTCTATTTTCATGAGTGATCCTTTTTGGAAATCACAAGTTTCGATTATAAGTGTGTTATTCTTATTATAATCTAGATGATAAATTGGTTGAATATTTATAAAATATGAGACATACTAAAATATCCAAAACTTAATAATGACAATTGTTTTGGTCATGCTAAATATTGAATAAACATTTTGATGTTTTATCAATGCGCCTTATTGTAAGGAGTATGACTAAAATGCCACCCTTTGGAAGAGTGCCATGAGTTGCCGAAAATAAACACAAGTGTTGGTTGTATTTTCAGCAAATGTTAGATGTCATTATTTTGTGTACTCCATCATAAATGATATGAGTAAATAGATGTATTTGCTCAAGTTATGATATTTGATGAGATCAAATAAAATTCTGGAGTTTAGGATATTAAGTTAACAAGAAAATTGAGTCTTTATGATTTGATCAAAAGAGACAAAATATTTGAGTTATATGTTAGTATGTGGACTTGTGAAAAGTGTTATCACAAATTACAATGTTTAGAATATTTCAAAGGCGTTTGATATGTCCTAAGATATTGTAATCACAAACTATTTGATATTGTGTGGTCCGATAAAATAAAAGGGGTTTTTCTTATTAGGGTTTACTTGTAGCATTTACATTTATTTGATAAACACTCTGTTTTAAATAAGGGTCTATTTAATGATTTGCATTTCGCATATGAGTTATGTGAAACAGTGGTTTCAATAATTATGGGATAATTAGAAACTATTGCAAATAAAGTTTGTAGTATATTCATATGTGACTATGAATAGAGATTCCATAATGAGAGACTAAAAGGGACAAATCAATTGTTGGTTGTGTTAAATGTTTTAGTGGATTTATTGTGAAAAGGTTTCATGGATAAAAGAATTGTTGGAATGAAATTGAGAAGCTAAAAACTTGCTTGTTTATGTATCAAGTGGCACATTTAGATGCTATGTTGGTTAAAACTTGACACATAAAGGAAATAATGATGGTGATCATTGAATTTCGGTTTAGCTTGCCTAAAAAAAAGTAGGATTCAAGAATATAAAATTTTGTCAGGTTACAAAATAATATTCATGATTTACTTGTCATGTTTCAGAAACAAGACATACCTACGAAACTACAAAGAAGAAATAGAAACCTTAAATACGAAAGTGACTAAGAGTCATCCTATGTTAAGTTTGAATCACAAAGTAATTGTTACTTGATTTTGTGAAAGCGTTGTTTCACATATTTATTCTTCAAAAGGGTTTGTAAGGAATAAATAAAACTTACTGGAAAAAAGCACAAGAGGTAAAGCTCTTTAACATATTCAATGTTGTTAACTACATGGTGTAGTTGTGCTTAAGGTCAAAAAGGATTTATGCTAGCAAAGTACTAGTATTCGTATAAAGAGTTCTCGATATTAATAGTTAATTAAGAATTTTGGAGGTGTCCAAAATATCGAGAAAATACACGAGTGTGATCTAATTAAGATATGTGGCGACATATATTAAGTTAGAGCAGAAACTATTTTCCAAGATCAAAATATGTGGTGACATATGTTTGAGTGGGAGCTAGTTAAATCATGGTCAAATATAAGGATAACATATTTCTGAGTGAGAGCCAAAGTGGTTTCACAATTTAATATGTGTATGGTGTATATTTGAGTGGGAGTTTAGAACATCTTGTTTGTGTGAAATGGAGATTTCATAAATGTTGTAAATAAGTCAGGAACCAAAGTATAACTTATGAAGTTAGTCAAATATCCATGGAGATGGATGTATCTATGGAGGATAGATATGTTTGATAAGCATTATGTCAGGATGTTTAACCTAAGTAAGATTTTGAAGGAGTTCAAAATGGAACAAGAGAAGAAAGGTTCATCTGCTTGTGAGAAATAGGTGAAACATTGAGTTGATAACTCAGTACAAAAATGATGGTTGGAGGATATGTTAGAATTCGCTATGAATTGTTCATAGGACTAAACATATAAGAACCATGTGTTTGTATTTGACGATATGTGACCCAAGTTCTTGGTTAGAAGAACGTGTTAGAATGAGGAGTCATTTTAACATGAAGATGAGATAAAGTAATCTAGAGATTGGTAGACTTGGTTGAAGTCATAAAACCAAACTAGATTGGGGATCTCATAATAGCAGAAGCGTAGCGAAATCATGATCGAAAATATCGAAGTGACATGATATCATTGTCGATTTGTGAGTCTACAACATATAGGAGTATATGATTAATTCAAGGATTAAAAGATATAATATTTTGGTTTGAGAAACTTTGTTTCAAGACTAAGTGAGGTCCAGGCGCACATGCTATGTGAAAGTTCCTTTTGACTGATCATACGTCATGTAGGCATAATGGGAATCGAAAAATCTCACTCTTTAACCAAATATATTATATTCATCATGTGATGATGAGAATTATCATGTGATGATAATAGGTTTATCATGTGATGATAAAGTAATGTCAAAGTAGGTGACATTGACGTTTTGCAAAGAACATAAAGAACTGTATAGTACAGAACACGGACAGAACCTCTTCCACGAGCAAACATGATCAGCACTGAGACTCCATGAGTGTTAGACACCATGAGTGTTGGATCGAGAAAATGTAAACTAGATTATTGACTCTAGTGCAAGTGGGAGACTGTTGGGAATATGCCCTAGAGGCAATAATAAAATGGTTTATTAGCATATTCATGTTTATGATAATAGTTTATTATCCATGCTATATTGTATTAACCGGAAACATAATACATGTGTGGAATATAAACAACAGGTGTCCCTAGTAAGCCTCTACCGGACTAGTTCGTTAGTCAAGAGATGGTTAGCGTTTCCTAACCATGGACTTGTTATAGTCACTTGATAACGGAGTCATATCATTAGGAGTAATGATGTGATGGACAAGACCCAAATAATAAAGAGTTGTAATTGATCGTGTCACAAGTTTCATTGCCAACACTTTTAGTATGCCAAGTATAGTTTCCTTAGACCATGAGATTATGTCACTCCCGTTTACCGGAGGAATACTTTGTGGACATCAAACGTCACTTCGTAACTGGGTGATTATAAAGGTGGCTTTCAGGTATCTCCGATGGTATTTGTTGGGTGACATGAATCAAGAGTGGGATTTGTCCTTCCTTGTGACGGAAAAGATATCTCTGGGCCCTCTCGGTAATATAGCATCAAGAAAGGTTGCAACCATGTGATTAAGTGTTAATCACGGAGATCCTATATTATGGACGAGTAAAGAGAATTTTCCAGGTAACGAGATGAAACTAGATATGGAGATATCGACGATCATATCTCGGGCAAATTAAATATCGGTGAGACAAAGGGAATCGTATACGAGATTAAGAATCTCCGGCATCGTGGTTCAATCGATAAGGAACTTCTTTGAATATGTAGGAGTCAATATGGGCATCCCGGTCCCGCTATTGATTATTGATTTGATCATGTCTGCATGTTCTCGAACCCGTAGGGTCACACACTTAACGCTCCGATGTAGCTAGGGTTAGCGATGAGATAATTGATGGTATGAACGAATGGTGATTCGGAGTCTCGGATGAGATCCTAGATATCACAAGGAGCTCCGGAAAAGTCCGGAGATAAAATTTCATATAAGGAAAGTGGTTTCCAGGGTTCCGGAAAAGTTCGGGAAAATTTCGGCAGAGTACCGGAAGATTCTAGAAGGTTCCGGAAGGTTCCGGAGGGCCCCACCTTGGGGGCCACGAACCTGGAAGGGCCAACATGGACCGAGGGGAGGTGCAGCAGCCCACATGGGCTGGCCGCACCTTGTCCCCAAGGCCCATGCGGCCAAGGCAAGGTGGGGGCAACCCTAACCCTAATTGGGCGCCTTGGGGGGCAAGTTTCCCCCCTTGGCCGGCCCTAGATGGGATTGGGGCGCCCCCCACAGCCCCCTCACGCCTATATAAGGAGGAGGGGAGGGCTGGGGCGCAGCACCCTTGAACCCTAGCCGCCGGCCTCCCTCTCCCTCCTCTCTCCTGCAGTCGCTTGGCGAAGCCCTGCAGGAATTTCTCCACCATCAACGCCACCACAACCGTCATGGTGCCGAGATCCATCTAGCCATCTCCACCTTGCTTGCGGGATCAAGAAGGCGGAGATCTACATCGAGCCGTACGTGTGGATACCGCGGAGGTGCTACCCCTTGTGGCACTTCGTCGGATTGGACTTCGAGGAAATACATCTCCTCGCGACTAGATGAGTCTAGTTGCGGGGATCGACTAACCAACCCCTGCACCGATAAAACGCGTTTGTTGATCTTCAAGGGTAAGAGATTGGATCTCATCTTCGCTACCTCCATCTAGTAGATCTAGATCCTTGGGGTTTATTCCGCTTGTTGCGTAGGAAAATTTTTGTTTTCTATGCAATGACCCCATCACTCGAGCCCCTTGATGCGGTCCTGGAGCTCCTTGCGTTTCGCCTTGAAGCGCTCCTCCTGCTTCGTGGCCTTCTCGTCATAGTCCTGGGAGAGATCTTGGTGGATGAGCTTGACCCTGTCGTCGGCCTCTTCCTGGATTTTCTTCTGCTTCGCCGCGAAGTCGGCGTTGGCCGCCTTGAGGCGATCTGCGTAAGTGGCCTCGTCCTTGGCCACCTGCCCCTCGCGAGCTCGCAGCTGCTCCTCGCGGATGGCCTGGTACTTCTCAAGTTGCTGGACCTGCTCCTCGCGCCGGCGCAGTTCCACCTCGCGGGGGGAGAGCTCTCCCTCATGCTGGGTCAGCTGCACCTCGCGAGCGTCCAGCCTCTCGCGGAGCTCCTTCAAGCTGCCCTCCACAGTTTTGGAGTGCGTGATGAAGTTCTGCTCCAAGGCCGCAACCTCCTGTCGCTTGGAGGCAGTTTCCGCCTCGAGTGCCTCCCGTGCGGCGTCCAGCTGCTCCATGGTCTCCGCCGCCTCCCGCTTCACGCTGTCGCGGGTCTCTTCGGCGAAACGCATGGCCTCCTGGCGTGCCGCCAGGGCCGCCGCGTCCAGTCGGCGTTAACTCTCCACGCTCTCATGAAGGAGGGCCCAGCCCTCATCGAGTCTCGCCCGCTCCTCCGCCCTGGCGAGTTCCTCTTCAGCGTACTGCACCTCCAGCTCATCGAGCGTCCGCCGCGCCTGGCTGAAGACGGCGTTGCGGCGAACCGCTTGGCGTCGCGGCTTCCGCAGCGCCAAGGTCCCCGCACCGCTGCGGGGTGCAGAGGTCTCAATTCTTAGCGGGGCGCCCGAGGCACCCTGTCTCGGGCTCACGGCCGCTTCTAGCGCGGCCTGGGGGCTCGTGTGGGCGCCTCCTTCGCCGCCCGCGTCAGGAGCCCTCTGGGGGCTGGGCGTCCTCTCTCCCACGGCTCCGACGTCCGTGGGCTCCGGAGGCGCCTCCACCTCCTGCTCCTCAGGGGCGTTTTCCGCCCCTTCTGTGGTGGCCGCGCCTGCCGCGGCCTCGGGCACGTCAGCCCCTCTTGTGGGAGCCTCCTCCTCCTCCGGAGGCGGCTCCATGATGATCTCTTCAACCTCCTCCTCCTCCTCCGTCGCCTCCTGCTGTACGGGAGGAGTGGCGGCCTGGGCTGGCGACGGCGCCACCTCTTCGATCACCTCCTCCGCGCGGTGCTCACCCACGGGAGGAGTGGCGGCCCGAGCTGGCGACGGCGCCACCTCTTCAACCACCTCCTCCGAGCGGTGCTCACCCGTGGGAGGGGTAGCCACATGCTGCGTCGCCGTGGTGGCGCCAACGGTCTCCCCAAGCTTGTGGAGCCGCCGCCTCTTCGGCGCCGCAGGGTTCCTGAAAGAAAGACAAACAGAAGATCCGTCAAGAGGGTTTTCGAAAGCAAAATGCTAACTGAAAGAGGAAGGACCAAAGCTTACTCGTCGGCCATCCTCCACACCCTCTTCTTCGCCTTTGGTGGCTGGGGGCTGCTCGCTCTGGCCTCCTCTCGAGCCGCTCCTGCCTCCTCGCGAGGAGCGCCCCTCGCGGCTGCGGCGTTCCTGTCGTGGACGGCCTTGGAGCGGGGCTCGCAGCGTCCTCCCATGCCGCCGCTTCTCTCCTCCTCCGTGGTGTGACGGGAGGGAGCCACGTGGAAGGCATCCTCGTCGTCGCTGGAGGAGATCACCTGGAGGTCCTCTTCAGGTGGTGCGCTTCTTGGGGAGCCGGTGGAGCCTCTCGAGGTGTTAGCGCCTCTCGAGGCCTCGTCCTCGCCAGAGGGGTCGGCGCCTCTCGAAGCCTTGTCCTCGCCAGATTCTTCGACCTTGTCCGGCTCCAGTGATTCGTCCATATGCTCCGGCTCCGCCGCCCATGGGTTGGTGCGGGGCCCGCGGTGTCCTGCGGGCACGATGCCCCATTCGTCGAATACAGGCAGGTGCCTGCGGTGCTCATGCACGCTCTCTTCAACAAAGCTGAAGAGCGTCCGGGCCTCGTCACAGGTGGGGGATGGGATGTCCGTCATGGCGAAGAGGATCCCCATGACCTGGTACACCACCTCTGGTGCGAAGCTGTCCGCGCACAGGCGCATCCTGTCCTCCCTGCCCGTGTACTGCCACACCGGCTCTGAATGCCACTGGAGGGGGGCGATTCGGCGCCTCGTGAAGTCCTTCGCCACCATCTGGATGGTGAGTCCGGCTTCGCGAAGTCTCCGTATGCACTCGTACACCGCGTCAAGCTTCGGGCCCTCGAAGCCTGCGCTCGCCCAGCGCGCCCACTTCCTCGGGGGCGCCACGGGCACCTCCAGCAGAGGGTTGCTCCCCTTAGTGTCGACCAAGAACCACCGCTGGCGGAAGTCCTCCACCTTCTTCGTCACCTTGGTGATGGCGTTTTCACCACACCATACGATGGGGATGTAGTTCCTGCTCCTGGCGTCGGCAATGCGAAAGGAGACGCATCCGATCCGCTCGTTCTGCACGGTGGACCGGAGGGAGTAGAAGCTGCGGAAGAGCGTCACCGAGGGACGGATGCCAATGTAGGCCTCGCAGAGGTAGGCGAAGATGGAGACGATGAGGATGGAGTTGGGATGAAGATGGAGGAGTTGGATCTGGTACACCTCCAAAATCCCCAGGAGGAAGTCGGAGAAAGGAGGGACAAGACCGGCGTAAAGAGTTTGAAGGACGATGGGGTAGTACCCCTCAGGAAGCCTGCTACCGGCCGGTCTCATGCCGGTAGCGCCGTGCTCGTTGGTGCTCGCGGCCGCCAGGTGGCGCACCTTTTCAATCGCCGCCGAGTGGATGCGGGACTTCGGCAGCGCCCCCTTGAGTCCAGCGCTCCCTGACGCCGCCGCGGACCTGCCAGCCTGCGCTGGAGCCTTTCCCTTCGCCGGATCGATTGTTTTCTTGGGCGCCATCGTCGCGGCAGAGAAGAGTATCTTGGAAGCGGAGCGCTCTGGGAAGAAGAAGATGTTTGGGGGAAGCGAGCAGCGGAGTTATGGGAGAAGTGATGGGCGCAGGCTTTATTGGCCAAAAACCAAGGACGTGGCGGGCCCCACCGGGTCGCCCGTTGAAGCCGAGGAGATCGTGGCCTCGGGCGCAACCGCTACGACCCACGTGTCATGGGCCAGGCAGGCATCGTTGGGCCCCCGACGCTTCGCCTGCGTCTACGGCCTTCGGCGTGCCCATCGCGGGCCCGGGGGCTACTGTCGGCACAGTGGAAACCAGGGTACCACGGGCCGGCCTGCCAGGGCCCACAACATTCTTCAGATGATTTCGCTAAGGACCAGGCTCTCCAAGCCTGGCGAGCCTCGCGAGGGTTTTTTCCCTCGCGCGGGACCTCTCCTCCTTGCCGAGGGTTTCCCCTCGGCGAGGGGCCACCTCTCCTCGAGAGGGCATCCCGGATGCCACCGGCGAATTATGCTAAGGATCAAGCCGAAGGGCTCGGCGAGGCCTCCTGCCTCGCGGGGTTCCTTCCTCACGAAGCCAGCTCTGCCTCCGCGGCAGAGCGCACATGGGCTCTGCACCCTCCGCAGAGTCACGGGCGCGCCAGTGCGCAGTGACGACCGCGCCAGCACGCGGTGACGGTAGCGCCGCGGTTGCCGTTCTTATGTATAAAGCAGTCAACAACGCTGCACCAAGCAAAGGAGCCCCAAGAATTGCCACTTTGGTGATAAGGGGACCGTCTGCAGCTACCCTCCAAGGGCGACGTCACAGTGGGACACATCCCACCTCAGCAGCGCCAGCCCACCGTCCTGGTTGGACGGTGGCTTTTCCAGCTTTGGTGACACCGCCCCCTGCCATGGACCGCGTCCATGGACTCTACCTTTATCGTGCACCTGTCCTCCTCCTTCGTCGCCATGTGGTAACCCTTCCCGCCAAGATATTTGGGGGAAGAGGTCCGAGACACGTATAAAAGGAGGGGGGGCACGCTAGGGCAAAGGGTTGGAAGTTCGGAGTTCTAGGGTTGTAACACCCCAAAAAGTCGCCCCTAATTTTAGCGGTGTTTTCTCACACCTGAAAAACTTTTTCTATTTTCAAAAATGTTTTCTTTGAACCAAATGGTCTTTGACTTGACCTTGGTTTCACTCTCGAAGAAATTTTCCCAACAAATCCCCGATCGTTGTCAACCTCCACCATATTCCCCGTCCATTGTTTTACCGGCCGAACGTTGGTTCCTTTCGGAGATTCCAAAACCCTTCCATCTATCCTACCAAAGCCACCACCACAACTATAGCTTGGAATAAATTCTACCAAGCTACCATATGGTTCCTCATACATCTAGATCCTACCAAAGCCACCACCACAACTATAGCTTGGAATAATTCCGAGTTTATTCATATTTCCTGTTATGCCATTTCCAATCCAAAAATTATCTGGACACCTTCCACTCATGCAAAAATTCTGAAATTTTGGTGAGGTGCATGATTTACCCTCCTGAACATTTCAGTCCATTGGCCCAACCTCATTTGAGCTATATTTGAGGTACTTCCTTTGTAATGCCCTTTTTATGCCTATTGTGATTTCCAAAGCAACCCCTAGCTACAAAAATCATTTGGCATTGCCACTTTGCCAAGTTGACAAGATCCCCTACACAACCCCACCTCCCCAATATCAGATCAAGATTATTTGAGGAAGTGCTTTTGGCATACCCAAGCCATTAGGGCATTTTCGGACACCAATTTATTTGACCAACCTCCAGGTATCCAATTGATCCCAAACTTCACAGACATACTACATACACCTATCCTAGCCTACTGTGAATTTTGGGGATTTTTCTGAGAAGTGCAAGACCCTGGTCATTTCATCGAACACCTTCGGCCATTTTCGAAACCCAAAAATGTTTACACATGAGACCCACTCCAATTTGGATGAAACTTGACCACATTGCTCATATACCAGTACAACATCACCAGTAAAAATCCCAGTTCCATTGGCATAGGGGAAGTCCAGTTTCTTTCCATCGAACACCTTGAGTGCATTTGATTTTTTCAAAACTTTGCATTGGCTTTTTGTCACAATTTTGTGTTTGGCCTTCTATATCTTGTTTGTTGCAGTAGTGCAAACCAGTGGCGAAGCCTTGTCCTTTTTGGTGCCCTAGATCATCGGGAACGCGACGACGCCGCTCGGGTCGCGCTCTGGACATGCCGGTGTCGGCATGACCCTGTGCGAAACCACAGCCCCGCCCTTATCCTCTGCAGCAGTACCACCACGTGCGCCACTGTGCCTCCAGCACGACTGCCTTATCTCCTCCCCATTCATGGCTTGGAGGGAAGCTGGTGCACCGGTGGCCGTCATCCATCAATGGCCACACCGGCCACCACCTAATTCTCCTCCTCTCCCTCTATATAAGACTACCCCAAGCAGCCCCGAGCGAACCCTAGCCACCCCACCCCATTCCCTCTCCCCTGCCCTCCTCATTCGGAGCAAGAATGCGAGAATATGATTTATTGTGTTACTTGGTACCAACTGGTACCCCGTTATTCGTCACAGGTAAGCTCTTTGTGTGACCCCCGGTACACGATCCAACCCCACCTGGCTTGGACTCTGTGCTGGTGGTACTCCCGTTGTTTGCTTATGCCATGTCTTACTGTGATGCCATGTTGTCATCCTTTTGGACCGTCATAAGTAGATACTTGCCATGTTTAGATTATTATTATTGCTGCTCACTTGTTGCCTGATTGTTTGATTGTTCATGTCCTGTGGTTATTTTCTTGCGAGTACGTCAATGTACTCAGACTGGCTTTTCATGTGGCCAAACTTTGAGAGGATCCATCTCCTACCATAGCAAGGGGATCGAGCAGGAGCGTGCTAGGATCAGTAGCCCAGCCAGATGCCTGTGGACTGGAGCCGCACCAAGCCTTTGCCCTGTCTTTGTCTTCCGCTGCCAGTTAAACTCTGTCCCGTGCCACACTTGGCCATGATAATTTTCATGCCTTGATGGCCATGTAAACCATTGGTAGCCCTTTGGGCCTGATTGTGTAATGATATTTCCGCTATGTTGCATTGTCGTAACGTGAGTCCGGATATCCTGGGCCGACGCACGGGGCGACTGCCTCTCTGGCGACCTGTGTCAGAGGGGGGTGCCACAAGGGTTAGCCATTGTTAGCCACCTTGAGCTCGCCAAGCTCCCTTTGTACTGAAACCTCTCCAAGCAAGTGCAATACATCCGAAGCAGGACGTAGGGGTTTTACCTCTCCTAGAGGGCCCTGAACCTGGGTAATACCGTGCGTTCATCTCTGCAGTGCCGTCCCACAGCAAGCTCGACGAGCATCGTCGCCGAGGCACGTTGAGGGTTGTTTGATTCCGTGTTCAGCCCCTTACTCGATCCTTGTGAGACACACCCAGTTCCCGGGACAGTTCTCCGACAGACGTATCTAGTCGCGAGGAGATGTATTATCCTCGCGGTCCAATCCGGTGAAGCGCCACACGAGCAGCACCTCCGCGTGATCCACGCGTACGGCTCGATGTAGACTTCGCCTTCTTGATCCCGCAAGCAAGGAGGGAGTGGCTAGATGGATCTCAGCAGCACGACGGCGTGGTGGTGTTGATGGAGGTGTTCCCTCGGGCAAGGATTCAACAAGCCAAGCAAGAGGAGGAGGAGATGGAGGTGGTGCGGCTAGGGAGGGGTGTGTTTAGGGTTTTGGTGGAGCAGCACTCTCCTTGTGCCGCATCCCTCCTTATATATAGGTGGAGGGGGGCCAAGGGGCAAGGGGGGCGCCCAAACCCTATTAGGGCCGGCCGGCTGGGCAGCCTTGCCCCCCAAGGCGCCTGCCTTCTAGAAGGCGGCGGCCAAGGGGTGGCTTGGCTCCCAAGCCGAGTCCCCCAGGGTTTCGGCCTCCTTTCTCCTTGTGGTGGCCGGTTGGCCTTGTGGGTGATACGTGTCAAACGTATCTATAATTTTTGAGTGATCCATGCTAATTTTGTGATGTTGTCACATGTTTCTATTATCATATCACATCATTTTTATGCATTTTGTTGGACTAACCTATTGACAAGATGCCCAGTGCCAGTTCCCTGTTTTCGCTGTTTTTGTGTTTCAGAAATTTACTTCTGGAAATATTCTCGGAATTGGACCAAAATTTACGGAGATTATTTTTACGCCAAGACGAAGACGGAGACCGAAGGGCGACCTGGGGGGCCACCCAGGGGCCACAGGTGGGTGCCTGCCGCGGCCCCCCTGGACCCGCGGGTGGGGCCCGCCCCTACCCCCTGGGCACTGCCTCGCCCCCCTCCGACGCCTATGAAATCCTAAAAACCCTAAAAACGACGGGGCGGCCATTATTTTCCAGAAAATTCATCCCGAGGCGCCGTCACCTCAAACCCTAATTCGGGGGTGATTCTGAAGCAAATCCCGGCACCCTGTCGGAGGGGAGATCGATCCCGGAGGGCTCTTCATCGCCATGCCTTCCTCCGGGATGATTTGTGAGTAGTCCCACCTTGGACCTTGGGTCCATGGCAGTAGCTAGATGGTAGTGTGTCTCTCTGGTGCTTCATGTTTTATGATCTTGTGAGCTGCGTAACATGATCAAGATCGATTATTGTAATGCTATGTGATGTGTTTGCTGGGATCCGGTGGATTATAAAGTTATGATCAGATTGTGCATGATTCTTATATGTTGATTTATGTTCTTGCATCCTCTCCGATGTGCGTAGTTACTTTGGCCAAGTGATTGTGTGTATCTCCAAGAGAAAGTATTTATGCTAGATAGTGGGTTCATGCCCCCTTTTGTTCCTGGGCACGAGTGACAGAAACGTCTAAGGGCGAGGGTGTGTTGTTGCTACTAAGGGTAAAACATCGGTGTTAAAGTCTATTTTGATATTTAATATTGCTTACTTCATGCGCTTTACTTAATGCAAATGTCTGTTGCTTGCAACTTAATACCGATGGGTGACAGGCTGGATAGCGATCCCACGGTGGACTTTTTAGATAAAGATGCAGTTGGACTCAATGGTCTTTGTTCATTGTCGTGATGCCTACTTAAATATTATCATGTTCTCTTTGTCATAGCTAGATTAAGTTTGTGTTATAATCTTGTCAATTGCCCAGCTGTAATTTGTTACCCATCATATGAATGTTCTATTTACTTGAGAGACACCACTAGTGAACCCATGGCCCCCGGTCCATCTTTTTACATTGATTGCAACCTTTATTCACCACTTTTCACCATCATTACTCCTCTGATCCATTTTCATAATTCATCTATTTCACTATACAATTAACCGCTTTGTTTTCTGCGAGACCGGAAAGATTGACAACCTTTCCGCCGTTGGGGGCAAAGTATTTTGGTTGAGTGCGTATAGGTCCACGTCTGTTGAAGATTAAGCGCCAGAGATCTTCAACATTCACTTTGTTGTTGATTTTAAGGTCCTACTGGTTCGATAAACCTCGGTTCGTTATCGAGGGAAAACTGTTGCTTGCTACATCTTGATGTCTACTACACGCTTGTATTCTTATAGACTTGTTGGGCCTCCAAGCGCAGAGGTTTGTAGGACAGCGGCAAATTTCCCTTAAGTGAGTAACCCAAGGTTTATCGAATCCACGGGAGGTAGAGGTCAAAGATATCCCTCTCAAGCAACCCTGCAATTAAGATACAAGAAGTCTCTTGTGTCCCCAACACACCTAATACAATTGTCAGTTGTATAGGTGCACTAGTTCGGCGAAGAGATGGTAAAATGCAAGTGATATGGATGGTAAAAGGTGATTTTGTAATTCTGTAATAAAAATGGCAGCAAGCAAACAAGTGACAAAAGTGACTAAAAACGGTGTATCAATGCTTAGAAACAAGGCCTAGGATTCATACTTTCACTAGTGACTACTCTCAACATCATTAACATAATTAAACACATGATAGTTCCCACAAAAAATACATGCATGGTAGACGTTACTCGGAGATAATTCTTTTGTGGATCAAATAGGATGAGAATTGCGTAGGGCTACGAAAAGCACAACTTAAAGTTCGTATTCCACATCTATGGACACTTCATGTTGTCACTATCCGCATCCAAAGATATTACTAACAAACACCACAACCTATTTCTTGAATAGTCTCTTTCTTCAATAACACAAGCATCAAGAAACCTCATGATCTATTCAATCCAACAAATAAAGAACAAACTCATGATGAAGATCCTTCCAATCTATTATCCATAGAGTCACACACGGCACCCACACTATCACCGAGATACCGTGATCACAACGGTGACTCCGGAAATTGTACTAAATAACACCACTTGAGCAACATCATATCCATTACACATAGGGAAACATCATGTATTCAACTACACTAACAAAGCTCATGATCACAACGAAGATCACATCATGGGAGAGAGAGAGATAACCACATAGCTACTTGTATAAGCCTCAGCCCCGGTGAGGGACTACTCCCTCCTCATCGCGGGAAGCCGCGGTGTTGATGGAGATGGCCCCGACGGTCGATCCCCGTCCCGGCAGGGTGCCGGAACAGGACCTTCTGAACCCCCAAAACTTGTCGGCGATGGCGGCGGAGCTCTGTTGCGTATTTGGGAAAATCCTTCGGGGGTTAGGGTTTTTGCATCGGGGATGATTTTATAGGCGTCGGAGGCGGCGGAGGGGTGCCCCACAGGGCAGGGGCGGGTCCCACCTGCGGGTGGGCCCTAGGCCGCGGCAGGGGGCCGCCCCTGGCCTGTGTGGGTCCCCTGGAGTCGCCCTTCTGGCTCCCTACCTCATTTCTTCAATAAAAAATCTCCGTAAAGTTTCGTCCAATTCCGAGAATATTTCCAGAAGTAACTTTCTGCAACAATAACAGCACAAAAACAGGGAACTAGCACTGGGCATCTTGTCAATAGGTTAGTCCAATAAAATGCCTTAAAATGATATAACAAGATGGCAAAAACATGTGACAATGACATAAAACAAGCATGGATCACTCAAAAATTATAGATACGTTTGAGATGTATCAGCATCCCAGCATCCCCAAGCTTAACTCCTACTCGTCCTCGAGTAGGTAAGTGATAACAAAATATTTTTTGATGAGACATGCAACCAACACAAACATGATCAAGATAGTAATGTAAAGCATAGGATGTGAATGAAGTGATACAAAACAATTGTCTATAGTTGATAGCAAGAAAGCAATGAATAACCAAGTTGAATCATTCAAGCAAAACCTTTCATAAATAGTACGTTAAAGACATGAAAGCAATGTGATCCACATATTTGATTAATCCACAAAGGTAATAGTTCCATGAAAAAGTGTTTGAGAATCAAAACAAAGAAGATGTAAGTTTTAGCAAAAAGCTTCAACTTCCAACGGTAAAGTCAATATTAAGATTCATGTTTAATCTGACAATGCAATATGATCAATGATACCCAGGGTCAATGCTAGATATTTGCTTTGGTGGAGATAGAAGGAAGAGGAAAACTGACTCAACATTAAAAGTAAAAGAAAGGCCCTTCGCAGAGGGAAGTAGGGATTAGTCATGTGCTAGAGCTTTTTATTTTTATGAAACAGAAGTAAAACAATTTTGAGACATGCATGCTTTCGTCAACGACTTCACAACAGAGAAGCTATCTAGTCCCCCATAACAAGCAAGGCTTTTAGACTTGTAAGAGCAGCTGGTTTTTAGAGGAGCGAGTACGCTCTTCTTTCTCCTTGGTTTCACCACTGTCCAATGTTTGAGCTGATTTCTCAGATTTGCATTGCGCGGAGGAGAATGGTGAGTTAAGCTGCTCTCGGGTTGATTCAAGTGAAGACGTAATCCATCGACACCGGGTGAAAGGGGGGAAATGACCTTGCTCGTCACAAGTTATATCTAGCTCTCTACTGCTCCCTCATGAGCTTAAAATAGAGTCACAAAAAGGAGTATTTTGAATTTTTAAAGATAGCACATGACAAATTTACTTGGAATGGCAGGAAATACCATGCATAGGTAGATATGGTGGACTCAGCTGGCAAGATATTTTGGCTTTGGGATTTGGATGCACGAGTGAACCATACACTCAGTACGAATTTTTGGGCTTAGCAAAGAAGGTATTTGAAGCAAACATCTAAAATTAACCGGTAACAGAGTAGCATAAGACATTTATCAATCATAACCATAAAAGCTCCACACCATCTCCAATGTTGACCAAACAATTCTTTTGATGGAAAGATTAGCTTAAAGAATTAACAACTACGAAACACCACATAGTTTCAAGTTTTTAACAGTATTTCTTTACTAATCAATTCCACTCAAATAACCAGCAAGTTTAAGCATTCATCCTAATATCTCAAAACAAATGAGAAGTATCAAGTATCCACACAATGATCTACAATACTATGCAGGCTTTTCATTTCATTCCAATATCACATGAATACCGTTTTGTCCCTTTGACAATTCAAGCAATTTACCAATAACAACTCTCCAACAAATATAAGTGAAGAACAAGAGAGTTTAACATCAACAACTAGCAGCTCTAAACAAGATAAAAGCTAAAGCGAAAGCTTACTAGCAAACAAACAGTAGCTAAGAATACTCAACAAGATATAAGCTAAGCAAAGGAGTATTCAAATGAAAAAGCGGAGCGTGTCTCTCTCCCACACAAACAAAGCAAGGATCCAACAAGCATATGACCAGCAAACAAAAAAAAACAAAACTGGAAGTAAAAAGACGCTCCAAGCATAGCACATAATATGTAAAGTGATAAAAACGAAGTTCAACGAAGACGACCTTATGATAGTCGATGAAGATGAGGGGATGCCTTGGGCATCCCCAAGCTTTGACTCTTGAAGGTTCTTGATATTCAGAGGGGATGCCATGGGGGCATCGCCAAGCTTGGGCTCAGATCCATCCTCGATTTCTTCATATTCCTCTCCTTTGGAACTTAAAAACTCGCTTCACACAAAACTTCTCATAATTTGATTAGAGGGTTAGTGCTCATAAATTAAAATGCACATATGTTCAACACATGACAAATTGCAAACAAATTCATTGGTTATTAGCTACTGTTTACTAAGCCTCAATGTGGCACTCTACCCCTAGAGTATCACATATGACGATGGTAAAGAGACAAATGCAAAATAAAAGCAGAATCTGTCAAAATCTGAAGAGTCTGTAAAGATTGAATTTTTCGAGGCACTTCTGAAGCTAAAAAAAATTTAAAACTAACGAAAGATAGATAAAATTATCAGGCTTGCTGTCCAAAAATTTCAGAAAAGATAAAATTCAGAGGATTTTCAGATTTTCGAACAGTGAAGGACAAAATTCTGTTTCTGGACAGCAAAACAACACCTCGCACTTTCAATGCATTTGGGGCTAAACTTGGCACAAAAAACCGAAAGAAAAAGATACAACGAAATTGCTACAGAGACAACAACTTCATGACTCAAGAAAAACAAAAACAAGCTGAAAGAAAAGAAAATATGGGTTGCCTCCCAACAAGCGCTTTTCTTTAACGCCTTTTAGCTTGGCATTATAATTTTAATGATGCTCTCATAAGAATAAGAGTTGGAATGTAAAAGAGAGCATCATGAAGCAAATATCAAACACATTTAAGTCTAACTCTCTTGCTATGCATAGGCATCTTGTAAGAAAATAAATCATTGGAGCATAAAGCATTAAGCATAGGAAGGCAAAGCAAGTGCAACATTAAAACCTTCAACATAAAGAGGGGAAACTTCATAAGATGAAAATTTATATAACCACGCTTCCCTCTCTCATAATAACTTTCAGTAGAATCATAAGAAAACTCAATCACATAAAGCATTTTTGTTATGATTCACATGCATAAAAGTATTATTATTACTCTCCACATAAGTAAAATCCTTCTCATTAGTAATAGTGGGAGTAAAACTATCATAACCATCATTGTAATCATCATAAATAGGAGGCATATCATGATCATAATAAACTTTTTCCTCAATAGTAGGTGGACTGAAAATATCACATTCATCATAATAATCATCATATATAGGAGGCATAGTATAATCAAAGCAAATTTCCTCCTCAAAGCTTGGGGGACTAAAAAGATCATATTCATCAAAACCAGCTTCCCCAAGCTTAGAATTTTCCATAGCATTAGCAATAATGGTGGCCAAAGAATTCATGCTAATAACATTGCTACTATAATGATTATTATGCAAATAAAGTTCCATAGGTTTTTTAATTTTCTCTTCAAAAGCATCATGACCAATTTCAAGATAAATTTTATAAAGCTCTCTAATTTTTTTGTTGTTTTCCATTAAATCGAACTAGTGAAATAAAAACAAGAAACAAAAAGATTTAATTGCAAGATCTAAACAAGATACCTTCAAGCACTCACCTCCCCAACAACAATGCTAGAAATTAGCTTCGTCGTCGGAGTGTGAGTACCGTTTACCTTACCTCCCCGGCAACGGCGCCAGAAATTGGCTTGATGTCTACTACACGCTTCTATTCTTGTAGACTTGTTGGGCCTCCTAGCGCAGAGGTTTGTAGGACAGCGGCAAATTTCCCTTAAGTGAGTAACCCAAGGTTTATCGAATCCACGGGAGGTAGAGGTCAAAGATATCCCTCTCAAGCAACCTTGCAATTAAGATACAAGAAGTCTCTTGTGTCCCCAACACACCTAATACAATTGTCAGTTGTATAGGTGCACTAGTTCGGCGAAGAGATGGTAAAATGCAAGTGATATGGATGGTAAAAGGTGATTTTGTAATTCTGTAATAAAAATGGCAGCAAGCAAACAAGTGACAAAAGTTACTAAAAATGGTGTATCAATGCTTGGAAACAAGGCCTAGGCTTCATACTTTCACTAGTGACTACTCTCAACATCATTAACATAATTAAACACATGATAGTTCCCACAAAAAATACATGCATGGTAGACGTTACTCGGAGATAATTCTTTTGTGGATCAAATAGGATGAGAATTGCGTAGGGCTACGAAAAGCACACCTTAAAGTTCGTATTCCACATCTATGGACACTTCATGCTGTCACTATCCGCATCCAAAGATAGTACTAACAAACACCACAACCTATTTCTTGAATAGTCTCTTTCTTCAATAACACAAGCATCAAGAAACCTCATGATCTATTCAATCCAACAAATAAAGAACAAACTCATGATGAAGATCCTTCCAATCTATTATCCACAGAGTCACACACGGCACCCACACTGTCACCGAGATACCGTGATCACAACGGTGACTCCGGAAATTGTACTAAATAACACCACTTGAGCAACATCATATCCATTACACATAGGGAAACATCATGTATTCAACTACACTAACAAAGCTCATGATCACAACGAAGATCACATCATGGGAGAGAGAGATAACCACATAGCTACTTGTATAAGCCTCAGCCCCGGTGAGGGACTACTCCCTCCTCATCGCGGGAAGCAGCGGTGTTGATGGAGATGGCCCCAGCGGTCGATCCTCGTCCTGGCAGGGTGCCGGAACAGGGCCTTCTGAACCCCCGAAACTTGTCGGCGATGTCGGCGGAGCACTGTTGCGTATTTGGGAAAATCCTTCGGGGGGTTAGGGTTTTTGCATCGGGGATGATTTTATAGGCGTCGGAGGCGGCCGAGGGATGCCCCACAGGGGCGGGTCCCACCCGCGGGTGGGCCCTAGGCCACGGCAGGGGGCCGCCCCTGGCCTGTGTGGGTCCCCTGGAGTCGCCCTTCTGGCTCCCTTCCTCATTTCTTCAATAAAAAATCTCCGTAAATTTTCGTCCAATTCCGAGAATATTTCCAGAAGTAACTTTCTGCAACAATAACAGCACAAAAACAGGGAACTGGCACTGGGCATCTTGTCAATAGGTTAGTCCAATAAAATGCCTTAAAATGATATAACAAGATGGCAAAAAACATGTGACAATGACATAAAACAAGCATGGATCACTCAAAAATTATAGATACGTTTGAGACGCATCACATCTCCGCCTTCGCTTGGGGCACCACCCAACTCTTCATCAGTAGCAATTACTGGGCTGGTACGGCCAGCCCATGTTGGCTGCCGCACTACCACATTGGCCCATGTGGGTCCACACACAGGTGGGCCCCACTTTTAGACCCGTCTAGAACCTTTTAGAAAATTCCGGTACCCTGCCGGAAAATCCCGGAACTTTTCCGACACCTCCGAAAACCACTTTCCTTATATGAATCTTATTCTTCGGACTCTTTCAGATCTCCTCGTGATGTCTAGGATCTAATCCGAGACTCCGAATCACCATTTGTTTATTCCATCAATTATCTCATCGCAAACCCTAGCTACATCGGAGCGTTAAGTGTGTGACCCTACGGGTTCAAGAACATGAAGACATGATCCGGTCAATAATCAATAGCAGGACCGGGATGTCCATATTGATTCCTACACATTCAACGAAGATCTTTATCAGTTGAACCACGATGCCGGAGGTTCAATTAATCTCGTATACGAATCCCTTTGTCTCATGATATTAAACTTGCCCGAGATTTGATCGTTGATATCTCCATATCTAGTTTAATCTCGTTACCGGCAAGTTCTCTTTACTCGTCCATAATATAGGATCTCTGTGATTACCACTTAATCACATGTTTGCAAACTTCCAGATGCTATATTACCGAGAGGGCCCAGAGAATATCTACTCCGTCACATGGAGGGACAAATCCCTCTCTTGATTCATGTCACCCAACAACCTACCATCGGAGATACCTGAAAGCCATCTTTATAATCACCCAGTCACGAAGCAACGTTTGATGTCCACAAAGTATTCCTCCGGTAAACGGGAGTGGCATAATCTCATGGTCTAAGGAAACTATACTTGGCATATACTAAAGTGTTGGCAATGAAACTTTGTGACACGATCAATTGCAACTCTTTATTATTGGGTCTTGTCCATCACATCATTCTCCTAATGATTGACTCCGTTATCAAGTGACTATAACAAGTCCATGGTCAGGAAACCTTAACCATCTCTTGACTAACGAACTAGTCCAGTAGAGGCTTACTAGGGACTTTTTGTTGTTTATATATTCCACACATGTATTATGTTTACGGTTAATACAATTGTAGCATGGATAATAAACATTTATCATAAACATGAATATGCTAATAAACCATTTTATTATTGCCTCTAGGGCATAATCCCAACAGCACCATCATATCCACACCTCCACTCCGTTCCGCTGTTGCATCTAGGGTTATACTTGTTGTAGTTCATTGGGATCACTTTTTCGGTGTTGATTGCCTTGTGTAGTTGATGCTTTTGAGTTTTATTGGTGAAATACTTTTATGACCAGATTGTTAATCAATCATTCATCACCACTGATTATGATCCATATGATGTCTTGTGAGTAGTTCGTTTAGTTCTTGAGGACATGGGGAAGTTTCGTTGCAAGTAGTGGAATTATGCTGAGTAATATTTAATGGTTTGATATTTAAGTTGTGGTGCTATTCTTCTAGTGGTGTTGTGTGAACATCGACTACATGACACTTCACCTTTATGGGCCTAGGGGAATGCATTGTGTATTTAGTTTGCTTGTGAGGTGGTTGTAGGAATGACAGAAACCTAAACCCCCGCCGGTAAACTAGTGCATGAGGGAGCGTAGGATCTCAGAGTTTAAGGCTGTGGTTAGTTAATTCTTAAATACTTCCTTGCATTTGCGGATGCTTGTAGGGAAGTGTAATCACAAGTGTGTTCTAGTCCAAGTAAGGGCGGTTCATTAGCATAGGTTCACCCACACAACACTTAGCAAAACATTAAGCAGCAGAATGAAGCTAAAGTGACTTGACATAACTCCCATGTGTACTCAGGAGCGTTTAGCCATCATAAGTAGAATCACCGGCTTGTCCTTTGTGCTAAAAAGGATTGGGCCACTTGCTGCAATAATTATTGCCCTCTTTTATTTACTCGTACTTTATTTATTTTTTACTATAAAAATCAATAAAAATCCTTCTGTTAGTGTTTGCAGTGAAACCTTGCACGAATCTACAAGCCAACACCTTCTGCTCCTCGTTGGGTTCGACACTCTNCTCATCATTGGGTTCGACACTCTTATTTATCGAAAGTACTGCGATAGATCCCCTATGCTTGTGGGTCATCAAGAATATTTTCTAGCGCCGTTGCCGGGGAGCAAAGCGCTATTGGTAAGTAGAATTGGTAAGGAACACTTTAACTACAAGTGCTGTTTTTATTTTTACCTGTTGCTCTACTTCATTATGGAGCCTTCTGAGTTTGAATCAACATTTGGAGACACCCTCTCCAGTGCTCTTGTGGCAACAAGAGGTCCTCCACCCATTGAAAACGTTCCATTTAAAATACCTATGGGAATTGTTGATCGTGTTATGAGTAACCGTTATGCAGGAGACGGAACGGTTCATCCTGGTTATCACTTGCTATTTATGACAGAAATATGTGGTTTGTTTAAGATTGCAGGTGTTTCTATAGAAGTAATCATGCGGAAATTATTCTCATTGTCACTAAAAGACAAAGCTATGGAGTGGTATAGGCTATTGGATGATTCTCATCTATTGGATTGGGAAAAAACAATGCCTCTCTTTTATGCTAAATTTTATCCTCTGTATGAAATTCACCAAGACAGGAATTTTATTTATAACTTCTGGCCTCGCAAAGAAGAAAGTACTGCTCAAGCTTGGGGGAGATTGAAAGCTTTAATGCTTAAGTGCCCTATTCATGATATCTCAGAAGCATTATAGTTACAAATTTTTATGCAAGACTTTCTCGTCATGACAAGGACTTACTTGATGCTTCCTCAGCCGGATCTTTCACAAATAAGAAGTTTTATTATAAATGGGATCTTCTTGAGAGAATTCAACGCAATACTAAAGATTGGGAAATAGATAAAGGTAATGAATCAGGTATAATTTGTGATTATGAATGCATTAAATCTTTTGGTGAAACTCCTGATTTCCATGAGTTTAGTGCTAAATATGGTCTTGATTCTCAAATCATTGTTGATCTCTTTAATGCTTTTGCCTCTTATATTGATATTCCTAAGCAAAAGTGGAATAAGTTCCATGAACCAATTAAAGAAATCGAAATCACTCCTATCACTGAAAATGCAATACAAGTTTACACTCCTGATCCTATTTTGCCTGTTCCTTATGTTGAGAAATTGCCTTTTCCTGTTAGAGTAAAAGAGCATGCTGTGATTACCAAAGTAGTTAAGAAAAGTGGAAAGAAAGCTAAACAGCATGATGAACAACTAAAAGTTCAACCTTCTGTAGCTTTAGTTAAGGATTTTAACAGGGGAAAATATAGAAGGAGCTCATATAGTCTTTTGTGAGGAAGCTTCTAACATTGTTAGGCCTCTTAAAGGTAAAGTTAAAAAGGTTGGTGCACCTGTTATATCTGTGAAAATTGGTGATCATTGCTATTATGGTTTGTGTGATATTGGTGCTAGTTCCAGTGCAGTACCTTTTTCTCTATATCAAGAAGTAATGCATGAAATTGGGACTTGCGAAATTGAAGATATTGATGTGGTTATTCAACTCGCTAATAGAGATACTATCTCTCCGCTGGGAATTGTTAGATATGTTGAAGTTTTATGTAGTAAGACTAAATACCCTGCTGATTTTCTAGTACTTGGTTCTGTTGCAGACAATTCTTGTCCAATTATATTTGGTAAACCTTTCTTAAGTACTTGCAGTGCTGTTATAGATTGCAAAAAGAAAAAAGGTTTTTACTAAATTTGACGGTGAAAGTTATGAGTTTAATTTTTCCAAATTTGCTAAACAACGTCATGAAAAAGAATTGCCTAATGAGGACTGTAAAATTGAAAAGATTGCTGCTATTGCTGTTGCTCCTAATGATCCTTTGCAGCAATTCATGGAGGACCATGAAAGTGAGGTTTTCATGCAGGAAAGGAACGAGTTGGAGGACATCTTCCTCCATCAACCTGCAATTCTTAAACATAATTTACCGGTGGAATCCTTAGGGATGCCGACCCCTCCTAAGGGAGATCCTGTTTTTGAACTTAAAACTCTTCCTGATGATCTCAAATATGCATTTATTGATGAGAAGAAAATTTATCCTGTTATTATTAGCGCTAAACTTTCAGGACAGGAAGAGGAGAGATTTGAAGGGGTCGCAGCATAGAAAACAAAAAATTTCCTACGCGGCAAGTGGAATAAACCCCAAGGATCTAGATCTACTAGATGAAGATAGCGAAGGTGAGATCCAATCTCTTACCCTTGAAGATCAACAAACGCATTTTGTCGGTGCAGGGGTTGGCTAGTCGATCCCCGCAACTAGACTCGTCTAGTCGCGAGGAGATGTATTATCCTCGAGATCCAATCCGATGAAGTGCAGCAACATGCATCACCTCCGCGGTGTCCACATGTACGGCTCGATGAAGACGTCCACTCCTTGATCCCGCAAGCGAGAGGACGTGGCCTTGATGATCTCAGCAACACGACGGTAGTGGTGGTTATGATGACGATCTCCATGAGCAGGGCTTCGCCAAGACAAGCACGAGGAGAGGGAGAGGAGGAGGTGGCGCAACACTCTATGGCTAGGGTGGTGCGGCAGCTCTAGGTGGAGGTGGAGGTGCGCGGCAGCCCTCCGGGGAAGGGGTGGCGTGGCTAGGGTTTAGGGTAGAGGAGGTGGTGCGGCTTGGGAGCTTGAGGCGGCAGCACAAGGGTGTGCCGCACCCCTCCTCTTACCCTCCTTTTATACCCGGCCAGGGCTAGGGTTAGGGTAGGGGCCGGCCGGCCCCTTGCTTGCCCCCCAAGTTGGAGTCCAACTAGGACTCCTCCTTGGGCCCCTTTCCTAAAGGGGTGGAGGCCCAACTCCTAGTCCAACTAGGAGTAGGATTCCCCCCTCCTTTCCTAGCCGCATTGGCCCATGTGGGCCTAGGTGGTGCGGCACACCAAGGTGGTGGCTGCACCCCTATGGTCCATGTGGGCCCCCATACAATATGTGGTCCCACTTCTAGACCCCTCTAGAACATTCCGGAACCTTTCGGTACCCTGCAAATAATTTCCGGAACTTTTCCGAAACCTCCGGAAACAACTTTCCATATATGAATCTTATTCTACGGACTCCTCCGGAACTCCTCGTGACGTCCGGGATCCCAGCCGAGACTCCGAATCACCATTCGTTCGTTTCATCATTTAATTCATCGCAAAACCTAATTTCATCGGAGCGTTAAGTGTGTGACCCTACGGGTTCGGGAATGCATATACATGATCATATCAATAATTAATAGCGGGACCGGGATGTCCATATTAATTCCTATACACTCAACGAAACTCTTTTCTCGATTGAACAACGATGCCGGAGATTCAATTAATCTCATATACGATTCCCTTTGTCTCACGATATTTTACTTGCCCGAGATATAATCGTTGACATCCCCATGTCTAGTTTAATCTCGTTACCGACAAGTTCTCTTTACTCATCCATAATATAGGATCCCGGTGATTACAACCTAATCACAGGTCTGCAGACTTTTGATGCTATATTACCGAGAAGGCCTGGAGATATCTTCTCCGTCACATGGAGGGACAAATCCCACTCTTGATTCATATCACCCAACAACCCACCATCGGAGATACCTGAAAGCCACCTTTATAATCACCCAGTTACGAAGTGACGTTTGATGTCCACAAAGTATTCCTCCGGTGGATGGGAGTGATATAATCTCATGGTCTAAGGAAACTATATTTGGCATATTAAAAGTGTTGACAACAAAACTTTTGTGACACGATTAATTGCAACTCTTTATTGTTTGGGTCATGTCCATCAAGTCATTCACCCAATGACGAGACTCCGTATCAAGTGACTATAACAAGTCCATAGTTAGGAAACTCTAACTATCTCTTGATCAACGAACTAGTCCTGTAGAGGCTCACTAGGGACTCCTGGTGTTTATATTCCACACATGTATTATGTTTCCATTTAATACAATTATAGCATGGATAATAAACTATTATCATAAACATGAATATGCTTAATAAGCCAATTAGATTATTGCCTCTAGGGCATATTCCCAACAGTCTCCCACTTGCACTAGAGTCAATAATCTAGTTTACATTTTCTTGATCCAACACCCATGGAGTCTCACTCATGAAGTCTCAGTGCTGATCATGTTTGCTTGTGGAAGAGGTTCTGTCCGTGCTCTGTACCATACAGCTCTTTATGTCCTTTGCAAAATTGTAACTGTCACCTAATTTGACATTACTTTATCATCACATGATAAACTTCCTATCATCTCATGATAAAACTCATTATCATATAATGTATATAATATGTTTTGGTTATAGAGTGAGATGCTTGTGTCCCTTTATGCCTACATGACGTATGATCAGTCAAAAGGGCCTTCACATAGCATGTGCATCCGAAACTCACTCAATCTTGAAACAACTTTCTCAAACCAAAAATATTATATCTTATTTTTTAATCCTTGAATTAATCATATACTCCTATATGTTGTAGACTCAACAAATCAACAGTGAAACCAGTCACTTTGATATCTTTGATCATGCTTTCGCTGCGTTACTCTGATTTTAAAAGATCTCCAATTTAGTCTGGCTTTATGACTTCAACCAAGTCTACCACTTTCTAAATTCATCTCAATTTCATGAAAAATGACTCCTCATTCAACATGTTCTTACAACTAAGAACTTCGGTCACATATCGTCAGATACAAACACATGGTTCTAATATGTTCAGACCTATGAACAATTCATAGTGAATTCTAACATATCCTCCAACCATCAATTTCGTACTGAGTTCTCAACTCAATGCTTCACCTATTTCTTACAAGGAGATGAACCATTATTCTCTTGTTTTATTTTTGAACTCCTTCAAAACTTGTTTAGGTCAAACATCCTGACTTTAATGTTTATCAAACATATCTATCCTCCATAGATATATCCATCTCCATGGATATTTGACGTTCAAACTAACTTCATAAGTTATGCATTGGTCCATGACAATATTTACAACATTCATGAAATCTCCATTTCATTCAAACACGATGTTGTAAACTCCCATTCAAATATACACCATACACATATTAAATTGTGAAACCACATTGGCTCCCACTCAGAAATATGTTATCTTTATATTTGACCATGATTAAACAACTCCCACTCAAACATATGTCTCCACATATTTTGATTATGGAAAATAGTTTCTGCTCTAACTTAATATATGTCACCACATATGTTAATTAGATCCCACTCAGTTTCTTATGCACTTTCTCGATACTTTGGACTTTCCAAAATTCTTATTTAACTGTTAAAATCGAGAACTCATATACGAAACGCCAGCACCTTGCTAGCTTTAAGTTTTATTTATTCTACACAAACTCTTTGCAAAATAAATATGTGAAACATTCTTTTCACAAAATCAAGTAACAATTACTTTGTGATTTAAACTTAACATAGGATGACTCTAAGTCAATTTCGTATCTTTAAAGTTTCTATTTCTTCTTTTGTAGTTTTGTAGGTATGTCTTGTTTCTCAAACATGACAAGTGAATCATGAATATTATTTGCAACTTTTGACAAATTTCATATTCTTGAATCCCACTTCTCTTTAGACAAGCTAAACCAAAAAGTTTTAACCAACATAGCACTTTACATATGTGCCACTTGATACATAAACATACAAGGTTTTAGCTTTCTCAATTTATTCCAGCAATTCTTTTATCCATGAAACCATTTCACGATAAAACCACTAAAATACATAACACAACCAAACACATTGGTTTTTCCCTTTTAGTCTCACATTGTGGAATCTCTATTCATAATCTCATATGGACATACTACAAAACTCCATTTGCTATGGCTTCTAATTATCTCATAATTATTGAAACCACTATTTCACATAACTCATATGCGAAATGCAAATCATTAAATAGATCCTTTATTTAAACAGAGTGTTATCAGAATAAATCTAAATGACACAAATAAAACCTCAATTCGAAAAACCCCTTTTTATGACCACATAATATCAAATATAATGTGACCACAATACTTTAGGGTGTATCAAAACACTTTTGAGCAAACTCTAAATATTGTAATTTGTGATAACACTTGTCACAAGTCTTCATACTAAACAATAACTCAAATATCTCGTCTCTTTTGATCAAATCGAAAAGACTCAATTATCTTGTTAACTTAATATCCTTTACTTCTAAAATTTATATGGTCTCATCATAACTTGAATAAATACACCTATTTACTCATTCATGAAGAAGCACACAAAATAATGATGTTTCTTATTCACTGAAAAATTCAACCAACACTTGTGTTTATTTTCAGCTACTCATGGCATTTTCAGAAAATGGCATTTTTAATCATACTACTTGGTGATGCGCATCAAAATGCTCCTCAATGCTATAGTACAACTAAAAAAAAATCTCATCATCAAGTATTGGATATTTTAGCATGTTTCATTTTATAAGTGTTTAACTAATTATCGTTTAAATCTAACAAAGGACAATATTCTCATAATCGAAACGTGATCACTAAAGAAGGATTACTCATGGAAATAGAACAACCACTTGTCTTTAACATGAATGACCGTCTCACAAACCGAGACATACTAATTTAAGATCACACTTAATTCGATTACAAAACTTATTCAAATCCTCCAATTTAAAACGATAAATGTAGAAGTGAAATGTCGCCAGCATCAACTCCTTGATTGCCATCTTTCCGCGAAATCCACTCAGTCCCTCCATGCACTTCTCAAACGGCGGGCCCTGTTTTCACAAAACAGCACAAGTATCAAATACTTAGCTCACCACAAGTGTAAATGGGACATTAAACATTTATAACTTGTATATCAAAATATACCTTCCGCATTGACTACTTCTCCTGCTATGGGTTCCACTTTGACATGACGTAGCCGGGAAATAAACTCACAGAAAGTGATCGAATCCCTTCCCATGACATAGTCCCTGACATAATTCTTATAGCTGGGGGGAAGCGAGCGCAGCACCCCATCTATTGCCATCTCGTCAGTCACCTCATGGTTCCAAACATCCACCAAAGTAAAATACAGTCTATGCATCTTCCTCAGGTGTTGTTCCAAGCAAGTGTTTTCTTCCATCTTAGTTGAAAGAAATTCATCCAAGCATTCAAACCTTGCAACTCTAACTTGTGCTATGAACCTTCTTTTCAGCTCATGGACAATCTCCATTGCGCTCAAGTTTCCAAATTGTCTACCAAGGTTAGAATCCATGAAGGTGCACATCAGCCACTCAACTTTCAAGTAGGTGGTCTTTTGTTCGTACCACTCCATGTACTCCTCATAGTTTGCAGAAACATCAGGGCATTCTTCTTAAGGTTCATCTATCACGTAGAGCTCATTATTGGTGTGTAGGACTTCTCTTAGACGCATGTACCAATCACCAAAGTTTGACCCATCGAGACGCAGCTCCTCGGCAAGAAACATACTACTGTAGTCGGGCATGATCTACAAGGATTTTGCAAAGACATCTTTAGGACACTTGTTTATGATAATTTTTAGTTCATATTAATCAAATTACTATATGAACTCCCACTAAACTCAACATCTCTCTGGTTGTTTAGTGACACACGATCCAAATCCACTACACCACAACCGATCATCACGTGAGATGATGTAGCTTCAAAGGTGAACAACTCAGTGTTGATCATATCATTCAAATGACTCGTGTTTAACCTTTCGGTTCCGTGTTCCCGAGGCCATGTCTGTACATGCTAGGCTCGTCAAGACAACCGTAGTATTTCATGCATGTGTAAACTGGCTTACACCCGTTGTATGTGAATGTTGAATCTATCACACCCGATCATCACGTGATGCTTCAAAACGACGAACTTTTGCAACGGTGCATACTAGGGGAGAACACTTAGGGGGTGTTTGTTTGGGCTTTGGCTTTGGCTTTTTGGCTTTTGAGTTTTGGAAGCCAAAAGCATTGGATTAAATCTTTTGGCTTCCAAAACTCAAAAGCCAAAAAGCACCTATTTAGGTGCTTTTTGGCTGCCAAAGCCAAAGCCCAAACAAACACCCCCTTAATTATCTTGATATTAACGTGAGAGATCACCTTATCATGCTGCCGTCGCGATCACATCTAAGCAAGCAATAAGGTGCATAAAAGGATTAACATCACATGCAATTCAAAAATTGTGATATGATATGGCCTTTCTTATTGTGATTTTGATCTCCATCTCCAAAGCACCGGCATGATCTCCATCTCCGGCATGATCTCCATCATCGTGGCGCCTGCACCATGGTTGTCCACCAACTATTGCAACTACAACTAATGCTACTCTTAGCAATAAAGTAAAGCAATTACATGGTGATTCAATGACTCGCAGGTCACATAAAATAATAGACAACCATATGGCTCCTGCCGGTTGCCGTACTCGTCGACATGCAAGTCGCGAAATATTACAAACATGATCATTGCATACATTATCACAAATCACATATAGGCCATACCACATCACAAGACCCCCTGCAAAAACAAGTTAGACGTCCTCTACTTTGTTTATGCAATTTTTACGTGGCTTGGGTCAACGAGATAGAACCGTTCTAATCTACGCAAAACCACAACGGTGATATAATAGTTGCTTATTTACTCATCCTTTTGAAAGGCCTTCCATTGAAAATTGCACCTTCACTAAAGCAAGAGAAACAGACACCCGCCAGCCACTTATGCAAAACAAGTTGCATGTTAGTCTTGGAACCGGTCTCTCGTGCGTGGACGAGTAAGGTTGGTCCGGGCCGCTTCAATCTCACAATACCACAAAGATGCAAAGTGCACGCTAGAAGTGTAACAGCCCCAGTTTGGTACCCTAAAATATGGGCCAAATTTTCACTTTTTCTTTTCATTGCATCATGGCATACATACTTAAATTGCTAAATAAAAATAAAGCAATATTGAAAACAATTAAAGGGAAGCAAAGCACTTCCAAAAATCCCAAACCAAATGCAATTGCTCAAATTGGCAAAACAAAATATTCTTGAGTTTCCATATTTGTCCAGGAAGTTCCAAGAATGCATTTTCAAATTTAATTGGCAAAGTCAAATTCTTGCCAAACAATTAAATAAATTGGGACTTCAAAATTGAGTTAAACCAATTCTTAATTTGAAACCAAGTTAAACATTTCAAAAGTCCAAATAAAAATATGGGGAGCTTCATTATATTATTGGGAGCCTCCATGAATATTTTCACTTATTTTGGAAATGTTTAAATACCCCAAGTAAATGGATTTTGGAAATTATTAAATTTTGCCTTATTCAAACCCTTTGAACAAATGTTGCTCAAAACTTTTTATTTTGCAGCACCAATTTTTGTGGAGCTTCTAGATGATATTGAGATCCCACATGAATTTTTGCAGAAATTATAAAAATGGTTTAGGGCATCAATTAAATTCACTAAACTGCTGCTGGACTAAGTTGTGATGCTTTTCATTTTAGCCAGGGGTTTTTCATAAAATCTTCATGGCATCCTTTCCCTGTCGCCACAGGGAAGACACTGCCGCGCCGTGCCTCCGTGTCGACCTCCCTGCTCCCACGTCGCCGCCCCCCCCCCCAGGGTGGATAAGACGCTGCACCACGGCGCCCTGCTTCTCCCTCTCTCCCCCTCGCTCTCCTCCTCCGAACCCTAACCCTAGAAGGCGCCCCCCTGTCCGCCACTCACGCCGTCACGGACGCCGTACTCCGCCGACGACTCCGGCCGCCCAGAGCCAAGCCGCCGCAGCCACCAGCTCCCCAGACTTCTCCTCTACCTCCTCCTCGAGCCGTGCGTGCTAGGGAGCCGCCGGTCGCGCGAATCGAGCGATTTCTCCCGCGCCGGCCGCCACCGTACAAGCACCGCCGCCTCGCCGTATGGCCTCCCCGGCCCTTGCCGGCCACTCCATCATTCTCAAGGTGAGCGTGCGGTCCATCCCGACCTCTCCTCCCTCTCCCTACCCTCCTGTGCCGCCGCGTCGCCGTGCTCCGCCAACCGCCGCCGCTCTGATGGTCGCCGCCGGCCACTCCGGTGACCAAATGGTCCGTCCCGCCGCTCCCCGAGCTCCCCTACGTCTCCTCTAGCACATGGCGCAAGCACCCGCGTCCAATTTCGAGCCGAGACGACGAATTCGTGATCAACGAGCCACAGCACCCCCTGATGACGTCACGTGACATCAGTTGTTCTTCTGTTTTGATTTTTTTTACAGAATTAACAGAAAGTTGTATTTTGCAATATCTGTTAAATGGTAAATCATAAAAATACAAATGACATACCAAATGGTTCATAATTTCATAACCTGTCCAAATTTGTAACTCATACATGCAATTAAATTGTAAAATTTGAATTTAAATGTGAAATGCAAATCCTATGTGAGTGATTCAAATTTTTGGAAATTGCATATCTTTTGAACCATATGTCCAAAAAAATGCAAATAATATACCAAAATGCTCAGGGAGAAAATGTCCATCTGTCATTGCCATTGGTAGAATTAATTGACCAAAATAAATTGCCTGTATTTAATAAAAACAGAGATGGCAGATTTATTTCAAATTTTGGAAATTGCATAACTTGAGTTCTACTCATCCAAAAATTATGAATAAGCTCTCAAAATGTTCAGTGGACAATGATCTACAAGTTTATGTAATTTGAGAGAATTTTAGATGTAATATTGGTGCTGTTTAATAAAAATAGGTAAAATGGCAGAATTAAATCAATTATTAAAATTATCATAACTTGATGAATGTTAATTCAAAAATTGCAAATGATATACCAAAATGACCAACAAAACCAATGCTATCTAGCCATGTTAGTTTCACAGTATGAAAATAACTTTTACTTTGATGTCATTTTCGAATTGGTTAAAATGATTTAAATTGCATAACCGTTTAAATCACCATTTCTTCATCGTTAATCGGAAAATTGCAAACGAAGTACCAAAACGATCAGTAGGACAATATCTATCTAATAATGTCATTTTCATGCATTTAGGACCCATAATTCAGTACTGGACATTTTTGATAATAATGCAATTCACTAAGTTAAATATGGAGTTTTGACCCGTTAATTGCGATATTTAATTTAGGGGTTCCATTTAACTTGTGGGACATGCCCAATATGATTTCAGTGCATAATTTGACCATCTCATCATGATTGTGCATTGCACCTTGTATTCATGTTATTTATTTCGTTTTCCTGTTATTGTTGTGTTTCGTTAGGTTCAGGAGTCGAGGTTCCACCACAATACCTCGATGATCAACGCGCCCAATACTATCAGCAAGGCAAGAACTAACATAACCTTCTTGGCATCTAGCATCCTATTGTTTTACAAACTTATTTTATCCACCATAATATTGCATGCGATTCAAATGTCTCTTTTGATCAAGATGTAGAGTATCCTATGAATGCAAGTTTATCCCCTAAACCATCACATGCTTCCCCTCCTATAAACCCTAGGTTTGATGTGTTGGCCGGAGACAAAGATATACTTGTTGTTATATATGCTTAGCTATGCTTAGCCGTGCTAGTCAAATGATATATTTTTGTCCGGTGATTTAATTCCATTATTACGAATGGTGGGGGAATGTTCGGACATGATGGTTACTTGTGGTGGATAATTAATTTGCTAAAAGGCTTGGATGAGTTGCCATCGGGGATGGTGTTTTGCCTCATTCCTGCCGCCTAGGCTGAGAGTGCTTTTAGCTAGAACCAAGAACCGAGCGTGCTGTCATTGGTGGGGGTATGGGCTCCTTACTAACTGAATAACTTGTGCGGGCGTATCCAAGGGTCCTCTAGTTTTCTATTTCCATTTGCGCGTGTGTGTGTGAGCGGAAAAAGGAATGATGAGGATGGTGGTGTTTAGGACGTGGCGATGGGGGCAGGGGCTGAAATAGGCTGGGTAAACTTGTCCTGTCGCCACAGATGACTCTTGGATAGTCTCATGCGAGGTAAAGGTTTAACCGCGCCCACTCGCCGGCCTTCCCCGGAAGAGGGCCAATCAGGTGAGCCGGACGGTACCAATGGGTAAATTAGTACACCCCTGCAGGGTTTAATCTTTTCGAAAAGCCGTGTCCGCGGTTATGGACAAACTCTTGGGAAAGGCGGATTAGCTCATAGAGAACCTGAACCTAAGTAATAAATTTGGCAGCTAGAGGTTGCAATCCAACGTGTGATAAAAGGTTCATTTCCTCGAGGGTGATTCGAGGGAGTGCCTTGGTGGAGATGAGATGATTCTGGTTACAAATGGTTCATTGAGAACCAAAGATGAAAGTTTACTCTCTTATCCCTTTTCGAAAAACATTCTGAGTAGACGATGCAATGGGTCTTTATGTCTTTTAAAAGGAAAACTAGCTTTATGCAAAATCAGCTACCTTATACAGCATTAGAGCCTCCGTCAGCATTGGCCCTATATCGCCCTACTAATTCTTGCGAGTACGTCGTACTCAGCCTTGCTTTGTTGATTATTATTTGTTTCAGAGGAGGACGTCACCGAACTGGAAGGTGGGTTCTTTATTGACATCGACGAGTAGTCTGGGGTTCCCAGGTGGCAGTTTGGGACGTCTCGGAACAGACTGGCTGGTATATGTTATTGTAGGCCTCTTAGGCCCTAATTTGGATCTTGTTGCTAGACAACTATATTTGCTTCCGCTTGATGTAATGATGGGTCCGTGACCTCAGATTGTGACTTTTGCTATCTTTCTCATATATGAGTTGAACTATGATCTCTTGTGTCGTAGAGTCTGTGATGTGCCAGTTGTTCCGCAGTCTTGGTCTCTTTTACTATACGTGAAAGCGATGTCTGAGCTTATGGCATGATCGAGGTGTTGTGTGCCGATGATCCATTCCGAGCACACCTGCCAATGAGTTTTGGCCTGGGATTGGTAAACCCAGTAACCCTCGATTGTGTAGCATGACCGGTTACAGAACGTTTCACTGTATAGTTCTGGGGTCAGGGCGCTACAAGTTGGTATCAGAGCAGGACTGCCTGTAGGAAACCCTTTCTATTGGTCGATGTCGAGTCTAGTGCGTGAAAATTAATTATAACCTAAAAAAAGGAGTTGTGAAAACCATCTTAGGATTCTTTTTACTCCTTACCCAATTCGCTCTATCTCTGAGTTATCTTACCCCTATTTGATTTAGCGGTTCTTCTGATCGTCTGGCGATTCAAGAATTTAGGTTCACGGGGTTGGGTTCTATCTTTAGTTACTGGTTAACTTTGCTCGTCTGCCAATTCTAAAGCCCGAAGAAAGGAAATGTTGCGGATCGTCAAGAAATTCCCTTGCTTTAGCCCAAGATCTTGAACCGAAGGTCCCGAATTGTGCTAGGGCTCAGGTGTAATGAGTTATGAGGGTTGTCACCCATGTGAGCATTATGCTATTCGTGAGTCCCAGTGCATGAAGCTGATCTTTAACCCAAGATCTTTCCGTTGAATCCTGATATTAGTGGCCAAACTCTACATCAGGTTGGCAAAATTTGAAGTTAGTCTTCAAACTCGAGGTTGCAGCCGTAATTGTTTTCCTCAACAATGCTCTTCTCTGCCACTAGCTTTAGCTAGACTTTCTGTTAGGGAATCATCTGAATCACGACGGGATTGCTCTTAGCGAGTTTTTCCATCAATAATTGTGATTCCCCCACTAATACCCGTTCAGGAAACCCTTTCGGCACTAGTTGTCGGAAGAGTGCTAACAAAGGCTTCTGCAATATCGTGGAATTGTTGTTAGCCCGTCCCTTACTCTAAACCTGTTGTCCACCATCTATGGAAAAGTTTTAGGTTCTCGAGGTTTGGGTTCTTACCGTCCAGTTTAAGTCTCGAGTCCCTTACTTCGTTTGGTATCGCCGCGATGACGTAATGTCACACGTGGTTGCCTTGATCTGTTTTTGTGCCATCTTAAATCTCTATATCAGGAAGAAGTCTAATGATCTATCCTAAAGGACCGGCTATGGTTACTAACTGTGTCCTTGTTCATATCTCCAGAATGGCTCCTACCCGTCGTGGTGAAAGTAGCAATCCTGACCCACCGCCGCCACCCACTATGGCGGAGGTTCTGATGATTATTGAAGAGGGCCGCGTGCGCAACGAGAATCTGCTCGCGCAGTTGGTGCAGCAGGGTGCACGCAGGAACACTGAATGCAGCACCCTCACTGAATTCCTGAAGTCCCAGCCTCCCACTTTCGCTTATGCTAAGGAGCCCCTGGATGCTGATGCTTGGCTTCGTGCTCTCGAGCGCAAGTTCACTGCCTTGCATGTTCCGGTGGCGGAACAAGTGAACTTTGCCACCTACCTGCTGACTGGAGCCGCAGGGTCCTGGTGGGAAAGCCATATGTCCATGGTTGCGGCTGGCCATACCTTCACTTGGACTGAATTCCGCACTGCCTTCCGTGCGGCTTACATTCCCCAGCCAATCATGGACCTGAGAAGGAGGGAGTTCCTGGAGCTGACCCAGGGACGCATGGATGTCCAAGCTTATGGGCGTGAGTTCAACCATCTCTCTCGTTACGCCCCCCCGGGACGTGACCAATGATGAAGATAAGCAGTATCTGTTCCGCAAGGGACTGACTCCGCGACTCCGTCATGAATTGCTGCCCTTCAAGTTCCAGTCTTACCAGGAGCTGTACAACCTTGCTCTCACTCTGGAGCAGGGTAGGAAGGAACTGGAGGCTTCCAAGAGGCCTTCGCAGGGGGACCACCAGAGCTCCTCTTCTTCTGAGGGCAAGAAGCGCCGGGTATTCGTGCCCTTCAGCTCTGTGCATAAGGCACCCTCCGCGCCAAAGCCCTCAGGATACGGGCCACCTCCGTCTCACCCAGCTATTTCGACCTTGGGTGCGGCTGGAATTGGGTACCACCCTCAGCTGCCTCCACTACCGCCGAGGCCCACTTGTTTCAGCTGTGGCCAGCCGGGGCACTTCTCCAGGGAGTGTCCCCAGAAGGCACCGGCTACCTCAGCACCTGCACCGGCTCCCTCTACACCAGCCGCCAAGGCCATGACCGTCAGCCGTGGTCGCCTGAACCACGTCTCGGCTGAAGGAGTTGAAGAGGACCCCCGTGTTCTCATGGGTACGCTTCGAGTCAATACATATCCAGTTTCAGTTTATTCGATTCTGGAGCATCGCATTCATTCATATCCATGTCATTTGCACACAACCATCAAATACCATTTGAGGATATGGACTCCCCTCTAGTGGTCAATCCTCATCATCTTACCGGTGTTTCCCAATCTAGCTCGTGCTCTGGAGCTGGGCAATGAATCCTATGTCTTGAGAAATTAGTGACCCTACCTTCTGTTACTGACGCAACTTCCCTCTTCAGTCCTGCAAATCCTGAAGTGTCCGCACACCTAACCAACCCGGAACCTCAAGCAGAAATGATGATTGGGGTTCGTCAAGAACACGACCTAAGCCTGCTAGTAATCCTGACAAGTCCGGTGTTGTAGCTCACGCACCTCACCGAAAGGCCCGTTGACGAAATCTCTTAAATCTTTAACCTCAACCACTATACCGAGGATCATGGGTAATTCTTGGGTATACCTGGTTTCCGTCATCTTTCTCAAAGGCTTATGGTCTTGTGCAAAGTTCATATTTCCAACCCTTGGAGAAAATTTGTCTATCACCTCGAACTATCTTTTGACTTTCTCGTCGGCACGTCATGCTTGCTACCTTACTCTCTGCAACAAGGAAGATCATCGTGGGATCCAGAAGATCGTTGAAGTTAAGGGTTGTCGTGTTTCCCTCATCCCTCTTCCTACTCTAGGAATCTCGGGGCGAGATTCTTGTAAGGGGGATAGATTTGTAACAGCCCCAGTTTGGTACCCTAAAATATGGGCCAAATTTTCACTTTTTCTTTTCATTGCATCATGGCATACATACTTAAATTGCTAAATAAAAACAAAGCAATATTGAAAACACTTAAAGGGAAGCAAAGCACTTCCAAAAATCCCAAACCAAATGCAATTGCTCAAATTGGCAAAACAAAATATTCTTGAGTTTCCATATTTGTCCAGGAAGTTCCAAGAATGCATTTTCAAATTTAATTGGCAAAGTCAAATTCTTGCCAAACAATTAAATAAATTGGGACTTCAAAATTGAGTTAAACCAATTCTTAATTTGAAACCAAGTTAAACATTTCAAAAGTTCCAAATAAAAATATGGGGAGCTTCATTATATTATTGGGAGCCTCCATGAATATTTTCACTTATTTTGGAAATGTTTAAATACCCCAAGTAAATGGATTTTGGAAATTATTAAATTTTGCCTTATTCAAACCCTTTGAACAAATGTTGCTCAAAACTTTTTATTTTGCAGCACCAATTTTTGTGGAGCTTCTAGATGATATTGAGATCCCACATGAATTTTTGCAGAAATTATAAAAATGGTTTAGGGCATCAATTAAATTCACTAAACTGCTGCTGGACTAAGTTGTGATGCTTTTCATTTTAGCCAGGGGTTTTTCATAAAATCTTCATGGCATCCTTTCCCTGTCACCACAGGGAAGACACTGCCGCGCCGTGCCGCCGTGTCGACCTCCCTGCTCCCACGTCGCCGCCCCCCCAGGGTGGATAAGACGCTGCACCACGGCGCCCTGCTTCTCCCTCTCTCCCCCTCGCTCTCCTCCTCCGAACCCTAACCCTAGAAGGCGCCCCCTGTCCGCCACTCACGCCGTCACGAACGCCGTACTCCGCCGATGACTCCGGCCGCCCGGAGCCAAGCCGCCACAGCCACCAGCTCCCTGGACTTCTCCTCTACCTCCTCCTCGAGCCGTGTGTGCTAGGGAGCCGCCGGTCGCGCGAATCGAGCGATTTCTCCTGCGCCGGCCGCCGCCGTACAAGCACCGCCGCCTCGCGGTCCGGCCTCCCCGGCCCTTGCCGGCCACTCCATCATTATCAAGGTGAGCGTGCGGTCCATCCCGACCTCTCCTCCCTCTCCCTACCCTCCTGTGCCGCCGCGTCGCCGTGCTCTGCCAACCGCCGCCGCTCCGATGGTCGCCGCCGGCCACTCCGGTGACCAAATGGTCCGTCCCGCTGCTCCCCGAGCTCCCCTACGTCTCCTCTAGCACATGGCGCAAGCACCCGCATCCAATTTCGAGCCGAGACGATGAATTCGTGATCAACGAGCCGCAGCACCCCCTGATGACGTCACGTGACATCAATTGTTCTTCTGTTTTGATTTTTTTTTATACAGAATTAACAGAAAGTTGTATTTTGCAACATCAAATACAAATGACATACCAAATGGTTCATAATTTCATAACCTGTCCAAATTCGTAACTCATACATGCAATTGAATTGTAAAATTTGAATTTAAATGTGAAATGCAAATCCTATGTGAGTGATTCAAATTTTTGGAAATTGCATATCTTTTGAACCATAAGTCCAAAAAAATGCAAATAATATACCAAAATGCTCAGGGAGAAAATGTCCATCTGTTATTGCCATTGGTAGAATTAATTGACCAAAATAAATTGCCTGTATTTAATAAAAACAGAGATGGCAGATTTATTTCAAATTTTGGAAATTGCATAACTTGAGTTCTACTCATCCAAAAATTATGAATAAGCTCTCAAAATGTTCAGTGGACAATGATATACAAGTTTATGTAATTTGAGAGAATTTTAGATGTAATATTGGCGCTGTTTAATAAAAATAGGTAAAATGGCAGAATTAAATCAATTATTAAAATTATCATAACTTGATGAATGTTAATTCAAAAATTGCAAATGATATACCAAAATGACCAACAAAACCAATGCTATCTAGCCATGTTAGTTTCACAGTATGAAAATAACTTTTACTTTGATGTCATTTTCGAATTGGTTAAAATGATTTAAATTGCATAACCGTTTAAATAACCATTTCTTCATCGTTAATCGGAAAATTGCAAACGAAGTACCAAAACGATCAGTAGGACAATATCTATCTAATAATGTCATTTTCATGCATTTAGGACCCATAATTCAGTACTAGACATTTTTGATAATAATGCAATTCACTAAGTTAAATATGGAGTTTTGACCCGTTAATTGCGATATTTAATTTAGGGGTTCCATTTAACTTGTGGGACATGCCCAATATGATTTCAGTGCATAATTTGACCATCTCATCATGATTGTGCATTGCACCTTGTATTCGTGTTATTTATTTCGTTTTCCTGTTATTGTTGTGTTTCGTTAGGTTCAGGAGTCGAGGTTCCACCACAATACCTCGATGATCAACGCGCCCAATACTATCAGCAAGGCAAGAACTAACATAACCTTCTTGGCATCTAGCATCCTATTGTTTTACAAACTTATTTTATCCACCATAATATTGCATGCGATTCAAATGTCTCTTTTGATCAAGATGTAGAGTATCCTATGAATGCATGTTTATCCCCTAAACCATCACATGCTTCCCCTCCTATAAACCCTAGGTTTGATGTGTTGGCCGGAGACAAAGATATACTTGTTGTTATATATGCTTAGCCGTGCTAGTCAAATGATATATTTTTGTCCGGTGATTTAATTCCATTATTACGAATGGTGGGGGAATGTTCGGACATGATGGTTACTTGTGGTGGATAATTAATTTGCTAAAAGGCTTGGATGAGTTGCCATCGGGGATGGTGTTTTGCCTCATTCCTGCCGCCTAGGCTGAGAGTGCTTTTAGCTAGAACCAAGAACCGAGCATGCTGCCATTGGTGGGGGGTATGGGCTCCTTACTAACTGAATAACTTGTGCGGGCGTATCCAAGGGTCCTCTAGTTTGCTATTTCCATTTGCGCGTGTGTGTGAGCGGAAAAAGGAATGATGAGGATGGTGGTGTTTAGGACGTGGCGATGGGGGCAGGGGCTGAAATAGGTTGGGTAAACTTGTCCTGTCGCCACAGATGACTCTTGGATAGTCTCATGCGAGGTAAAGGTTTAACCACGCCAACTCGCCGGCCTTCCCCGGAAGAGGGCCAATTAGGTGAGCCGGACGGTACCAATGGGTAAATTAGTACACCCCTGCAGGGTTTAATCTTTTCGAAAAGCCGTGTCCGCGGTTATGGACAAACTCTTGGGAAAGGCGGATTAGCTCATAGAGAAACTGAACCTAAGTAATAAATTTGGCAGCTAGAGGTTGCAATCCAACGTGTGATAAAAGGTTCATTTCCTCGAGGGTGATTCGAGGGAGTCCCTTGGTGGAGATGAGATGATTCTGGTTACAAATGGTTCGTTGAGAACCAAAGATGAAAGTTTACTCTCTTATCCCTTTTCGAAAAACATTCTGAGTAGACGATGCAATGGGTCTTTATGTCTTTTAAAAGGAAAACTAGCTTTATGCAAAATCAGCTACCTTATACAGCATTAGAGCCTCCGTCAGCATTGGGCCTATATCGCCCTACTAATTCTTGCGAGTACGTCGTACTCAGCCTTGCTTTGTTGATTATTATTTGTTTCAGAGGAGGACGTCACCGAACTGGAAGGTGGGTTCTTTATTGACATCGACAAGTAGTCTGGGGTTCCAGGTGGCAGCTTGGGACGTCTCGGAACAGGCTGGCTGGGATATGTTATTGTAGGCCTCTTAGGCCCTAATTTGGATCTTGTTGCTAGACAACTATATTTGCTTCCGCTTGATGTAATGATGGGTCCGTGACCTCTGATTGTGACTTTTGCTATCTTTCTCATATATGAGTTGAACTATGATCTCTTGTGTCGTAGAGTCTGTGATGTGCCAGTTGTTCCGCAGTCTTGGTCTCTTTACTATACGTGAAAGCGATGTCTGAGCTTATGGCATGATCGAGGTGTTGTGTGCCGATGAACCATTCCGAGCACACCTGCCAATGAGTTTTGGCATGGGATTGGTAAACCCAGTAACCCTCGATTGTGTAGCATGACCGGTTACAGAACGTTTCACTGTATAGTTCTGGGGTCAGGGCGCGACAAGAAGGTAGCAACATAAAATATCAACGCCCACAACTCCTTGTGTTCTAATCGCACCAACATCTACGAATAGATCTAGGCTCTGATACCACTGAAGGGGTCGCAGCATAGAAAACAAAAAAAATTCCTACGCGGCAAGCGGAATAAACCGCAAGGATCTAGATCTACTAAATGAAGATAGCGAAGGTGAGATCCAATCTCATACCCTTGAAGATCAACAAACGCGTTTTTTCGGTGCAGGGGTTTGCTAGTCGATCCCCGCAACTAGACTCGTCTAGTCGCGAGGAGATGTATTATCCTCGAGATCCAATCCGATGAAGTGCAGCAATGGGCATCACCTCCGTGATGTCCACACGTACGGCTCGATGGAGACATCCACTCCTTGATCCCGCAAGAGAGAGGACGTGGCCTTGATGATCTCAGCAACACGACGGTAGTGGTGGTGATGATGATGATCTCCATGAGCAGGGCTTCGCCAAGCCAAGAACGAGGAGAGGGAGAGGAGGAGGTGGCGCAGCACTCTATGGCTAGGGTGGTGCGGCAGCTCTAGGTGGAGGTGGAGGTGCACGGCAGCCCTCCGGGGAAGGGGTGGCGCGGCTAGGGTTTAGGGTAGAGGAGGTGGTGCGGCTTGGGAGCTTGAGGCGGCAGCACAAGGGTGTGCCGCACCCCTCCTCTTGCCCTCCTTTTATACCCGGCCAGGGCTAGGGTTAGGGCAGGGGCCGGCCGGCCCCTTGCTTGCCCCCCATGTTGGAGTCCAACTAGGACTCCTCCTTGGGCCCCTTTCCTAAAGGGGTGGAGGCCCAGCTCCTAGTCCAACTAGGAGTAGGATTCCCCCCTCCTTTCCTAGCCGCATTGGCCCATGTGGGCCTAGGTGGTGCGGCACACCAAGGTGGTGGCTGCACCCCTATGGTCCATGTGGGCCCCCATACAATATGTGGTCCCACTTCTAGACCCCTCTAGAACATTCCGGAACCTTTCGGTACCCTGCAAATAATTTCCGGAACTTTTCCGAAACCTCCGGAAACAACTTTCCATATATGAATCTTATTCTCCGGACTCCTCCAGAACTCCTCGTGACGTCCGGGATCCCATCCGAGACTCCGAATCACCATTCGTTCGTTTCATCATTTAATTCATCGCAAAACCTAATTTCATCGGAGCGTTAAGTGTGTGACCCTACGGGTTCGGGAATGCATAGACATGATCATATCAATAATTAATAGCGGGACCTGTATGTCCATATTAATTCCTATACACTCAACGAAACTCTTTTCTCGATTGAACCACGATGCCGGAGATTCAATTAATCTCATATACGATTCCCTTTGTCTCACGATATTTTACTTGCCCGAGATATAATCGTTGACATCCCCATGTCTAGTTTAATCTCGTTACCGACAAGTTCTCTTTACTCGTCCATAATATAGGATCCCGGTGATTACAACCTAATCACATGTCTGCAGACTTTCGATGCTATATTACCGAGAAGGCCTGGAGATATCTTCTCCGTCACATGGAGGGACAAATCCCACTCTTGATTCATATCACCCAACAACCCACCATCGGAGATACCTGAAAGCCACCTTTATAATCACCCAGTTACGAAGTGACATTTGATGTCCACAAAGTATTCCTCCGGTGGACGGGAGTGATATAATCTCATGGTCTAAGGAAACTATATTTGGCATATTAAAAGTGTTGACAACAAAACTTTTGTGACACGATTAATTGCAACTCTTTATTGTTTGGGTCATGTCCATCAAGTCATTCACCCAATGACGAGACTCCGTTATCAAGTGACTATAACAAGTCCATAGTTAGGAAACTCTAACTATCTCTTGATCAACGAACTAGTCCTGTAGAGGCTCACTAGGGACTCCTGGTGTTTATATTCCACACATGTATTATGTTTCCATTTAATACAATTATAGCATGGATAATAAACTATTATCATAAACATGAATATGCTTAATAAACCATTTTATTATTGCCTCTAGGGCATATTCCCAACAAGATTATTGGGAGTACTTCGGAAACATCGAGGCGCGATGGGCTACAATCTGGATGATCTTAAAGGGATTTCTCCTGCTATATGTCAACATATAATTAATCTTGAGCCTGATGCAAAACCAGTCGTTGACCATCAGCGGAGGTTAATTCCGAAAATGAAGGAAGTGGTAAGAAATGAGGTGCTCAAACTCCTCGAAGCAAGTATAATTTACCGTATTGCTGATAGTAGGTGCGTTAGTCGTGTGCATTGTGTTCCTAAGAAAGGAGGTATTACTGTAGTTGCAAAATGATAATGATGAGCTTATCCCTCAAAGAGTTGTAGTCGGTTATAGAATGTTCATTGATTTTCGAAAATTAAATAAGGATACAAAGAAAGATCATTATCCCTTACCTTTTATTGATCAAATGTTAGAAAGGCTTTCTAAGAACACTCATTTTTGTTTTCTGGATGGTATTCTGGTTTTTCTCAAATTACGGTCAGACACCAAGACCAGGAGAAAACAACTTTTACCTGTCCTTATGGAACTTATGCTTATAGACACATGCCTTTTGGTTTATGTAATGCCCCTGCTACTTTTCAAAGATGTATGTCTGCTATTTTCCATGGCTTTTGTGAGAAAATTGTTGAAGTATTCATGGATGATTTCTCCGTCTACGGGACTTCCTTTGATAATTACCTACACAATCTTGATAAAGTTTTGCAGAGATGTGAAGAAACAAACCTTGTTCTTAATTGGGAGAAGTGCCATTTTATGGTTAATGAAGGTATAGTTCTTGGACACAAAATTTCGTAAATAGGCATTGAAGTCGATAAAGCTAAAATTGAAGCTATAGAGAAGATGGCTTGTCCAAGAGATGTTAAAGATATACGCAGTTTTCTTGGTCATGCTGGTTTTTATAGGAGGTTTATAAAAGATTTTTCCAAAACTTCTAAACCTCTTACTAATATTTTGCAAAAAGATGTTTCCTTTCGTTTTTGACGATGATTGTAAAGAAGCTTTTGAAATTCTTAAGAAAGCTTTAACAACCGCTCCAGTTGTTCAACCCCCAGATTGGAATTTGCCTTTTGAGATAATGTGTGATGCTAGTGATTTTGCTGTAGGTGCTGTCTTAGGACAACGTATCGATAAGAAACTTAATGTTATTCATTATTCTAGCAAAACTCTTGATAATGCTCAAAAGAATTATGCTACTACAGAAAAGGAATTCTTGTATGTTGTTTTTGCTTGTGATAAGTTTAGACCTTTCATTGTTAACTCTAAAGTAACTATTCATACTGATCATGCTGCTATTGAATATCTCATGGAAAAGAAAGATGCTAAGCCATGGCTTATTAGATGGGTTCTTTTGTTGTAAGAATTCGATTTGCATATAGTTGACAGGAAGGGTGCTGACAACCCAGTTGCTGATAATTTGTCTAGAATGGAAAACATTCTTGATGATCCTATTCCTGTAAATGATAATTTTCCAGATGAACAGTTGGCAGCCATAAAGGTAAACACTCATGAAAATCCTTGGTATGCAGATTATGCGCTAACTTTATTGTTTCCAAATTTTTGCCTCCAAATTTTACTTATCAGCAAAGAAAGAAATTCTTTTATGACACGAGGCATTATTTTTGGGATGACCCACATTTATATAAAGAAGGAGTTGACGGTATTATTCGGTGTTGTGTTCTGGAGTATGAGCAAGAAGAAATTTTAAGGAAATGCCACAGCAATCCTTATGGTGGACATCATGCTAGAGACAGAACTACACACAAAGTGCCACAATCAGGTTTTTACTGGCCTACTCTATTCAAGGATGCAAGAAAATTTATTTTATCTTGCAATGAGTGCCAAAGAGTTGGCAATATTAGTAGACGTAATGCAATGCTTATGAATTATTCTCTTGTTATTGAACCTTTTGATTGTTGGGGATTTGACTTTATGGGTCCCTTCCCTAGTTCGCATGGTAATACTCATATACTTGTTGCTGTTCATTATTTCACTAAATGGGTGGAAGCCATTCCTACTCCTAGTGCTGATCATAAAACCTCTTTGAAAATGCTAAAGGATGTCATTTTTCCTAGGTTTGGAGTACCTAGATATCTAATGACTGATGGAGGTTCTCACTTTATTCATGGCGCTTTTAGAAAAACTCTTGCTAAATATGATGTTAATCATAGAGTTTCTTCACCCTATCATCCTCAAACTAGTGGACAATTGGAATTAACTAATAGGGAGATTAAGTTAATCTTGCAAAAGATTGTTAATAAATCTATAAAGAATTGGTCTAAGAAACTTAATGATGCTTTATGGGCTTATAGAACTGCATTTAAAAATCCCATGGGCATGTCTCCTTATAAAATGGTTTATGGAAAAGCTTGTCATTTACCACTAGAATTAGAACATAAAGCTTATTGGGCAACTAAAGAGCTTAATGATGATTTTAAGCTTGCCGGTGAAAAAAGACTGTTTGATATGAGTTCTTTAGATGAGTGGAGAAGTGATGCTTATGAAAATGCCAAATTATTTAAAGAAAAAGTTAAGAAGTGGCATGATAAAAAGATTTTGAAAAGAGAATTTAATGTAGGAGACAAAGTACTATTGTATAGGTCTCGTCTCAGATTTTTTGCAGGAAAGCTGTTATCAAAATGGGAAGGTCCCTTTATTATCGAAGAAGTTTATCGCTCCGGTGAATTAACTCATTGAATGGAGAATAAACCACAAGTGGTTAATGGCCAGAGGCTCAAGCATTACATCTCTGGTGATCCACTTGAAAAAGATGTCGATATAATACAAATTGTGAGTCCGGAAGAATTCATCAAAAACAAATACCGGAAGGATCCAGAGTCAGAATTGGAATAGGTATCAGTTCCCGTAAGTAAACTTCCTCGTAAAATTCCAGAAAATTTATATTCGTTGTTTTTAGGAAATATAATAAATTACGAGACGAAGAAGAGACGGAGTCGGAGTCCAGGGTGCTCAGGTGGCACCTGGCCGCAGCCCAGGTCTGGGCCGCTCCTGGGGCCCACCTGAAGCCCCAGGACACCGTCTCCGACTCCGCCTTGTCATTTCGCTTTCCTTTTGTTCGGAATTTGTTTTCTATATATTTACCAAGATCTCTCGAGGTTCGTATCTCGTGTTTTCGACACCTTTTGTTTTTGAGTTGTTTCTACCAGGTTTCAAACCCTAGATCAAGATGTCTTCTTGCGGATCAAGTGGAGAGGACTACGCCGCTAGGCGCCGTCGTGAACTCCAACGGGACATCAACACAGGAGACTTTGCTGGATGGGAGACCGAGGAGGAGATTGCTGCTAGGAGGGCTGATATGGAACGCATCGTCTTGGAGGAAGTAAGAAGGGCGCCAGCACGCCACTCTGCGGGACTGGCAACTGAGACAACAAGGCCAAGCAATCCCACTTTCGTGGGATCCATTAACTATCAGCGTGCTTTTTCTCACAATATGCAGGGAGCAGTGCCGCCGAGTCTTGATCCACTCTCAATCCCTGCCGTTGCTGAAGCGCACAGAGTCGTGGACTAGTTTTGTGAGCTATACCGTGTGCTTAGGACAGAAGAGGAAATACTCCAAGAAGGGAACACCAGACTCCGCCGGATGCTGCAGCGTTTCCTCACACCTATTACTGTAGTTCCTCCATCACCACCGAAGGAGTAATTTGGACGTCATGGGTAATGGCACTCCCTTAGCTTGTTTCAAGCTTGGGGGAGTGCCTCGGTATCATCATTATCTTTTACCTTTTATCTTTTAGTCGTGTGTCATGTCCTAAGTAGAGAAGTTATCATATGAAATATTGTGTGCCTTGTGGTCGTCCTCCTATCATGTATTAGCTTTGTATCCGTTGGTGTGGTTGTCGTTATGGAATATTAATGAGAAGCCTTGTTTTTACTTTCCCGCACCGTTTTATTCTAGCTTGCAAGTAATCTCTAGATCTTTTTGGAAGAGTGTTGGCCTCACATTGGGTGCAACTTTGAAAATCTTATTGGGTATTGGCAAACATAGCATTGGTCAGTAGCAACAATTCTTGGATGCTTAAGTAGAGTAGAAAGTTTCACTTGCAAATATATTATCTTTGATATCTTACAGATTTGTCGGTTTCCAAGCCTTATATTCTTGAATAAGAACTTTATGCTGACAAGGAAGATGGCCCTCTAAGGTATGATCAATCTATCGCTGGTAATATATATTGTTTGTATCTCTCAACACTTATGTTTGCTATAAACTTTTCTAGCCTAAAACCTTGATTGAGAGGGAATACTTCTCGTGCATCCAAATCCTTGAGCGAAACACTTTTGCCATTTGTGTCCACCATACCTACCTACATGTGGTATTTCCCTGCCACTACAAGAAATTTTTCATGTGCTATCTTTAAAACCTTAAAAAATTCTCCTTTTTGTTCCTCTGTTTTTAAGCTCATGAGGAAGCAGTAGGAAGCTAGATATAACCTGTGACAAGCAAGGTCATTTCCCCCCTTTCACCCGGTGTTGATGGTTCACGTCCTAACTTGAATTTGACCCGAGAGCGGCTGAAAGAACAAATTATGCCTAGATGTCGCCTAGAGGGGGGGGGGGTGAATAGGCGATTAAAACCTTTTCTAATTAAAGGCTTGATAATTGCGGAATAAAACTATGTGTTTAAATTAATAAGCCAACAACCTAATTTCTAGGCTCACCTATGTGCACCAACAACCTATGCTAAACAAGGCAAGCAACAAGGTGATAGCAAGATATAAAATTCAAGCACGAAGGCTATCACAATGTAAATTGCATAAGTAAAAGCTCGGGTAAAGAGATAACCAAGGCACGCGGAGACGAAGATGTATTCCCGAGTTCCTCCTTGTTAAGGGAGTACGACTCGTTGGAGGGGTGTGAGCTCGCCACAAGAGGCCTACTCAAGATGCCACAAAGGCCTCACCCTATTCTCCGATGAACCACACTCAAGGGTTTGGTTCACCTTCCACTATCGGAATCCTTCGAGGCGGAAACTGGAGCCTTTACAACTTTTCTTGGGGCACACACCCACAACTCAATTGGGGGCTCCCAAATCGTGCCGAAGCTTCACAACTCGAAGACTTCGCGGCACCTCCAACCGTCTAGGGTACACAATACACCCAAGAGGCACAAGCTCTTGGGAACACAATGCACCCAAGAGTAACAAGCTTCTCAACTTCGATCTTCACGTATCACCGTGGAGAGAGCAACCCGATGCAACCAATGCAAGAGTCAAGAACACACAAAGTGATCAAGTCCTTCACTCTCAAATTCCAACCAAGCAACAAATGCTTTGGGGGGAATAAGAGAGGAAGAACAAAGGGGATGAACACAAAGTAACCTCAAAATCTAGATCCACTAGTTCCCCTCACTTAGAGGAGATTTTGATAGGTGGAATGGTAGATCTAGATCTCCTCTCTTGAATCCCTAAATTTGGGCAAGAATCATTGGAGGGAGTGAGAGGAATCAAGCTCACAAGGTTAGCAACAATGGAGGAGAGAGGAAAGCAAGTGAGCAAGACAGGCAACCAGGTTTTGGGGAAGAAGGAGGCTTTTTATAGCCTCCCCCCAAAACTAGCCGTTACAGACTTCTCAGGCCGGAGACTCCGGTGTAAGTGGGCCGGAGACTCCGGCCTGGGCCGGACATTCCGGCCCACTTACACCGGATTCGCTGGATCATCGGGGCAGACCGGAGAATCCGGTCCAGAGGGCCGGAGACTCCGGCCAGGCCAGAGATTCTGGACACTTTCCGGGGATGCTCCGGACCCCTACCAGAGCCGCACCACAAATGTGCAAATGAGCTGAGAAAATCCTGAGGCCGGAGACTCCGGGTCCCTTGGGCCAGAGACTCCGGACCATCTTCGGGGTGCCTCCGGACCCAGTCCAGAGGCGCACCACACAAACTCTTTTGGCAGTGAAAATCAGGGGACCGAAGACTCCGGGTCTTTTGGGACGGAGACTCCGGTGTGACCGGAGACTCCGGACCATCTCCGGGGTAGATCCACACAGAAAAATAGAACCCCATAACTTTTGCAAATGAACTCCGTTTTCGATAATCTTGGACTCGTTGGAATCGTCACAATGAGCACAACAAGATTATGCGGAGAAACATCATAGTACAAGAATATATTGTAAAAACCAAAGGGGAAAGGATCAACCTTTATTTCGCAAACCGGAAATGAAATAACTTTTGCAAATGAAGTCCAAATGACGTGAAACCAATTTTGTTGAAAAGAGGACGACAAAAGCAACCTTTGAAAATGGCAAATAAGCAATGGAGATTTTGCAAAGAAATGGAAGAGATAAATTTTCCGCACGGATGAACCGGCAAAATCTCCAATACCGAAACCGCAAAAGAAGACGCATAGGAAAACCGTTTTCAGTGAACTTAGCCTTGTCATGACGAGCACGACAGGCACCAAGACCACACCACGATAAGAGACAAATAAGAACCTATAAAGATGATAGCATGGATGCAAAGGTTGTGCTCTCTACGACGATACGATCACGATACTCGGTCGAGAGCCCCTCTTGATAGTACGGCTATCTATCCTATAACCCGGTCTCTCACTAAACATCATGAGACCGGTAAAATAGAAGCCCTATCAAGATCATACCTTTGCCTGGCGCAAAAATCCACTTGAGGTCGATGAAGACGATCTTCATCTCCTCAAGATGCACCACCTTTCTTCATTGCACTTTGCTTGGTGAAGATTCACATGATGCTCCCCCATACACCAAGATGGGAGAAGCACCTCTTCGGCATATCTTCACCTGGACTTGAGTGTTGATCAACACGCACTTAGCCTTGATCAACACAAACTCTTCTTCTTTTTCTTCCCTTAGCCTTGATTCCAACATATGGAGATCAAGCAACGCAAATGGACACACCTACAAATTCCGGACCCAGTCCAGAGGCGCACCACACAAACTCTTTCGGCAGTGAAAATCAGGGGACCGGAGACTCCGGGTCTTTTGGGGCGGAGACTCCGGTGTGACCGGAGACTCCGGACCATCTCCGAGGTAGATCCACACAGAAAAACAGAACCCCATAACTTTTGCAAATGAACTCCGTTTTCGATAATCTTGGACTCGTTGGAATCGTCACAATGAGCACAACAAGATTATGCGGAGAAACATCATAGTACAAGAATATATTGTAAAAACCAAAGGGGAAAGGATCAACCTTTATTTCGCAAACCGGAAATGAAATAACTTTTGCAAATGAAGTCCAAATGACGTGAAACCAATTTTGTTGAAAAGAGGACGACAAAAGCAACCTTTAAAAATGGCAAATAAGCGATGGAGATTTTGCAAAGAAATGGAAGAGATAAATCTTCCGCACGGATGAACCGGCAAAATCTCCAATACCGAAACCGCAAAAGAAGACGCATAGGAAAACCGTTTTCGGTGAACTTAGCCTTGTCATGACGAGCACGACAGGCACCAAGACCACACCACGATAAGAGACAAATAAGAACCAATAAAGATGATAGCATGGATGCAAAGGTTGTGCTCTCTACAATGATACGATCACGATACTCGGTCGAGAGCCCCTCTTGATAGTACGGCTATCTATCCTATAACCCGGTCTCTCACTAAACATCACGAGACCGGTAAAATAGAAACCCTATCAAGATCATACCTTTGCCTGGCGCAAAAATCCACTTGAGGTCGATGAAGACGATCTTCATCTCCTCAAGATGCACCACCTTTCTTCATTGCACTTTGCTTGGTGAAGATTCACATGATGCTCCCCCATACACCAAGATGGGAGAAGCACCTCTTCGACATATCTTCACCTGGACTTGAGTGTTGATCAACACGCACTTAGCCTTGATCAACACAAACTCTTCTTCTTTTTCTTCCCTTAGCCTTGATTCCAACATATGGAGATCAAGCAACGCAAATGGACACACCTACAAATATAGCTCAATGCAAACATTAGTCCATAGAGATTGTCATTAATTACCAAAACCATGCATGGGGGCAACCATGCACTTTCAATCTCCCCCATTTTGGTAATTGATGACAATCCCTTATTAAGAGGGTTTATATAATGAATAAAGCATCCTCACAAGACAAACGAGCAAGGATGCAAGCGCATGTGTGGCAAATGCAACAAAAGCATAAAACCCAAATTCCCTTAAACCCTCTAAACTTCTCCCCCATTGGCATCGATTGCCGAAATGGGAAGAAAAATTTAGAGAGCCAATATAATATGAGTTCCTCCATAAAGGTGATGACAATCCCTTTTAACGAATAATTAGAGGAAATCAAACTATATTGAGGATCCAAAGATTGCAAAAAGATGAAATCATTTTAAACATCTCCACAAAGGAGAAAAGCAATCGAGAAGATCCAAAGCGAGAGTTCTAAATAAAAACGGGAAGCTCCCCAATGTTCATGCACTATAGATAAGTGTACAAATATGGCATCCTCGCTCCCCCAAAATCATCTAGAACACCCAATAAGTGCAATTGTGCATAATGCAAAAGGACATCATAGCACTTGCACCAAAGATGTGGTTGAGCCATAAAAAGATACCAATTTTCAAAGATTCAACATAAGATAGGCCCAACCGAGATAAAAAGATCTTTTAAAGAAATATGTTCACAAGCTTAGGGATACCAATTGGAATCTAAAACCAATTGAAAATGCCAAAAGCTAGTGAGATCATTTAGCCAATAAAATTCAACATGCTCGCCATGGTAAGCATGAAGTCAAAAGATCTAACAAATACATGAGTGCAAAGATACCAATAAAAACTAAGACACGCACTCATGAGACACATTTGGAACCACCAAAGAATTATAGATGAAAAACAAGGTGGCTCAAGGAAATAGGATACCAACAAAAAGGTGACCTATCTCATATGTATAGGTTTCTAAGTAGACAAATCATTGACGATATACATCCACAAGGAAACTTGCACATATGAAACGGTTCGGGAAAAAGGAGAACAAGGTATCCAAAGGGAAGTCATAAATATACAAACGAGATTGTTGCTTAAAAGCATAGCACATAACTCAAATTTATCTCATTGTATATAAATGAACTTCAAATATATCAAATGCATCACACATATCACTAAGGAAACAAGAGATAGTGAAGATGCTTTGAGATAGGCAACAAGTATCACAAACAAATAAAATCAATTGAAGAAAAGGTTTTTGCAAATTCATCACACATATCACAAAGATATATTAAGTGAAGGAAATAAGCCAAAACCACAACAATTGCATATACAAGCTTTCAAGCCAAGAGGAAACCTACACAAGGTTGAAACTAGAAAAGTATGCATGGGATAGATACTTGTTACCGAGATGCATTGACGATGAAGATGATGAGAGTTGGTTTGTCATCAAAGCTTGACTCCGACAATCACACGGTGAGAACACCTTCCTTATGAATGAGGCAAGCATCCAATGCATCTCCATTGTACCTAAAACAAAATTAGAGTACAAAATGGTTCCCAAACTCATTGGGTCCCATAGTAGTTAGATCAACTACAATATATAGGAATCACTCCACCTAAATATGTGCATATAGATATGAAATTGAATTTCATGCACATCTTAGCCGATTTAGGATTCGGTGGAGTATCCCCTATATATTGGAACTAGAAAGACAAGCATGCCATAATATATAAGTTAAAGGATATACATACAAAGCCTTTCAAGAACCAAACGAGATACAATTTGGACAAAAACACCAAGTAAACCAAGAAGAGAGCACACCAAGGTGTGACACAAAAAGGTTGTCCAAATTATATCAAAATCCAAATCAACACATGATTGATAAGACACCAATTGAAAATAAGATATCAATCAAAACAAAAAATATCAACTAGGAGAAAAGATACCAAGAAGAGGGTGATACTTGACCGAAATCAAGTAAAGTAAAATAAGGCAAAAAGGTATCAAGACTCCCACAATAAATATAAATTGGAACAAATATCTAAGGAGGAGATATTAAATTCCAATTAATACAAATTGAAGGTACCAAACATAAGATAAAGAATCAAATGCCAATTGAAAGGATCAAAAATTGATAGATAGAATAGTGTTCTAAATAAAAAAAGGAATGCTCCCCCAAGATTAATGCATTATCTTAGACATTTGCATTTGAATACAAAATGCACACACAAGGGATCATTACTCTCCATATTTTATCTATAACACTAAACACTACCGATTGAACAAAAATAGGATCCTTGCAAGAGGCAAAGAAGGCAATAAATAGGGCAAATTAATGCAAGAGCCAAAGTGAAGATGATCTACAAAATCCACCACAATTACTAGAATCACTTGTCATGGACAAGGAGTATATGGAGATATTTCTCGGTGGTATATGGGAATGATGTTCAAGACCAACTTCACAACAAAAAGCATATGGCAAGAGATAAGAATTAAAACGTAAGAAATGAGAAATATGGCGTTTTATTTCGAAAAAGGTTTGTTGGTAGTTTCAACTATTCGAACCAACCGGCAAAGCCATGGTTAAAATAAGATGAAAAAAAATGGTTTCTCACATAATATATGGAAATGCATATTAGAGAAAAACCGCACCAAGCAAACTCACACAAACAAGAACCAAAGGGTAACCACAAAGGAAAATTGGAACTTGTTTGAGCAAACATGCCACATAGGAAATAGATAATGTACAATATCAAATCTAAGTGGTAAACCTCAAATGTTCACATTTTTATGGGATTGTAATATGCACATAGCTTATTACTCCCCCATAATGCGATAATTCATTTTATTTTTAAACAAGAGGCAAATAAAACCAACTAGAGAAATTAATGGACATTGTAGAATTTGAATTTCTCATGAATATGACATACCACATAGTAGCTAGATAATATTGAAATATCAATACTAGGTGGTGTGCCTCATGTACACACATTTTTAGGTTTGTGAGGTGCACAAAGCACATCACTCCCCCAAAATGGGATAGTCCATTAATATCTCAAAGAGCCAAATGAGATCCACACAAGATCCAACAAAGCTCAAACACACAAGTTACACATACATGATACACAACTATCATACACAACCTTGAACAACAAGACAAGTAGGAGAGAAGCATATCATATACAAGCACATGCTAGAAACAAAACTAACACATGCAAGGGAGCAAGCAACTTTCAATGTATATATGAATTAAATACAAGTTACCGCAAGGAGGAAGCATTGGATATGAGATAGATATGTGATCCTCCAATTGACTTGGCTTGAGAAATAAAACCATGAAGATCCCTTAATTCTTCAAAAATAGCCAAGTCACCAATGTCCTCCACCAACACCTATTGATCAAGTTGAAGCTTGTTGGTCCCCAACCAAGTTGGGTCCTAAGAGGTTAGTCACAATAGGCTTGGGAACCCAAATGGTGCTTTTCTTGACACCACTTTGAGCTCCCACATACTTGGCAAACACATTGCCAACTCTATCCATCCCAAGAGAATAAACATCATCAATTATGATAGGGTTGGATGAGGTACCGTTAGTGCATGAAGAAGCAAAATGACCTTTGCCACGGCAAAGGTAGCAACACCGAGTCTTCTTCTTCTTCTTAATAGGCTCCTCAACTTGGGGAGCAATAACTTGAGTCTTATTAGGAGGTGGCCTTTGTTCAACTCGTGGTTGAGCACGAGATTGAACAAGAGGCCGCTTCCCTAGTTGCTTCTCACTAAGAGGCTTCTTCTTCTTCATGGGGCAATCACGAACGTGGTGCCCTTCTAGCTTGCACTTGAAGCAAGTGATCTTGGCCGGGTTCTTGACTTGTACTTGGCCCTTCTTCTTCTCAAACTTGGACTTGTTCTTGTTGTTGGAGTTGAATCCAAGTCCACTCTTGTCATTTGGGGATTGTTGCACACTCAACATATTGTCAAGTGCACTCTTCCCTTCATGACGCTTTTCCAAGCCTTTCTTCAAAGAAGTGACTTGGGCCTTGAGCTCTCCTATTTTCTCTACATGGTTAGTGACAACACAAGTACTAGAGGAGGTAGATGCATCATTGTTAGAGCAACAAGGCAAAGCAAGTAATTCATCACAAGATGTGCCAATGTTACGAGTGGATGAACTACTAGGACTAGCACATGTCAATATAGCATTTTTGGTTACGGTTGTGCTATTATCCACATGAGACTCACTAGATGTTACGTTTGAAGTGATGGCCTCATGAGCTAACTTTAGACTAGCATAGGATGCTAGAAGATCATCATTAGAGCTAGATAGCATTTTATGACTTTCTTCCAACTTCCTATACTTGCTAGTTAGCGACTCAAGTTGCGCCCTTAGCTCAACGTTCTCCGTTGACATAGATGCTTCACAAGAAATAGAGTTAGTAGCACAAGCATCATTTACATTAGGAATAGAAGAAGTCAACTTGGCAAGCTCATCATTTAATCTAGCATTTTCATTTTTCGTGACTTTATATTTAGCATGAGCATGGTCAGATTCTTTAATGATTTTAGCAATTATATCATTATGAGACTCCTCGATAGATTCTAGTTTCTCCTCTAGAGAAGCCCGAGTCTCTAGCTCTTCCTCAAGAGCATCTTCTAACGATGCTTTTTCCATAGCATCATCTCTTTATATCTTACCCTTTTCTTCAAGGCTTGATTCCAAGGCCTCAATAGTTTCCCCACGCTCAATTAACGTTTCCATAATTTCAAAGAGGATAGATTGAGCATTTTTATTGTTAGGAAGGGCTTTAAGAATTATTAGACCTTTATTTTGAAGGAGAGCATTAACCTTTTCCATATCATCTTCTTCATCATTATTATCATTATCATTATTATTATCATCACTACTAGAAGATTTAGCCATAAGGCAATGAGTGATGGATGAAGAAGAACAATTAATTTTTGAACTACTCAAGTTCACATCTTGTTCCATAGTTGATTGGGTTTCCTCTACATTATTGTTCATTCAAGAGTTAGAGGGAACACAAGCATTTTTATCATGGGAACAAGATAAAGCAAGCATATCATCAAGAGATTTATCTAAACAATTTTTGGATGATATGCAAGGACTATCAACACTAGCATGTATGACATTTGGAGTGCTAGAAGAGTTTAAGTCCAAAGAAGAGGCATTGCAACAAGATAGAGATAAAAGATCATAAAAAATGAGCTCACTATCAATATTGCAAAACCTATCACTACTCACCATCACATTGGTTTGTGGCTTACCACATTTTGGTGAAGTAGACAAAGACGAGAGCTCGTCACGGCCGGAGGTGGAGGGAGATCAATCCTCCTCAATAGCGTTGGACACTCCATATTTATCTTGAAGCTTGGTCCAAAGCTCATGAGCATTCCGTAGAGGCAAGATTGACTCGAAAACTACAACACTCACAAATTTGCAAAACTCATTAGAAGCTAGAGCATCCAGATATAAGTTTTTCTCATCCTCTAAAGTCGTACTTTCGTAGTCCTTTGGAGGAGAAAAACCTATATCTAAGATACGCTCAATATTGGGGTCCAAGACCCGTAAGTGACTAAGCATATGAGTTTTCCAAACATTAAAATTTGTGCCATAGAATATAAAAGTGTGATCATGCACTAATCCTCTAAACGACATCTTTACTCTCTAGGCGGTAAAGCCAAACAAGAGAGACGAGGCTCTGATACTAATTGAAAGAACAAACTATGCCTAGATGTCGCCTAGAGGGGGGGGGGGTGAATAGGCGATTAAAACTTTTTCTAATTAAAGGCTTGATAATTGCGGAATAAAACTATGTGTTTAAATTAACAAGCCAACAACCTATTTTCTAGGCTCACCTATGTGCACCAACAACCTATGCTAAACAAGGCAAGCAACAAGGTGATAGCAAGATATAAACTTCAAGCACGAAGGCTATCACAATGTAAATTGCATAAGTAAAAGCTCGGGTAAAGAGATAACCGAGGCACGCGGAGACGAGGATGTATTCCTGAGTTCCTCCTTGTTAAGGGAGTACGTCTCGTTGGAGGGGTGTGAGCTCGCCACAAGAGGCCTACTCAAGATGCCACAAAGGCCTCACCCTATTCTCCGATGAACCGCACTCAAGGGTTTGGTTCACCTTCCACTATCGGAATCCTTCGAGTCAGAAACCGGAGCCTTTACAACTTTTCTTGGGGCACACACCCACAACTCAATTGGGGGCTCCCAAATTGTGCCGAAGCTTCACAACTCGAAGACTTCACGGCACCTCCAACCGTCTAGGGTACACAATGCACCCAAGAGGCACAAGCTCTTGGGAACACAATGTACCCAAGAGTAACAAGCTTCTCAACTTCGATCTTCACGTATCACCATGGAGAGAGCAACCCGATGCAACCAATGCAAGAGGCAATAATACACAAAGTGATCAAGTCCTTCACCCTCAAATTCCAACCAAGCAACAAATGCTTTGGGGGGGAATAAGAGAGTAAGAACAAAGGGGATGAACACAAAGTAACCCCAAAATCTAGATCCACTAGTTCCCCTCACTTAGAGGAGATTTTGATAGGTGGAATGGTAGATCTAGATCTCCTCTCTTGAATCCCTAAATTTGGGAAAGAATCATTAGAGGGATTGAGAGGAATCAAGCTCACAAGGTTAGCAACAATGGAGGAGAGAGGAAAGCAAGTGAGCAAGACAGGCAACCAGGTTTTGGGGAAGAAGGAGGCTTTTTATAGCCTCCCCCCAAAACTAGCCGTTACAGCCTTCTCAGGCCGGAGACTCCGGTGTAAGTGGGTCGGAGACTCCGGCCTGGGCCGGACATTCCGGCCAGGCTCCGGACTGGCTGGATCATCGGGGTAGACCGGAGAATCCGGTCCAGAGGGCCGGAGACTCCAGCCAGGCCGGAGATTCCGGACACTTTCCGGGGATGCTCCGGACCCCTACCAGAGCCGCACCACAAAGATGCAAATGAGCTGAGAAAATCCTGAGGCCAGAGACTCCGGGTCCCGTAGGCCGGAGACTCCGGACCATCTCCGGGGTGCCTCCGGACCCAGTCCAGAGGCGCACCACACAAACTCATTCGGCAGCGAAAATCAGGGGACCGGAGACTCCGGACCATCTCCGGGGTAGATCCACACAGAAAAACAGAACCCCATAAGTTTTGCAAATGAACTCCGTTTTCGATAATCTTGGACTCGTTGGAATCGTCACAATGGGCACAACAAGATTATGTGGAGAAACATCATAGTCCAACAATATATTGTAAAAACCAAAGGGGAAAGGATCAACCTTTATTTCGCAAACCGGAAATGAAATAACTTTTGCAAATGAAGTCCAAATGACGTGAAACCAATTTTGTTGAAAAGAGGACGACAAAAGCAACCTTTGAAAATGGCAAATAAGCAATGGAGATTTTGCAAAGAAATGGAAGAGATAAATTTTCCGCACGGATGAACCGGCAAAATCTCCAATACCGAAACCGCAAAAGAAGACGCATAGGAAAACCGTTTTCGGTGAACTTAGCCTTGTCATGACGAGCACGACAAGCACCAAGACCACACCACGATAAGAGACAAATAAGAACCAATAAAGATGATAGCATGGATGCAAAGGTTGTGCTCTCTACGACGATACGATCACGATACTCGGTCGAGAGCCCCTCTTGATAGTACGGCTATCTATCCTATAACCCGGTCTCTCACTAAACATCATGAGACCGGTAAAATAGAAACCCTATCAAGATCATACCTTTTCCTTGCGCAAAAATCCACTTCAGGTCGATGAAAACGATCTTCATCTCCTCAAGATGCACCACCTTTCTTCATTGCGCTTTGCTTGGTGAAGATTCACATGATGCTCCCCCATACACCAAGATGGGAGAAGCACCTCTTCGGCACATCTTCACTTGGACTTGAGTGTTGATCAACACGCACTTAGCTTGAGGTCCCCCGGAGGTTTCAGGTTGGGGGTTGCAGTAGAACAACTCGAGCCATAGATCTAAGTCTGGTTTAATCTGGAGGTATCCTCACAGAGAAAACGAAGTTGGAAAGGGTGAGGACAGAATTGGGGGCGAGGTCATGAATGCGCAGCTTGTAGAATTCGAGGAGCTGGCGGAAGAACAAGTTTACCGGGGGGCGTGAACCACGGAAGAGGTGCTCCGCAAAGATGACGACCTCGCCCTTCGCCGGAGAAGGCACCGATTCATCCCCAGGAGTCGTGCCTTGACGCTTGATGGAAGAAGGCCAGCAAGGCGATGTGATTTCAGCTGCTCCGCCGTGATGGTTGAACCGCCCCAATCGGCGGAGATAGATCTCTTCGAGGAAGGTGCGGCGGCGGCGGCGGCCTCGGCGGCAATGTCGACGATCCTGCTTCCAGAAGGGGCTTGGCCTTGGAGGTGCCCTTGGCGGCGCGCTTTGGGGCCATGGTGTACGTGCGGTGCAAGAGGAAGCGCTGCGCGGAAAGAAACAAGTGCAGGAGAAAACGAGAAAGTTTGGGGAATGAGGGGGCAGTAGAGGTTTATGCTCTCGCCCTTTGACATTTATAAGAGGTAAAAACCCTAGAGGTATACGTGGTGGCCCGCGGTAAAATCGTGGATAACGATTCGACAGTTAACAGATAAGGTTATAGAGATGGAAGAATAGTCGGCTTGCTCCAGGAAGCCGAGTCCCATGACTTAAAGATTGAAAATTGACAGAGTGGTGCACAGGAATAGCCACAGACTCGGCCAAGTGCTATAAAGAGCTAGAGCAGTGGACTTGTGCGAAAGGACAGGACGGACTCATTTTATATATGTAATATGTTTTTATGCAGGAATTCATCTGGAGCTAGCAGCAGGCGACTTGGAGCCATTGGCTCAAGTGGAAGGAGTCGACCCAGAGAGTCGAACCAGCAAGTCAGAGGAAGCCGCCAAGCTGCGCCCAAGATAAATTCGGGGGCTACTGATGGGGGGATACTTTATAGGTAGGCCCATGGACCCGGAAAGTAGACCCGCCAAGACCAAGAAGGCCAAAGCCGAGTCACGTATCAAGTCGCATGGGCTGGGCTGGAGACAAGCCGACCAAGGCCCATGACGAAGAAAGGACCGTCCGGAAGGAGTCCAAGTGCAACCCGGAGCCCTAACTTGGAAGACCAAGACGTAGAGTAGGACTCCGTGTTCTAGTATGACTCGGTGTAATTGTAAGTCCAGAGACCCGGCGCCTTTATAACGGGGTCCGGATTGATCGATAACTCAACCAATATACCCTAGCCAGAGAGAGTCGCCGGCTTTAAGTTGGGGACCGGTCCCATCGTGGTAAACCAAGATGCAATTAGCTAGCTGCAGAAGTAGTCTTACCTCGTATCAGAGGGTAACTGGTAAATCTTGTTCCTGACGAGATTATCGTTCCACGTACTTCATCAATGGCCCAGACTCATCTTCCGGAGAGAATGCCGTGACAACCCACGACACTACATCTTTGATAATTGAAACTCGTGATATCTGCTAAATAATGGCTCTTATATATAGATTATCCTTGAAAGATAAGTTTGATATGTTAGATGTTCTCTGACCAAGAACACAGTTTGCCATCTCTCAATTATGTTTTTCTCTGTGCACCTCTAAATGTGATTGAATCATCACTTGTTCTTTAAGTTTCATATGAGAAAAAGTTGCTGTTTAGAATGAGTGTGTGCTTGTTTAGTAAATACTGATGCTTCCTATCCGTATTCGTTATTATCGACACTTCACTCCATAAACCTGTGGTCATGTTTACCGAGCTCAGTATTCGCATGGGGACAAGCGAGGTCTAAGCTTGGGGGAGTTGATACGTCCATTTTGCATCACTATTATATATCATAATTTGCTATTATTTATGGATATATTTCATATTAGAATGCAATACTTATGTTATTTTATCTTATTTTGCATGTTTGATGGTCGTTGGTGATTTGACTGCCGAAGCCCGGAATCAGCTGGAAAAAGCACCGTCAAGATACTGAAGTTCTGCAACTCCAGAAATTCCGCAAAAATTCGGAGATTAATATTTCTCCAAAAGATGAGGGGAGCCAGAAGGGCAACCAGAGGGGGGCCACAGGGTGGCCATACGCCACCCAGGCGCGGCCCCACCCTTGGCCACTCCTGGGGCCCACCTGGCAGCCCTGTGCCGCCTCCGGCTACCCCCTTTCGCGTATATGACCTCTTTGACCTAAAAATCACGGAGGATGCTTCGAAGAAATATTCCGCCGCCGCCTCGGGGGCGGAAACTACAGAGAGAGAAAAAGCTCTCCGGCAGGAAGAAATCTGTCGAGGAAATTCCTTCCCGGAGAGGGCAGATCGTCGCCATCGTCATCGTCATCGTCATCATCACGGGCTTCATCGGGATCATCATCAACATCATCCTCACCGACAACACCATCATACCCACAGCTCCACTCCGTTCCGTTGTAGCATCTAGGGTTATACTTGTTGTAGTTCATTGGGATCACTTTTCCGGTGTTGATTACCTTGTGTAGTTGATGCTATTGAGTTTTATCGGTGAAATACTTTTATGACCAGATTGTTAATCATTCATTCATCACCACTGATTATGATCCATATGATGTCTTGTGAGTAGTTCGTTTAGTTCTTGAGGACATGGGGAAGTCTCGTTGCAAGTAGTGAAATTATGCTGAGTAATATTTAATGGTTTGATATTTAAGTTTTGGTGCTATTCTTCTAGTGATGTTGTGTGAATGTCGACTACATGACACTTCACCTTTATGGGCCTAGGAGAATGCATTGTGTATTTATTTTGCTTGTGAGGTGGTTGCAGGAATGACAGAAATCTAAACCCCCGCCGGTAAACTAGTGCATGAGGGAGCGTAGGATCTCAGAGTTTAAGGCTGTGGTTAGTGAATTCTTAAATACTTCCTTACATTTGTGGATGCTTGTAGGGAAGTGTAATCACAAGTGTGTTCTAGTCCAAGTAAGGACGGTTCATTAGCATAGGTTCACCCACACAACAATTAGCAAAATATTAAACATTAAGCAGCAGTATGAAGCGAAAGTGACTTGACATAATTCCCATGTGTCCTCAGGAGTGTTTAGACATCATAAGTAGAATCACCGGCTTGTCCTTTGTACTAAAAAGGATTGGGCCACTTGCTGCAGTAATTATTGCTCTGTTTTATTTACTTGCACTTTATTTAATTGTTACTATATAAACCCATAAAAATTCTTCTGTTAGTGTTTGCAGTGAAACCTTACACAAATCTACAAGCCAACACCTTATGCTCCTCGTTGGGTTCGACACTCTTATTTATCGAAAGTACTGCGATAGATCCCCTATATACTTGTGGGTCATCAAGGCCCCGGACCCTCTCGAGCCCATCTGCCTCCGCACGTTAAATATGACGATACAGGTAGCCATGGGGCTGCAAGTCATCATTCTGTGGGAAGAGCGCTCTCTCTGCAGATTCAATGCCTCCTAGCCGTTGTCCGGTGTTCTCGCGGTGGCGGTGCCTCTCGTTCTTCCCTTCAGTTTAATAGAGCACAAAGTAGGGACGCCGAGGCGGCGACCCTAGATGGTGGGAATCCTGTGGGTGGGCGGGCGAGCCCGGGGTTCTGCTGCTGGCTAGGACCAATTTTTTAAATAGCACGCTATAGCGTTGCTAATAGCACCCTACATTGTTCTGACCGATGCCTCCCTGAATATATCCATGTAGAATTGGCTGCTAATAGCACGCCATAGCGTGATATAGTTTCGTTATAGTGTATTGCTCCCGTATTTTAAAGGCTGCGCTATTTTGTCATAGCACTGTGTATCCTTTTAGCCGTTAGGGGTGTTATTAATTTAACATCGGCCCTTTAACCTTTTATCTAAAAAAAAGTTTCACTAACAGTCCATGATGTGCAAAGAGATCAAATACAAAACAGATTTAATGCAAACACTATAAAGCCTTAGACAACATATTGTATAGCAGCATATGATGATATGATCACATGCAATTCATTGCTCTTAGAATTAGCATGCCGATCATATCCCGCGCATTTCCCCCCCCTCGCTCGCCTTGTGAATGACCGATCTCTACGTCGAAAACCAGAACATTTCTTGTTGTCGGACGACACGAAGCCTCCACACATAGCAATTATAAACTAGGTGAACTGGAGCTGATTGTACACTGAACTTCACGAAAGAAGATAAGGGTAGATGTTTCCAATACCAAATTTCATAAAACGCGCTTGCAACGCGGCTTTGAACGAACTTTAACTTAAAACTTGAGTGAGTCTGCGACATATCATGGTAACTTTCGACTCTGAACTAAAATAGTCTAAAGAACCAAAGAAAAAGTTGTGCATAAAATCTAGTAAAAACTAAATAAAATTCCACGTAGTTGATTGCATGCATGCATGATGGATCCAGACGATTTAATCAGGCTAGAGGCCGAACGGCAGGTTGAAGTGGAGCGGCAGGCCCTTGACAGCACCGGAGAGCAAGACAGCGACGCAGGCGGCGAGCGAGAGGGTCTTGGCCTGCCCCACCTGCGTGGAGAAGCGCGCGCAGGCGCCGATCTGGTCGGCGTAGCAATCGGCGGCCACGTACGCGGCCGCCAACGCGGGGTAGAGCAGCGCTGGCACGAGCAGGTCCAGCAGCACGAGCGTGATCTCGGCGGCACCCATGCCCCCCTTCTCCGCCTCCTCCTCCTCCCCCTCCTCCATCTCCGTCACCGTATTTTTGTTGCCGGCTTTAGCGGCTGCGGCTATGGAAATGCTGAGCTGCAGGTAGCCGGCCACGGCCTCGACGATGGCGCCGGTGACGCTGCTGCCGACGAGATACACGAAGGCGCGGAAGCGGGTGTAGGTGAAGGTGACCACATCGCCGGAGCCGGAGCCAGAGCGCGGGGGATGCACTCGCTGGAGGCGGCCATGACGATGGCGGATGGCCGACGCGACGGCGAGCACGAGGGTCAAGAGGCGCAAGATGGCCGTCACCCACGTGGACCTGTTGGGCGGCGGCGGGGGGTTGTTGTCCCGGTGGTGGTACAGCGAGGGTGACCGACGAGAAGGTCCTCCGTGCCCGTTCATGGCCATCCTGGACCCGTTGGGCGGCGGCTGCGACGGACAGGAACGAGAAGATCCTTCGTGCCCGTTCGTGGCTATCCTGGACCCGTTGGGCGGCTGCTGCGGGTCGTCGTCCGGGTGGTGGTACCACGACAGCCAGGAACGAGAAGCTCCATCGTGCCCGTTCGTGGCCATCAAGCTAGGTTTGAGTTGATCGGCGTAAGCTAACGAAGATGGATGTTTATCGGCGTCTCGGAGTATTTATCAAGCAGGGAGCAGGGTCTAGCTAGGCTCCCATGCCGACCGACCAATGCATATTCGTTTCCAGTTTTTGTTCACGTGTACGTACCCTCCAAAAAAATATTCACCTTCCGTATGAGTGAGCCCTTTCCAAAACACCACGATCTATGTTGATTCCTTCCGATTAATTTATCAAGCCAACTTTTCGTCACAATTTGTTTTACTAGTTTCCAAAAGCCAAGTTTTTTTTTGGTAAGGTGAAAGAAATATATATTTCACCTTCCGTACAGTGAGCCCTTTCCAAAAAAAAAAAAAACAAGATCGATGATTCCTTTTATCGAGCCAAGTGTTTGGTAAGGATATAAACCATGGATAGCTCGAATAAAGGAAAAATAACATGGCACCGACATCTACAGCCATCGTGTTTCTTTCCAGTTTTTGACACAATTTGTTTTAGATTCCAAAAGCCATGTTTTTTCCCTTTATTCGAACTTTGCCACAAAATTTTCCCCACTTTCAACTGTTTGTCACAATTTTTTTAGTTTCAGTATTCCCAATAAAATGAAGAATTTTTTGAAATACAACCTTTTGGCATGGTGTCTACTAGCTGCAATGAAAAATAACAAACATGGATTTAAACATATTATGTAAAAAAACTTTACATAATAGACTACCATATATATTCATGACTTTCGAGGCGAATAACCAAAGTTCATTGTCATATTGCATGATGCCATAGTTCATGATAATATGGCACAGAGCGGATGAATAGTGCCCGGGCTCACCTGCACCCTTTGTTTTCAAAAAATTCAAAAAATAGTAAAACATGAATAAAAATTCTTGAAAAAATTGGATGCATATGTATACAAGTTCTTCACACTCGTGCAAATTCTCAGGATCAAATGACATTTCATGTGGTCTGTGCAAAAAAGACAAAATGAGTTGTCAGAAAAAATGTGAATACACATTTTTTTCAATTGCTGATTTTGTCTTTTTTGCACAGAGCAAATAGAATCTCATTTTATTCTGAAAATTTGCACGCGTGTGAAGAACTTGTATACATATGCACCCAATTTTTTCCAGAATTTTTCATGTAGTATTAATATTTTTTGAATTTTCCGAAATGCGCAGGTGTAGGTGAGCTCGGGCACACCTTCGAGTTTTCGCATATTTGGCACACAGATTTATCTTGTCATGTCAAACAATAGTGTCCAAAGGAGTTTCCAACTTTTTGTCACATATTCATGTTTAGAGTGTGAAAAACGGTTTTTTTGTGTTAAGAAAGTACAAAACAAATATGTAGAAAAATAGCAACACTCCTATTTTCACATAAATTAGACCATATTTGATAGAGAATTTATGAGTTTTATGAATTTTCAACGATTTCCGAAAGTTATTCAAAGTTGAACTACAACTCACTCCGCCCCATATTAATTTACGCTAAAATGGATGTATCTAACACTAAAACACGTCTAGAAACATCTGTTTTAGTTTCAACTAATATGAAACAAAGGGAATTAATAAACATATAAAAAAACAAAAATGCAATCTTTTGGCATGGTGTCTACTAGTTGCAATGAAAGATAATAAACATGGATTTAAACATATTATGTAAAAAATCTTTACAAAATAGACTATCATATATGAATATTCATGACTTTCAAGGTGAATAACCAAAGTTCATTGCCATATTGCATGATGGCATAGTTCATGATAATATGACCATATTTGGCACACAGATTTGCCTTGTCATGTCAAACAATAGTGTCCAAAGGAGTTTCCAACTTTTTGTCACATAAATATTATTTTCATGTTCAGAGTGAGAAAAACAGGTATTCTTTTGTTAAATACAAAACAATATGTAGAAAAATAGCAACACTCCTATTTTCACACAAATTAGACCATATTAATTTGTGAGTTTTATGAATTTTCAACAATTTCCGAAAGTTATTCAAATTTGAACTACAACTCACTCCGCCCCATATTAATTGACGCTAAAATTGGATGTATCTAACACTAAAATACATCTAGATACATATGTTTTAGCTTCAACTAATATGAGACGGAAGGAATACTACCAACCACTAACTCGCAATATTATTTGTCAAAGCAACAATAATCTAGTCTAGTCCTTTTCACTAAGAATATAAGATTTGGAGGAGATACCTGAAGGTAGTGCAGCGATGACAAGGACTAGGAGTGAAAAAATTGAAGACGCCATCTCCTGTTACACTTGCATGACTTTTCTTAGAATACACTTGTAAGTCGAAATAGATGGGTCTGTTGTACCCAACCGGGTCGGCCACCGGTATATTTACATTGGATATTAACTTAATTCTTAGTCACATGGTGTCAATCTCAGTTGCAAGTCATGTTGCAACTTATAATTAGCCGAATCACGAAGCAAATCAAATGGTCCGAAGCAGTTGCAATCCTATTGTAACTAAAATATCTCAGTTGTGCACGAACCGCGATGCAATCCGACGGTATTAGTAATTGTGCTGCTAGATACTAATTATATCCATGTTGACTGCATTAATTTAATTGTAATAAATTGGTACGATTCATGCAGTTTGGCATCTATCAAAACCTAATTTGTACAAAACATGAATATGCATATTATTTTTATATTCTTATTAAAATGGATATTATCTTAACAAATCAAGAAAATCACGCACTCACCGACTCCCTATTTAAAATTTGTCAGTATCTATAATTTATAGTATCAATAAAATATGGGAAACTGAGAGGGTTGGGCCATAAAGAGATATACATGGAGTTTTTTTTTTATGTTTAGTGTAACAATCAGGTAACAATGTTGTGATTACATTCATTCAAAGATGATCTCTACATGCGGGTCGGAATCGAACCTTGCAATACCCACCACTCAACTCTCTATGACCCAATTGGCAAAGGTCATGAGCAACCGAATTGCAAATCCTAATAAAGTTTATTTATTTGAGTGTTTCAAATACACTATATTGTATAATTTCCAGCACAAGTTCTATAAATTCCATAGATATTATCGGATCTGAGTCTACCTTCAAATCGATAGCCTTGATATTTGCGACAACAAGTACAAATGCACTACTTCCATGAACCGGTAGTCCAAGGTGGAACTACTCACACATCATACCAGATTGCTTATTGGCATGAAGAATTGGAGGTACACTCAGGCTGACATCGGTTTCTTGCTGCTAGCTTCAGTTCATGGAGGCATGTCCTTCTTTGGTTAATTGATATATTTCGCATGTATATTTCTGACATATTATGAAATGGTTAGTGGAATAATTTATCATGTTGTACAACAAGGTGAATGCAATTCTCCAGGTCATGTACGGGTGGTGCAAGAGATATAAATTTCTTTTTGATAATCTAAAATGGAAGTATATAATGTGAACTATATGTCCGTCAAGTGTACAATTTTGGAAATGTTAAATGTTCTCGAAGATGATAAGAAACGCTAATTAATTTGAAATATAAGTTGTTTGCTGCAAAGTTTGAAGTACACCTTGATATGAATTGGATTTAGTCAGTGACCCCAACGTAGTTGTTTGTCGTTGCGACGCACCCGCGTCCACGTACATCAGTGGTGCCAGGATCCAGTGGCTGGGTATTCATTCCAATTTTTTTTTTGCAGCTGCCTGATTCGGCATGGATATTTCATCAGTTTTCTTTGCTTTTGAAGCTTGCCCCCATAGTGCAAATATCCTACTATTCAACAAAATCGGAGGTGAGACGTACCTGGCTGTAGGGGGCTTCACCGTGAAGGGGGGGTCGATCCGTCGATGAGGGGCGGAGCCGCGCCCCCACGAGGGTGAGGAGGGCGGGAGGCCGTCGCGGTCGCCTCCTAGGGTCGCCCGTCGCCACCTCGCCGGCATCTCCAGTGCTCTGCTCGCTAGGGTTTGCTTGCTCGCTCTGCCGCCGCCGCTGCTTGGTCCGTGGTCGTAAGAGCAACTCCAGCCGCCCCCCAAGAGGCCCCCCAGGACCGCTTTTTGGACGCCGGCAGGCGATTTTCCTCCCAGTCGCGCCCCCAGGACCCCCCCAAGGCCTCGTTTTTCGCCGGATTTGGGCCAAATTTTATCCGGCGTCTCAGGCCGAACCCAGCGCGCCGGGTTCGGCCTGGGGGCGCCAGCGAAAGGGGAAAAACGCGCGGGCCACCCCTGTCGGCGAGAGAACCACCTTTCCACCAACAGATTCGGCCTTTCCTCCTCCCCTTCTCCCCGTCGCCGGCACCGACTCCTCCCTTCCGCCGTGAACTCGCCACGAAAACCACCGCCAACCACCGCGACGACCCGCCTCTGCCGTATCCCCTCCCCGCCCCATCCGCCTCCACTCGAGAATCGCCGTCGCGATCAAGCTTCGTGCACATCCGCCTCCACCCTGCCCGCGAGGTGTTCGACAATTTGCCTCGATGGACTCCGACGATGAGGAGATGCTCGTCGCTCTGCTGGATGAGGAAGCCGACTTTGCCGCCGCCGACGACGAAGAGCACTTGCTGATGTAATTTGATTTTAAAAACTTGTTTTAAATTTTATGATTTGTTAAACAATTTGTAATAATTTTTCTGTCGAATTATTTGATACAAATGATAAATTTGCTTTAAAAATAATGATTTACTATTAAAATGGGGTTCTATGATTATTTTCGCCGGAAAACGCCGGATTGGGGGCGACACGGCTGGGAATCGGGCTGCCCCTAGGCCATTTTTTTCCGCCGGCGCCCCCCAGCAGGCCCAAAAAAACGCCGGCAATTCGGCCTGGGGGGACCAACGGCTGGAGTTGCTCTAAGACAGAGGAGGCGGTCGTGTCTACGAGATTGCTAACGGAAACACATGCGTGTTATGCCGCTTTGGGCTCTGGACCGAGGCTACGTGTGCGACTCTGCGTGCGAGGCTGCGAACGAAGGAAGCCTGGCCGCCTTACGCCTGTGGGATCTCAAGCTTGCCTCGTTTTCGTGGGCTGGCCGGCTGAGCCGATGCGCGTTCGGAGCGAAAGAAGCAGGCAACCAGCGTAGAGCGACGGAGCTAAGGAATGAATGAAGTATATACAATTTTTTTCCTCCCAAAATCTTGGGTATTCATTGGAATACCGGTGCATACCCCTGGCGCCGCCGATGATGTACATAACTTGACCGTGGCAAAGTCGAAGCTACAATCATCGCCAGCGAAGTCCAACCCACAGACTGACCTCGTGCTTGAACAAGGTGAATAGACACGCCTCATGGATTGCTCCCGGTCGGGTGGCTTCGAAGGCCCTTCCGCTCCCCTGGCTGCCGCTGACGCCGACACTGGTGGCGGCACCCTGCCCATCGAAGGGGGGAAGGGGTATGATTTCACGTGTGGCTGGGCGGCAAATCTTTGGGTAGCGGCGGAGCAACGAGGAGGACAGATAGGGTGTGGGGAGGAGATGCTGGCGTGCAGTGGAGGTCGGTGGCGTTTTATGTGGCCTACCGGAGCCCTGAGATAGGCGTGTGATAAGAGGCAACAAAGTTAGAGAGACCACCATCATAGAGTTGGAACAATCTTGCACGTGAGATGGAGCAGCACAAAGTGAAATGATTTCACGCACATCTAAACAGTGAAGCAACGACAATAGAGCAAGAGATAATTAAGTGGTGTGCGAAGAGAGGTGATGATAAGAAGATAATGGGTGAGCCATTATGATCCCAATAGAGATAAAGCAGGATGCAATTTACCATGACATGGACGATGATACTCTATTGTCGTGTTTCAGATTAAGTGTTGTTTTGTCTCTACGTATTTGTTTCTAAATAGGGGAATCACTTGATCATTGCTTCTTTTACCTAAGTTGATTCTTTATTCCGTAGCAATAGATAGTACTATAAAACTTTAGACAACATGTTGTATAGCAACATATGATGATATGATTACATGCAATTCATTGCTCTTAAAATTAGCCGATCATATGTCGCACATTTTCCCCCCTCGCTCGCCCTGTGAATGACTGATCTCTACGTCGAAAACCAGAAAACTTTGTAGCACCCCGTTGCCGGTATGATTGCCGGCGTGATCTAGACTTTGGATGAACTGAACTTGGGAAAGAAGAAAGCAATTGAGAGAGAGGTAGGAGGAGAGTTCAGGTTTCTATTCCTTAATTCAGTCATGCCCTTTACAGAATACAACTCCTGGCTATATAGCCATCACACGCACACAGCTGGCACGCAGGCCCCACTAGACAGCCTTAGCTACACACACCTACACAGCGCCACCAACCATCGTCATGCCTTGGTGGCGCAGGCCTCCAGCTAAGGTGTGGCGTCATGCGTGACAATACCCCCTGGAGAAGAACTTGCTTGTCCCCAAGCAAGAACTGATGGAAATCGAGTTGTCAGCACCTCCCAGTCTTCCCAGGTCGCAGAATCTTCAGGAATATTGCACCATTTAACCTTCACTTGCGTGATTGCTGAATTCCCTTTCTTTACCATACGCCTGTCAACAATCTTCTCAGGTTCGGTCTCCATCTGATCCAGTGCAGGGAGAGTTGGCAGCTCAGCAAAAACCGGTGTGTAATCCGCACGGTATTCCTTTAGCTGTGACACATGGAACACAGGGTGGACCAAGCTACCTGAAGGAAGTTGTAATCTGTACGCCACTTTGCCAATACGTTCCAGTATCTGATATGGGCCGAAGAATTTGAACGCCAGTTTAGGGTATGGTCGACTAACCACTGATTGCTGGACATAGGGTTGTAATTTGAGAAGCACCTTGTCACCCACCTGAAACTCTTTCTCAGTTCTGTTTCTGTCCGCCTTCAGCTTCATTCTGTTTTGTGCCGCCGCTAGATGTGTTTTCAGTAAGTCTAGTTGATGTGCTCTCTCTGTCAGCATGTCTGACACAGGAGAGCTAGGATCTCGATCGATGTCCGGCATAGCTCCGAAGTTGGGGTCATGTCCATACAGCGCCTTGAATGGAGAAATGCCAAGTGATGAGTGAAACGTGGAATTGTACCAGAATTCTGCAAGTGGCAACCACTTCTTCCATTGCTTAGGATTATCTTGGATGCTGCACCTTAAGAACATCTCAAGACTCTGATTCACTCGTTCACTCTGTCCATCAGTCTGCGGATGATAGGCAGTGGTGAACTTCAGTTTGGTGCCTAGCTTCTCGAACAGAGACTTCCAGAAATTGCTTGTGAAAATCTTGTCACGATCAGAAACAATCGAGCGAGGCATGCCGTGTAACTTGACCACTGTATCCACAAACTGTCTGGCTACAATAGGTGCCGTGAATGGATGTCGAAGGGGAACGAAATGCGCGTACTTAGTGAAGCGATCCACCACCACCAAGATTGTGTTTGCGCCCTCCGACATTGGCAATCCTTCGACGAAATCCATGGTGATGTCTTGCCATGCGCCTGCTGGTACCGGTAGAGGTTGCAGCAGCCCTTGCGGATGCAGATTGGAGTGCTTGGCGTGCTGGCAAATGTCGCATTGGCGGACAAAATCATGCACTGCTGTTTTCATTCCTGTCCACGCAAACAGCCGCTTGAGACGTTGGTACGTGGCCTGTACTCCTGAGTGTCCACCCACTGCACTGGCATGAAACGCTGAGATCAATTTCGTCTGCAGCGCCGAGTTTGCACCCAGCCAGACACGTCCCCTGTAACGAATCAGGCCTCCTTGTAATTCATAACCCTTGTCATCCGGGCTCTTGACGGCCAACTCAGTGAGTCGCTGCTGAGCGTCTTGGTCAGTCACATATGAATTCACAACTTCCTGAACCCATGTAGGCTGCACTTCGCTGTGAGCAGAAATTGCCACCAGATGTCCCACTCGAGATAACGCGTCCGCCGCTTGATTCTCTGCCCCTTTGCGATACACAATCTTGAACTGGAGTCCCATTAACCGTGCCATTGCTTTCCTCTGCAGCGGCGATTGCAAGGTCTGATCCTCTAAATAGCAGAGACTGTGGTGATCAGTACGAATGAGAAATTCCCCTCGTTGGAGATACGGCCGCCAGCGTTCCACCGCCATGATCAGGGCGAGAAATTCCTTCTCGTAGATGGACAACTGTTGGTGCTTGATGCTCAGTGGCTTGCTCAAGAACGCAAGAGGGTGCTGGTATTGCATGAGGACTGCGCCAATCCCCAGGTCACACGCGTCTGTCTCAACGACGAACTGTTTACTGAAATCAGGAAGCTGTAGGACCGGAGTCGAGAGCATAGCTTCCTTCAGAGCCTGAAATGCTGCCGTAGCTTGGTCAGTCCAGAGAAACCCGTGCTTCTTCAGTAGATTGGTCAGCGGTTTGGCGATAATCCCGTAATTCCTGACATGCTTCCTGTAGTACCCAGTGAAGCCCAGATAACCACGCAGTTCTGTCAGGGTTGTTGGAATTGGCCAGTTGGCGATGGCCTCTGTTTTCTTTGGGTCTGTGGTCACTCCAGCAGCTGAAATGATATAGCCTAAATACTCTAGACTTGAACGAGCGAAGGAACATTTGCTGCTTTTAACATATAGTTGATGTTGCTGTAGGAGTGACATCACCTCTGTCAAGTGTTTCACATGTTCAGAGAGAGATGGGTTGTAGATAAGAATGTCGTCCATAAAGACCAGAACTGATCGCCGCAGGCAGGGGTAGAGCACTGTATTCATAACGCACTGGAATGTTGCTGGTGCGTTGCATAACCCGAATGGCATTACCCTGAATTGGTAGTGTCCTTGGTGTGTTTTAAAGGCAGTTTTGTGCTCGTCTGACGGCAACATACGAATCTGATGGTACCCAGCCCGGAGGTCCAGCTTGGAAAAGATTTTAGCTCCTGCCAGCTCATCAAGAAGCTCATCTATCACAGGCATTGGGAAAGTGTTCTTGATTGTCATCTCGTTGAGACGCCGATAGTCGACGCAAAACCTCCAAGAGCCGTCTTTCTTTTGTACCAGCAGCACTGGAGATGCGTAGGGGGACATACTGCGTACGATGACGCCAGCTTCTAGCATCGTCTTGACCTGTTTCTCAATCTCATCCTTGTGGGCTGGTGAGTAGCGATATGGACGAGCGTTAAACGGAGCAGCCTCAAGCTTCAAAGAAATTGCATGATCATATTCTCTCTCGGGAGGTAACTCAGTAGGTGTCTCAAACACTTTTGGAAACTGCTGGATGACTGCTTGAATTTCTGGAGGTAGCTGCTCTTGTGTAATGTCAATGTCAGGAGTTACCACAGCCATAGCCCACACCTCATTGCCTTTGTACCATTTGAGTAGTTGTTCCACTGGTAATTCCTTGATAGAGTCCACTGGAGGAGCCTGAATCCCTCTCAGTGTAATGTACTTGTTGTTGTGCTGGAATGCAATCGTGTGATGTTCCCAGTCTGTGACCATTGGACTGTTTTGTTGTAACCAATCCATGCCCAATATTGCATCGTATGCACCCAATTCGAGCACCCTCAAAGGAGTATGGAAAGTTTCCCCTTGACACCACCAGCTAAATTCCTGCACTAACTGATTACAGTTCATCACATCTCCATTTGCTATTTTCACTGGAGCAAAAGGAATGGTAGTGACTGCACACTTCAGTCTATCTACCAGAGCGGCATTGAGGAAACTGTTGCTGCTCCCTGAGTCGACTAGAATGATCAACACCTGATTCCCTACCATGGCCCGTAGGCGAAGCGTCTCTGCTCCTTTCGTTCCTGCAATCGCATGAATGGATAGGCTTAGCTGCTCTGCTTGGGCAATATCATGCAATTCCATCATGTTTAAGACTTCATCTGACAACTGCTCAGTCTCTTCCTCTAGCTGCAGAGCATGGGCCTCAGCTCCTTGTTTCTTATTGCACTGATGTGTGGGATCATACTTTTCTCCACACCGAAAACACAAGCCGTTTGTGCGACGATAATCACGTAGCTGACGGTCCTTCCACAGTTCTCCCGTACCCAATTTCAGAGCAGGCCGTGCTGCCTCCGGTTTCTGCGCCATTGCCTCTGGCCGGGCCTGGTGATGAAACGGTCGATGATACATAGGTGCGTGCTTCCCTTCTTCCCAGACCTCCTGTTGCACTTGTGCCAGCAGATATGCACGCTCGAGAGTGACTGGCACTTGAGACTCGACAGTAGCTCGAAGTTCATGCTTCAGACCATGGATGAAATGTGATATGAACAACTGCTCGTCGTAGTGAGGATTCAACATAGAAGCTTTGTATACCAGTTCCTGAAATGCAAACTGATACACGGCCACTGTGCCTGTTTGCTTCAGACTGATCAACGCCTTCATGACTTTGCGGTGATCGCCGAGTCCGAACTGTTACTCCACAGCAGAGATGAATTGCGGCCAGTTTGTTACCTCATGCTTCAATTTGTAGGACTGCCACCACATTGCTGCTCGACCATCCAGATGCAGAGTGCCCGTGGTGAACCACAGAACGGGGTTGATGGAGAAAATCCTGAAATAATCCATCATCTGATCCTTCCAAATGCGTGGAAATTCCCCATCAAATCGAGGTACCGACATCTTGGGTAGGGGATTTCGTCCTGCATACTCGCCGTTTCTACCGCCTCCAACGCTAGCCCCGCCACCAACGCCAGCCCCGCCGCCCAGAAGTCCGTCGCCGCCCAAATCCGATGCGCCGCGCGCTGCCTGAGCACTCGTGGATCCTCCTGCTGCTTTCCCCACCCAATTGGTAGTGATGGGGTGTAGGGTGGTATGGCCGTTGCCGTTGAGAACCTCCGGATCGGGATCATCCTCTGCTTGAGATGGTGGAGTGTGTCCGCCGCGCTCGTTCGCGTCCATCCTCTCCGCGAGCTTGGCGAGCGTACGTGCCGTTGCTTCGTGGAGCCTGGCGCCCTCCTGCACCAACATCGCATGGTTGTCCATCTGCGCTCGCAGCCGCTGCTGTGCCGTGTCGATGTTGGCGACGGCCCCGTGCAGCAGATCCAGACTAGACTGCAGCTGCGCCAATTGGTCCTCGGTCGACGCCGCCGTCTCGCCCATCGCGGCTAAGACTAATTGAGTCTGCGCAGATGGCTTGACGGGCGCCGTGACGACAGATCGGATGGCCGAGCCAACCAGAGCGGGACTGACAGAGATCCGAGACGAGCCGAAAAATCGACTGCGCTCAGTTCTCCGACCAACTCCAGGATTTACAGCTCAAAACCAAACGATTGGAGTGTCGCACTGCGGAATCGCGGCCGAGAATCGGTGATCCTGATACCAAGTGTAGCACCCCGTTGCCGGTATGATTGCCGGCGTGAGATCTAGACTTTGGATGAACTGAACTTGGGAAACAAGAAAGCAATTCAAAACTACTAGGTGAAACTGGAACTGTTTGTAGAATAATGTTTCCAATACCAAATTACATAAAACATGCTTTGAACGAACTTTAACTTAAAACTTGAGTGAGTCTGCGACATATCATGGCAACTTTCGACTTTGAACTAAAAAAACCAAATAAAAAGTTGTGCATAAAATCTAAATAAAATTCCACACGTAGTTGATTGCATGCACGCATGCATGATGGATCCAGACGATTTAATCAGGCTAGAGGCCGAACGGCAGCTTGAAGTGGAGCGGCAGGCCCTTGACAGCAGCGGAGAGCAAGACGGCGACGCAGGCGGCGAGCGAGAGGGTCTTGGCCTGCCCCACCTGCGTGGAGAAGCGCGCGCAGGCGCCGATCTGGTCGGCGTAGGAATCGGCGGTCGCATACGCGGCCGCCAACGCGGGGTAGAGCAGCGCTGGCACGAGCAGGTCCAGCAGCACGAGCGTGATCTCGGCAGCACCCATGCCCCCCTTCTCCGCCTCCTCCTCCCTCCCCTCCTCCATCATCTCCGTCACCGTCTTTTTCTTGCCGGCTTTAGCGGCTGCGGCGATGTAGATGCTAAGCTGCAGGTAGCCGGCCACGGCCTCGACGATGGCGCCGGTGACGCTGCTGCCGACGAGATACACGAAGGAGCGGAAGCGGGTGTAGGTGAAGGTGACCACATCGCCGGCGCCGGAGCCAGAGCGGGCGATGCACTCGCTGGAGGCGGCCATGACGATGGCCGACGCGACGGCGAGCACGAGGGTCAAGAGGCGCAAGATGGCCGTCACCCACGTGGACCTGTTGGGCGGCGGCGGGGGGTTGTTGTGCCGGTGGTGGTACAAGCGAGGGTGACCGACAAGAAGGTCCTCCGTGCCCGTTCATGGCCATCCTGGACCCGTTGGGCGGCGGCTGCGACGGCCAGGAACGAGAAGATCCTTCGTGCCCGTTCGTGGCCATCCTGGACCCGTTGGGCTGCGGCTGCGGTGGGTCGTCGTCCCGGCGGTGGTACCGCGACAGCCAGGAACGAGAAGGTCCTTCGTGCCCGTTCGTGGCCATCAAGCTAGGTTTGAGTTGATCGGCGTAAGCAAACGAAGCAGGATGTTTATCGGCGTCTCGGCATATGCTCCTATTTATCAAGCAGGGATGCCGACCAATGCATATTTGTTTCCAGTTTTTGTTCACGTACCGTCCAAGAAATATTCACCTTCCGTATGAGTGAGCCCTTTCCAAAACACCACGATCGATCCCGTATGATTCCTTCCGATTTATCAAGCCAAGTTTTTGGTAAGGGTAAAAAAAGTTGCAACCATGGCACCGACATCTACAGCCATCGTATTCCTTTCCAGTTTTTGTGACAATTTGTTTTAGTTTCCAAAAACCATGTATTTTTGGTAAGGTGAAAGAAATATTTCACCTTCCGTACAGTGAGCCCTTTCCAAAAAAAAACAAGATCGAGGATTCGTTTCGATTTATCAGGCCAAGTTTTTTTTTTTTGGTAAGGATACAAAAAGCCATGGATGGCTCGAATAAAGGAAAAATACCATGGCACCGACATCTACAGCCATCGTGTTTCTTTCTGGTTTTTGGCACAATTTGTTTTAGATTCCAAAAGCCATGTTTTTTTCCTTTATTCGAACTTTGCCACAAATTTTTCCCCACTTTCAACTTTGTGTCACAAATTGTTTTTAGTTTCAATATTCCCAAAAAATGGAGAAAAAAAATGGAATCTCTTGGCATGGTGTCTACTAGTTGCATTGAAAAATAATAAACATGGATTTAAACATATTATGTAAAAAATATTTTATCATATATGAATATTCATACTTTCGAGGCGGATAACCAAAGTTCGTTGCCATATTGCATGATGGCATAGTTCATGATAATGATAATATGATCATATTTGGCACACAGATTTACCTTGTCAGCTCCAAATTTTTGTCACATAAATATTACTTTCATGTTCAGAGTGAGATAAACGTTTTTTTTTGTTAATGAAGTACAAAACAATATGTAGAAAAATAGCAACACTCCAATTTTCACATAAATTGGACCATATTTGATGGATAATTTCTGAGTTTTAAGAATTTCAACGATTTCCGAAAGTTATTCACATTTGAACTACAACTCACTCCGCCTCATATTAATTGACGCTAAAATGGATGTATCTAACACTAAAATACGTCTAGATACACTGTTTTAGCTTCAACTAATATAAGACAGAGGTAATACTACCAACCACTAACTCGTAATATTATTTGTCAAAGCAATCATAATCTAGTCTAGTCCTTTTCAGTGTGAAAATAAGATTTGGACGAGATACCTGAAGGTAGTGCGGCGATGACAAGGACTAGGAGTAAAAAAATTGAAGACACCATCTCCTGTTACACTTGCATGACTTTTCTTAGAATACACTTGTAAGTCGAAATAGATGGGTCTGTTGTACCCAAACGTGCGGGTCGGCCACCGATGTATTTACATTTGGTGTGGCTAATTCTTAGTCGAATGAGAATTAACTTAATTCTTAGTGACATGGTGTCAATCTCAGTTGCAAGTCATGTTGCAACTTATAATTAGCCGAATCACAAAGCAAATCAAATGGTCCGGAGCAGTTGCAATCCTGTTGGTAACCTATAACAAAAAAAATCCTATTTGTAACTAAAATATCTCCGTTTTGCACGAATTGCGATGCAATCCGACGGTATCAGTAATTGTGCTGCTAGATACTAATTATATCCCTGTTGACTGCATTAATTTAATTGTAATAAATTGGTACGATTCATGCAGCTTGGCACCTATCAAACCCTAATTTGTACAAAACCTGAATAGACACATTATTTTTTATATCCCTATTAAAATGGATATTATTTTAAGAAATCAAGAAAATCACGCACTCACTTACTCCCTATTTAACTGTCAGTAGCTATTATTTATAGTATCAATAAAATATGGGAAACTGAGAGGTTGGGGGCATAAAGAGATATACATAGAGTTTTTTTTTAAAGTGTAGTGTAACAATCATGTAACGATGTTGTGATTACATTCATTCAAAGATGATCTCTACGCACGGGTCAGAATCGAACCTTGCAATACCCCACCACTCAACTCTCTAGGACCTAATTGGCAAAGGTCATGAGCAACCGAATTGCACATCCTATTAAAGTTTATTTATTTGAGTGTTTCAAATACACTATATTGTATAATTTCCAGCACAAGTTCTACAAATTCCATAGATATTATTAGGATCTGAGTCTACCTTCAAATCGATAGCCTTGATATTTGCGACAACAAGTACAAATGCACTACTTTACCTTAAATTCCATATACATTTATAGATGTTGCAGGATTTTCTTTATGACCTCCAGATCTATTTGTCAGCATGTCAATTTTCCCTGTTAAAATGCCAGTTTTTTTATGTATTCCTGAATTATAATGATATCTTGTGAACAATATTTATTATAATAAAAATAAATTGGCTATGTGAACTATATGGAGGTGTTTCTTATAGGGTTTAGTAAGATATGCTTGAGATTTATGTTTGTCAATTATAGGTTCCAATGGCAAACAATGAAGAATCCTACATTATTACTAGGAGCGATGATGAGAGTGCTGATAGGAGTGAGTACTATAACAGTGATTACGAATTTGACGAGATACACGATGTTCATCGTGATAGAGAGGGGTACGTTTTTTATATGGCTGCTTAGAGATTAAAATCTTCCAGTTTGTAAAGTTTTATTTCATGTAGGTCCCGGTATTAGGAGGACCGGGGAGAACATTGGACGAGAAACACCTAGTTTACTACAATGATGTGACACTCTATTGTACAAGAACATTGTACAAAAGGCATGGCAGGTTTGTGACTCTTCTTGAAAATCAAGTCATGTCTCCATTTGCACTTTCCGGTACAAACGAGTTTTCTATGTTACAACTTACCTCTACTTTAGGTACGTAGGCCTACTGACACGACAAAGATCCAATAAACAGCCAGATGTCAACCAGGTACGTAGAAAGTACTATGCTCGTGTTCTCAAAAGTACTGCAAATCCCATGATGATGTGCTGTTTTTCTACCTCACACATATCATATGATACTTCAGTCAACGAGTTTAACACTGTCAGGTAGGGTGGACCTAAAGAGGGCTGAGTCAGAGTCCCCTTCTCAAATTGTTTTAAATTCTTAAAGTAGATATCTAACTTTTTTTACAAAAATGTTCTCAGCCAAATTTTCTTCTCGAAACAATGAGCAAGGATCATATTGCAAATACCTGGTGACAAGTCAACACACTGTTTGTAATAGAAATGCGAACAGTGGTTGTTCTTTCACACAGATCCCTCAGCAATGTAGCTTTATAGACAACAATTGTTCATAGGTTTAGCTATTACTAACTTACTGGGAGAAAGAAGGTAGGCAGATACAAAGTATAACGGTTTGAAGCCTTAAGTTCTTTACATTCAGCAACTGTGCCAAGCTACAATAAATTGACTACAGGCTCTCAGGCTCAGTCATGAGGTATTTCCTAACAGCTAGCAACAGAATATCTCTACTCACAAAGTAGTGTATTAGTTATTACTAAGATGACCAAGTGAGGAATACCTGAAGGCACCATCTCCTATAGTTTTTAGCCCACATTGCTTTGTTGTTCAAGTGAATCGAAAGATATTAATTAGATCTTCAGTCTCGACTTCAAGAATGACTTGCCATTCTGCTGCACAGCAGCTCCGCAAGTAAACTAACACATGTATTACTGCTATATATGAAGAGTTTGTGTAATGAGCAAAATCAAGAGTTATGTCGGGTTGGGTGGACCAATCAGCGAACATATGTGACGAATAATATCAGCCGAAGCATTTGGTCGAGCTGCATTTAGTGCCTTTTTAGACATCTCTGACATCAATTTCACATCACCTGTATAATGAGAATAGTGAAGTAAACATCACTTTGAAGGAAGGAAAATGCGAATTGCGACTAACAGAGGGTCTTATATGTACAATCAATCATGAATATCAGGTTTCAAGCAAGTTGTGAGAAACAGAGAAAACATATGCAAACATCTATGGTGTGATCAGACAGTTATGCAAGGCTAAATAATAACAGACCAGTATAATCTGAACTATTTGCTAGATGCTCATGTAGTCTCTAAGGCCAGCTGCCTTCCGACTACATGGTTGAATATGCAGTCAAAAGAACATAATTAGCATTGCTCTTAAGACCAAGTGGGAAAATAACAACCTACCTAGATAGACATTAATACACCGATCAACAGTGTTACATAACATACTACTTCGGGAAAATAACAACCTACCTAGATAGACATTATTACCAGTAAAAGTGTCCTGTTTTTTCTTTTCTTGAGGAGTAAGTGTCCTGGTTGAAAGTACTATAAACTACTCCCTCCGTTCGGGATTATAGGGGTGGAAAGCCAAATTGCTAGGACCAAGAAAATCTTGGAGATTGTTTCAACAGTCCTCTTTTAGTCTTCCGAAATTTCCTCTCTCCATTAATTTTTCTCTCACACAGTCAAAGCAACGGATGTGTAGCGCATGCACAGGTTGTTTGTGCCACATGCAGAGAAAAAAGTGGCCGGGCATGCTAAAAATTAGGATCTGCATTAATCATGGCACTAGAAATTAGGAGAGTTAAGACTCCACCCTTATAAATTCGAAATATCTGAATTCTCTCTCAACCCTTACAATCCCGAACGGAGGGAGTACTAGGGAACAATTCAATACGTGTGCAAATTTCTATCTCCATCTAGTGTAATTCTGACCTTGCAAATCATGATAAGTCACAAAACAATTAAGCGCAAACTCCAATAAGTGACATGTCAATTCTGCATATTTCATGTTTGATATTGGCATGTATAACTCATGAAAGCAAGTTGATGTCACATACCAAAAACTTCATCGATTATGTATGTTAGACTACTTGGATCAAGTTCATCTTCCGTTATGACCTTTGCTCCCATGACATCAGCCATGATATATGCATTTTTTGTCTGATGATCATCCACAATTGTTGGTAAAGGTATCTGAAAGAAAGAGAAAACAAATGATCTAACCAAATTCGTATGAACAAATTTAAACTTATAACAGATGCTGTATATTGTTTTTGCAGTTTAGCCAACATATGCAAGTCATTAGTACACGTTTCAAATTAACCTTAAAGAAAAAATAGTTTTGGCACAATAGCTTTTGGCATAGCATCACGGCATTGGTCTAGCTTGGAAGATGCTGGCACAAACAGCAGGGGAACAAAATCAAGCACAACCATCAAAGCGGAGCGCAAAGCCGCAAACCACACCCGGACCAGCCAGGACACGATCCAAGGCTAATGAGATGGTGCGTCCAAAGGGGGAACGACACCGAAGCACCGCTGCTGCTCGGCTCAGCAAGCCGGACGACGGGTTTTCACTCGCAACAGGAGAGGGAGGGATCTTGGTGAACTAAAACACCTCGTGGCGCTGCCCAAGAGCGTCGGCGCTGCCGGCACCATCAACACCGGGCATGGCTTTTGCCCGGACATTGGGCTTTGACACAACTCACAAGATCAATTTCATTACAGAGCATCTAAGTGTGTTTTTAACACAAAAGAGAGGAATTCTTAGATTTAACATATGTCAGTTATTAAACAGGGAACTTGTGGTGTGAGCACGACAAAGGTCCATCAGGTTTCTTTCAGTTGTTCAAAGGTAGAAAACTAAAGTACACATATGTCGAAAACAAATGGAATTACGTAACAAGTAACTTGAAGTGATATATGATACCAGAATTGCCGGTTTCCCAGTGGCCAATATCTCAGTGCAAGCCAAAGAACCAGCTCGAGAAACTACAACATCAGTAGCCGCATATGTGATGTCCATTTCATGCAAGAACCTTCATATGAAGAAATATCATGAATCGGTACTGAGAACAAACATTAAGCTCGGAAAACAAAAAATATTAACCAATACGGAGAAATATCATGAATCTCAAATGGCCTGCTATGTAGAGCATCAAACACATGCAAACTACAAACTATCATTGACTGCAAAGATCCATGCTATGGTGTTCAGATGCATACCTGCATATTACGATCTAGAGGATGCAGCAACCGAATGAACATCATGATTCAGAATGAAATTAGAGTTACATAGCAAGGAACTCACGGGGTGAGAAACAGCCGGCGATGGCCCCTGACGAGGCTCTCCATCTCGCAGAAATCCTCTGGTCCGGTCTGCCAAATGACGTACCGATTTTTCCTTCTCGTCAGCATTTCATAATACATGTTGAGCACTGCCACATTGATCTCCGGCGATCCCACCGTCCCGGCGAGCACGAGCACGACCTCCGCCTCCTCCTCGCACAGCAGCCCCGCCCTGGGGAAGAAACGCGCCATCGCGACGGCCTTGGACACCCGGCAGTTGCGGATGGACATGCGCACTGGGTTCCCGTAGACCGCGCACTTGCGCTTGGGGAGGAGCTGGACGGGCGCGTTGAAGGCGAGGAAGACGCGGCGGGCAAAGGGGGCCAGGAGGCGTGTGGCGGGAGCGGGACCGGCGTCCTGGTCCTGGATCACGAAAGGGACTCTGAGGAGAAGCGCGGCGAGGCAGCTGGGGAGGGCAGGGGGACCCCCGGTGGCAACGAGGATGTGGGGGCGGAAGCGATGTAGGTGCAGCGCCGCGGCGAGGAGCGCGCGGGGGAGGCAGGGAGGGATGGGGGCGAATGAGTAGGAGGAGGCGGTTGCGGTGGAGGATTCGAGAGACGGGGCGGGGGCGCCGAGGAAGAGGGAGTTGGAATGTGGGAGCGAGGCGTGGAGCTCGTCGGCGAGCGCGAACGCGGAGTAGACGTGTCCCCCCGCGCCGCCGCACGCGAAGGCGACTCGGAGGGAGTCGGGAACTTGGGGCGGCTCCGAGACGGGGGTAGGGTCCCTGGAACGGGAGAGGTGGCAGCGGCTGAAGCGGGCACGACTTTCTGTGGGGATAGCGATGCAGACGGTCTGTGTGCTAGCAAGACGGCGAACGAGGAGTGGCGGCGAGGTCCGATGGGTGGTTGCCACCATTACGGCTGGCGAAGGTGGCTGGAATGGCAAGCAGAAGCACGTCGACACTTTCAGGGTTCTGACGCCCTGCGACTATTTATTTTCATGCCGCTGGATCTGGATCCAAATCTATCGACCCCAATCTAAATGCATGCGTAGAAGTAAAAGTTAGCTGTACAGGAATTGTGGTTTAATATTTTTGTTTGTATATATCTCAGCAAAACTAGTTCTTCAGTTCTAAGATCACCTCCACGCCTGTGGGGCGTCTAAATTGTGTCCGACACCCCAAGCGGAGGCGACGGACGTTTGTCCGGCGCATTTTTTTGCGCCTCCCACACCGGCACCCTCTAAACGGTCGGATCAAACATAATTTCTCAACATAATAACTAAATATTGATCCAGACATACAAAAATAATTACATAGTTCGTACGGATAAAAATATAGTTATTACAACAATGAAGTTTTAAATCCTCTAATATAAATTGTGCTTCAAACAAGGGGCACCTGAAGGCCATCACCCTCTCCGCCATGGGTGCGCCATTAGATTATCCTGCATTTGTTGATGCGCAACTCCATTATGAATTTCTTGATGCATGGCGAGAAATTCCGAGAACTATTGCGGCACGCCGCCGGGCACCACATTGGCAAGGTACTCGTAGAAATCAAACGGGTTCTTAATATAATGGTCTTCATCAATCGGCTCCTTGAAAATCCCGTTAGGATCGCGTTCACTCTCGATGATCATATTGTGCATGATAACACAAGCATTCATGATCTCCCACATCTGTTGTACCATCCATGATAGAGAAGGATACCTGACGACCGCAAAACAGACTTGAAGCACACTGAATGCTCGCTCCACATCTTTCTGAGCACTTTCTTGTCTCTTTGCAAAATATTTCTTTGCCGGAGGAACAGGGTTGCGAATGGTCTTCACAAATGTAGAATATGTTGGATAGATGTCATCCGCTAGGTAGTATCCCTTGTTATACTGATGACCGTTGATCTCAAAGTTACAAGTCTGGTAAACACCGAAAAACGTTGCAACACGTTGATGTCGTTGTGAGCACCGGCCATACCAAAGAAAGCATGGCGTTGGGAGTAACTGGTCGCACCGGTAGGGAAGAGTTTGCGCCGGAGCAGAACGAAGGTCGGCCTTGCCGGGGAGCGGCGGCGGCGAGTCGGATGGGGACGAGAAAGGGCGGCGAAAATGGCTACGTTGAGGGTGCCGGCGGTAGCGCGAATCACCGGGCAGGGAATACATGATGATAGGGTGGGAGCATAAATGACTACCGGTTTACGCCCCTTTGTGTCGATGACAGGCGAGCCATACCAGTCTGAGGCGCGGGCCAGGCAGTGTCCGGCACAGCCAAGCCACCCCCAAAGTTGGAGGTCCGATTGGCGGTGCCAGATAGTATTTGGGCCGGACGAGAGATTTGGGACCCCCCGGTGTGACCAATTTTTGTGTCGGGCACCCCAAAGGACCTTTAGGGGCTCCTTTAGGACACCCCGGTGGAGTTGCTCTAAAAATCCTTAGCAAAACTGAACTTTTCCTATGCAAAAGGTAAATGCACTGATTTGACTATATCCAAGAAAACGACACCAAAGTAGAATATCACAAAATCCAAATAAATAATTCCCTATACATTGTCATGAAGTGTTCAATAATGGTTTTTAAAACATCTGATTTGGATATGTAAGATTGCTAATAAAGATTGTTGTACAAGAGAATGCTTTCTTGGATATGCAAGATTGCTAATGAAGAAGATCAACAAGAGATGGACGGTGTGGCGATTTCTTCCACAAGATCACCTCCGGCAAGCACACCATCACCTAAGGCTTCGTCGTCAAGCCCATATCTCTTCACCACCAAGTTCTCCGACTTCAAACATATTTGTCTCAAGGAAAGAGAAAGCAAGGTAGTCACTCCTTAAAAAGATGTTTACATTCCCCTCTTCTATCTCATGTGGTGTTGTTGTATGTGATGAGGTAAATGGTGACAATGAGTTGAATGAGGAATGTAAGAAGCTTGCATATCTCATAGGCTCTCTCAATGTAACGAATCTGATGTAGGCCTAAATTTAGACAATAACATTAAAGGCACACCCGTTGGTCCCATGACAAGAGCCCCTGCAAAGGCAATCCAAACTAGGGTGAACTTGGTCCACTCGATGTGTGAATTCAACACCCATTTGGATGGAATGCTATTTCATGCCAACATGTTATGTGTACTCAGGTACGAGCCCTCCATGGATGCCCAAGACATCATCAACGAAGATCAAGGAAAAGACGAAGGAGAAAGGTGAGAAGAGTGGCCAAAGGGAAAAGACCCTCGCCGCCGGATCGTCCGGCGCCAGGGAGTGGCCGTGCTCCTGGCGACCCTCCGCGTCATCGCCGGATTGTCCGGTAGTCCTCGCAAGACCGCCCGGCACACCAAACAGGTGACAGATGACACTCATCCGCCAGCTCTTGGTTACTTTGAAGAAAATAACACCGGCCATCCAGCAAAAACACACCAGATGGTCCGACGCCTGAAGCCAACACCTCCACCGCCTCCGCGCACGCCTGTGAGACCCGCCACGCTAGACCATCCAATGATCCACACGCCAGACCATATGGCGCCAGAATAACCGGATGATTCGGCGCCCTACCAGTGAGTGGAAAACGGGTTGCGGCCGTTTTATCCCCTTGCTACCTACCCCTTCGCCCCTCGTACTATATAAACCCTCTAGTGGCTCAGATCTAGGGTTAAACTTGAATTTAGACCAAAGATGAGCATGGCTCCTCCTCCCTTGTTAGGGTTCCTCTTTTGGGGGTGATCATCTCTTGCATTGCATACTCTTCCTTGTGAGATTCTAGTAGGAATATCAAATCTTTCCCATTGTGGATTCTATTGGATCGGTGGACTGGCCGGTAAGAGAAAGCGGTTTCACAAAGAGTTGAGTTGGTTTGGTTTTCTCGATCCAAAGGCTTCTCCCATTGAGGGTTGTTGTTGGATGAGTTTCCTTGCAGGCTCTACCCCAGCCTTTTGTGTTTCCCCCACCGTGTTCTTCGTGTTCTTCCCCGTTTCCCCTCGCCATTCATCAATATCCATGAGGATCAGGACCGCCCTACATCAGAATTGCTCTCATGCAGTGAAGTTAGTCAAGGACTATGATGAATATCGCGAGGAACTTGATGAGCTAGATTACCATGCTTGCGAACTTGATGAGGCAATCACCAAAACAAAGAACAAGGTTGAGGAGTTGGAGGCAAAACTACTCAAGGAGTCTCAAAAGACCTCAGAGCTAATTGAGATGGCCGTCGAATTACAGAAGGAGAACAGGGAAATCAAGGTTGCTCATGATAAACTTAACAAGGACGTCAATCATGGATGTTTTGCTCTAATTCCATCAAAGGTGAACTCATCTGCATGACTTCTTCTCATGAGAAACTAAGAGCTTCTCATGCTAAATTGCTTAATCTGCCTTCTCAGTTTGCTTGTGAGGTGGTTGCGGGATTGACAGAAACCTAAACCCCCGCCGGGAAACTAGTGCATGAGGGAGTGTAGGATCTCAGAGTTTAAGGCTGTGGTTAGTTAATTCTTAAATACTTCCTTGCATTTGTGGATGCTTGTAGGGAAGTGTAATCACAAGTGTGTTCTAGTCCAAGTAAGAGCGGTTCATTAGCATAGGTTCACACACACAACACTTAGCAAAACATTAAACGTTAAGCAGCAGTTTGAAGCGAAAGTGACTTGACATAACTCCCATGTGTCCTCAGGAGCGTTTAGCCATTATAAGTAGAATCACCGGCTTGTCCTTTGTGCTAAAAAGGATTGGGCCACTCGCTGCAATAATTATTACTCTCTTTTATTTACTCGCACTTTATTTATCTGCTACTATAAAAACCCAAAAAAATCCTTCTGTTAGTGTTTGCAGTGAAACCTTGCGTGAATCTACAAACCAACACCTTCTGCTCCTCGTTAGGTTCGACACTCTTATTTATCGAAAGTACTGCGATAGATCCCCTACACTTGTGGGTCATCAAGACTATTTTCTGGCGCCGTTGCCGGGGAGTAAAGCGTTGTTGGTAAGTAGAATTGGTAAGGAACACATTTACTACCAGTGCTGTTTTTATTTTTGCCTGTTGTTCTATTTCATTATGGAGCCTTCTGAGTTTGAAGCAACATTTGGAGACACTCTTTCCGCTGCTCTTGTGGCAACAGGAGGTCCTCCACCTACTGAAAGTGTTCCATTTAAAATACCTATGGGAATTGTTGATCGTGTTATGAGTAACCGTTATGCAGGAGATGGAACGGTTCATCCTGGTTATCATTTGCTATTTATGAGAGATATATGTGGTTTGTTTAAGATTGCAGGGGTCTCTATAGAACTGATCATGCGGAAATTATTTTCATTGTCACTAAAAGACAAAGCTATGGAGTGGTATAGGTTATTGGACGACTCTCACCTATTGGATTGGGATAAAATAGTGCCTCTCTTTTATGCTAAAATTTATCCCCTGCATGAAATTCACCAAGACAGGAATTATATTTATAACTTCTGGCCTCGCAAAGGAGAAAGTATTGCTCCAGCTTGGGGGAGATTGAAAGCTTTAATGCTTAAGTGCCCTATTCATGATATTCCCAGAAGCATTATAGATAAAGGTAATGAATCAGGTATAATTTGTGATTACGAATGCATTAAATCTTTTGGTGAAACTCCTGATTTTCATGAGTTTAGTGCTAAATATGGTCTTGATTCTAAAATCATTGTTGATCTCTTTAATGCTTTTGCCTCTTACATTGATATTCCTAAGCAAAAGTGGAATAAGTTCCATGAACCCATTAAAGAAATCGAAATCACTCCTATCATTGAAAATGCAATACAAGTTTACATTCCTGATCCTATTTTGCCTATTTCCTATGTTGAGAAATTGCCTTTTCCTGTTAGAGTAAAAGAACATGCTACGATTACCAAGGTTGTTAAGAAAAGTGGAAAGAAAGCTAAAGAACATAATGAACAACTAAAGTGCAACCTTCTGTGGCTTTAGTTAAGGATTTAATAGGAGAAAATGTAGAAGGTGGTCATATTGTCTTTTGTGAGGAAGCTTCTAACATTGTTTGGCCTTTTAAAAGAAAAGTTAAAAAGTCCGGTTCTCTTGTTATATCTGTGAAAATTGGTGATCATTGCTATTATGGTTTGTGTGATATTGGTGCTAGCTCCAGTGCAATACCTTTTTCTCTATATCAAGAAGTGATGCATGAAATTGGGACTTGCGAAATTGAGGATATTGATGTGGTTATTCAGCTTGCTAATAGAGATACCATCTCTCCGGTGGGAATCGTTAGAGATGTTGAAGTTTTATGTGGTAAGACTAAATACCCTGTTGGTTTTATAGTACTTGGTTCTGTTGCAGATAACTCTTGTCCAATTATATTTGGTAGACCTTTCTTAAATACTTGCAGTGATGTTATTGATTGTAAAAAGGAAAAGGTTTTTACTAAGTTTGGCAGTGAAAGTTATGAGTTTAATTTCTCTAAATTTGCTAAACAATATCACAAAAAAGAATTGCCTAATGAGGACTGTAAAATTGAAAAGCTTGTTGCTATTGCTGTTGCTCCTAATGATCCTTTGCAGCAATTCATGGAGGACCATGAGAGTGAGGTTTTTATGCAGGAAAGGAACGAGTTGGAGGACATCGTCCTCCATCAACCTGTAATTCTAAAGCATATATAATTTACTGGTTGAATCCTTAGGGATGCCGACCCCTCCTAAGGGAGACCCAGTCTTTGAACTTAAAATTCTTCCTGATGATCTCAAATATGCATTTATTGATGAAAAGAAAATATATCCTGTTATTATTAGTGCTAAACTTTCAGGACAGGAAGAAGAGAGATTATTGGAAGTACTTCGAAAACATCAAGGCGCAATGGGTTACAATTTGGATGATCTTAAAGGGATTTCTCCTGTTGTATGTCAACATATAATTAATCTCGAGCCTGATGCAAAACCTGTTGTTGATCACCAACGGAGATTAAATCCGAAAATGAGGGAAGTGGTAAGAAGCGAGGTTCTCAAACTCCTCGAAGCAGGTATAATTTACCCTATTGCTGATAGTAGGTGGGTTAGTCGTGTGCATTGTGTTTCTAAGAAAGGAGGTATTACTGTAGTTGCAAATGATAATGATGAACTTATTCCTCAAAGAGTTGTAGTCGGTTATAGAATGTGCATTGATTTTCGAAAACTAAATAAGGCTACAAAGAAAGATCATTATCCTTTGCCTTTTATTGATCAAATGTTAGAGAGGCTTTCTAATAACACTCATTTTTGTTTTCTTGATGGTTATTCTGGTTTTTCTCAAATTGCTGTTAGACACCAAGACCAAGAACAACTTTTACCTGTCCTTATGGAACTTATGCTTATAGACGCATGCCTTTTGGTTTATGTAATGCTCCTGCTACTTTTCAAAGATGCATGTCTGCTATTTTTCATGGAGTATTCATGGACGATTTCTCTATCTATGGGACTTCTTTTGATAATTGCCAACACAATCTTGATAAAGTTTTGCAGAGATGTGAAGAAACAAACCTTGTTTTGAATTGGGAAAAATGCCATTTTATGGTTAATGAAGGTATAGTTCTTGGACACAAAATTTCGGAAAGAGTTATTGAAGTAGATAGAGCTAAAATTGAAGCTATAGAGAAGATGCCCTGTCGGAGGGATGTTAAAGGTATACGCAGTTTTCTTGGTCATGCTGGTTTTTATAGGAGGTTTATAAAGGATTTTTCTAAAACCTCTAAACCTCGTACTAATATTTTGCAAAAAGATGTTCCTTTCGTTTTTTATGATGATTGTAAAGAATCTTTTGAAATTCTTAAGAAAGCTTTAACAACTGCTCCAGTTGTTCAACCCCCAGATTGGAATTTGCCTTTTGAGATAATGTGTGATGCTAGTGATTTTGCTTTAGGTTGTGTTTTAGGATAGCGCATTGATAAAAAAACTGAATGTTATTCATTGTGCTAGCAAAACTCTTGATAGTGCTCAAAAGAATTATGCAACTACTGAAAAAGAATTTTAGGTGTTGTTTTTGCTTGTGATAAGTTTAGACCTTACATTGTTGACTCAGTAACTATTCATACTGATCATGCTGCTATTAAATATCTCATGGAAAAGAAAGAGGCTAAGTCACGGCTTATTAGATGGGTTCTTTTGTTGCAAGAATTCGATTTGCATATAGTTGATAGGAAGTGAGCTGACAGCCCAGTTGCTGATAACTTGTCTAGAATGGAAAACTTTCTTGATGATCCTATTCCTATTAATGATAATTTTCCAGATGAACAGTTGGCAGCAATAAAGGTAAACACTCGTGAAAACCCTTGGTATGCAGATTATGCTAACTTTATTGTTTCCAAATTTTTGCCTCCAAATTTTACTTATCAGCAAAGGAAGAAATTCTTCTATGACCCGAGGCATTATTTTTGGGATGACCAACACTTATATAAAGAAGGAGTTGACGGTATCATTCGGCGTTGTGTTCTAGAGTATGAGCAAGAAGAAATTTTGAGGAAATGCCATAGCAGCCCTTATGGTGGACATCATGCCGGAGACAGAACTGCACACAAAGTGCTACAATCAGGTTTGTATTGGCCTACTCTATTCAAAGATGCAAGGAAATTTATTTTATCTTGCGATGGATGCAAAAGAGTTGGTAATATCAGTAGACGTAATGAAATGCCTATAAATTATTCTCTTGCTATTGAACCTTTTGATTGTTGGGGATTTGACTTTATGGGTCCTTTCCCCAGTTCGCATGGTAATACTCATATACTTGTTGCTGTTGATTATGTCACTAAATGGGTGGAAGCCATTCCCACTCCTAGTGCTGATCATAAAACCTCTTTGAAAATGCTTAAGGAAGTCATTTTTCCTAGGTTTGGTGTACCTAGATATCTAATGACTGATGGAGGTTCTCACTTTATTCATGGTTCTTTTAGAAAAACTCTTGCTAAATATGATGTTAATCATAGAGTGTCTTCACCATATCGTCCTCAAACTAGTGGACAAGTGGAATTAACTAATAGGGAGATTAAGTTAATCTTGCAAAAGAACGTTAATAAATCTAGAAAGAATTGGTCTAAGAAACTTAATGATGCTTTATGGGCTTATAGAACTGCTTATAAAAATCCCATGGGTATGTCTTCCTATAAAATGGTTTTTGGAAAAGCTTGTCATTTACCACTAGAATTAGAACATAAAGCTTATTGGGCAACTAAGGAGCTTAATGATGATTTTAAGCTTGCCGGTCCAAAGAGACTATTTGATTTGAGTTCTTTAGATGAGTGGAGAAGTGAAGCTTATGAAAATGCTAAATTGTTTAAAGAAAAAGTTAAGAAGTGGCATGACAAAAGGATTTTGAAAAGAGAATTTAATGTAGGCGACAAAGTTCTATTGTATAGGTCTCGTCTCAGATTTTTTGCAGGAAAGCTCTTATCAAAATGGGAAGGACCCTTTATTGTCGAAGAAGTTTATCGCTCCGGTGCCATCAAAATTAATTCGTTGGACGGAGATAAACCACAAGTGGTTAATGGCCAGAGGCTCAAGCATTATTTTTCTGGTGATCCACTTGAAAAAGATGTCGATATAATACCACTTGTGACTCCGAAAGACTTCATCAAAAGCGAGTACCAGAAGGAATCAGAGTCAGAATTGGAAGAGGTATCAGTTTCCGTAAGTAAACCTCTTCGGAAAATTCCAGAAAATTTATATTTATAGTTTTTAGGAAATATAATAAATTGCAGGATGAAAAAGAGACGGAGTCGGTGTCCTGGGTGTCCAGGTGACCCCTGGCCGCGACCCAGCCTTGGGTCGTGCCTGGGTCCCACCTGGAGCCCCAGCACACCGCCTCCGACTCCGCTTTGTCTTTTCGCTTTCCTTTTGTTCAAGAAATTTTTACTATGTATTTACCCAGATCTGTTGAGGTCCGTATCTCGTGTTTTCGACGCTTTTTGTTTTCGAGTTGTGTTTGCCAGATTTTCAAACCCTAGATCAAGATGTCCTCTCACAAGGAAGACAATGGGGGAATTGAGGAGCTGAAGGATGGGTTCCTCAAGAGCGTCGCCAACCTCTACCTCAGTGAAGTGAAGATGCATCCGAAGGTTTTGTGACTTGATGAAAGGATCGTATGGGCACCTAGAGGGGGGGTGAATAGGTGCTACACCAATTTTTTTATTCTTTTTCGGTTTTAGGCTTAACACAAAGGTAAATTATCTAGATATGCAACTATGGTGAATTTACCTATATGGTAAGCAAACTAAAACAACTAGGCAATTAACGATACAAGTAAAGGAAAGAGATAACCGAAAGCGGAAGCACGCGGAGACAAGGATGTATTCCCGAGTTCCTCCTTGTTAAGGGAGTACGTCTCATTGGAGGGGTGTGAGCTCGCCACAAGAGGCCTACGCAAGATGCCACAAAGGCCTCACCCTATTCTTCGATGAACCTCACCCGAGGGTTTGGTTCACCTTCCACTATCGGAATCCTTCAAGGCGGAATCCGGAGCCCTTACAAGGTTCTTGGGGCACACACCCACAACTGAATTGGGGGCTCCCAAATCAACAACACTGCCACGAATACAACAAGTAGTAAGTGCAAGGAATCTAGGGTAACACAAAGCTAACCCTAGAAACAAGAATCCTCAAGAGAATGAGGGGGAAATGAAGAACGGCTTGGTGAAGATGTAGATCTGGGGCTTCTCCTTCAATCCTCCGAAGATCAACGAGTTTGGATGAAGGAATTGGGAGATCTTGCGATTTTGAGCTCTCAAATATTAGGGTTCATAAATGCTGGACGAGCTAGCTGTCCTGAGGTAGGTGGAGGGGTATTTATACCCCTCTGAAATTTCTGACCGTTGGAGGTCACTTAGACCGGAGACTCCGGCCTAAGTGGGCCGGAGACTCCGGTGCCCTTCCGGGGTTCCTCCGGACAGCTATCCAGAGCCGCACCACACTTGTGACACTTCGGGGAGGGCCGGAGACTCCGGTGCAGGGCGGAGACTTCGCACCCGGGCGGAGACTTGTCGAGGACGCAGGACAGGCCGGAGACTCCGGTCACCAGGGGCCGGAAACTCCGGCTTCCCAGAGACTCCGGGCACACTCCGGTGGTACTCCGGAGGGGTATCCAGTACCGCACCACACTCTGGCCAGAGGACAGGAAAATCCAGGGGGCCGGAGACTCCGGCTAGACAGGCCGGAGACTCCGGCCAGGAATTTCCTGCAGCAAGAAAAACTTTGCCATTTCTTCGCTTTTTGGTGCATGATGCTAGAGGTAAAAATGTGTCAATTAACCTGCACCACTTAGCATCATATTAGATAATCATTAGTGTTGTTAACTAACACACAAAACTAATAGGGTTTAGGAAATGTTCTTTCAATCTCCCCCTTTTTGGTGTTAGATGACAACACTAGGATTTGCAAAATAAATAGATCATATCATGTGAAAAATAGCATCTCCCCCTAAATGTGTGCATATTAGACAAGTTACACATATGAGAGGAAACCCACAAATAGGAGGAGGATGCCACAAATACTTAAGACATGATATATATAACAAAATCATTTGCAACACTATGGGACATGATATGGAGGGGTTGATCTTTGAGTTAACAAGCATACCTTGGTGTGAGAATAAAAGGTGATTCCAAAGCACATCTCACATCACAAATAATTCAACCAATAGATAATAATTGATACCATGTCACCACAAGAATAAAACGAACAAGATCCACATCTCACATAAAAGTAGCAAATAGCAAATAGAGTTCAACACACGAAATAAAAGGGACACAAGCTCTTAAGGAATGATAAAAGCAAATGCTTGTGCCCCGACCCATGCAAATCCCACGAGTAGCCTACTAGAACCATTTCTCCCCCTTTGGCATCGAGACACCAAAAAGGAAGAAAGGCGATGCTAACGGTCCCATGAAGATCACTCGGAGTCCTCGTCGGTGGCATCATCATCATCCTCATCATATTGCGAGCCACTAGCTTCATCATCCTCTTCAATCTCACTTTGAACCATTGGAGCCTTGCCGGTGTTGACGGGATTGTTGGAGGAGGAAGGCATGGAGGACACTTCCTCAAAAACAAAATCAGACCAAGGGAAATGCTTTGCGTGCCAAGCATCATAGCTGATTGTCTTCTCACTACCGGAGGATTCTTCTTCAGAGGATTCGCCCGTTGCCTTGCCAATGCGAGGAGGAGGAGGAGGAGGTGGAGGAGTCTTGTCCCTCTTTTTCTCCAACTCCTTGAACAACTTGTTTTGATTGGATATGATCAACTTCCTTTCCTTGTAAGCTTCGTGATGTTCCTTGTGGAGGCACACGTTCATGCGAAGCACCATCTTTTCAAACCAACTAAGCTTCTTTACCCTCTTTTGCACATCATCCTTACCCTTGCTAACCCATGAGGGAGGGTCGGCATTCTTACTCCTTCTTCGAACGGGAGCAACGTCTTCTTCCTCTTCTTCACTAGATGCAAACGGGACACAAGAGGTGGCACTTGAAGAGGATGGCTTGTCATGCTTGAGAATTTGGAGGGAGCCGGCCTTGTGAACGGTGAAGTGCTCACGATTGAGATGTGGCACTTGATCAAGAATTAGCTTCATCACATAAGGTGCATATATAGGATTCTTCATCTCATGCACCGCCCAATGCAACTCACATTTGATGAAATCCATCACATCTATCTCGTAACCTTGGCAATTGACTCCGGGTGGAAGCACTGCATAGGAATGAATAAGGAGGTTGACAAGCCCTCCACGAATTGCATCCACATTCCCGGCTTGGGGTGCAATATTGCATCTAAACATGCGGAGGAGGATATTGAATGTGGGAAGAAGATCCTTGTTGGAACCAACGGCGGACTTGTTGAGGTAGAGCGGTGTCATCTTGTTTTTATCATAATGGACCCCTTCCGTGTGCATAATTCTTCCTTGGGAGGCTTCACCCGTGCGGAACACATAACCAAGCAATTCCCCGAACCTTGTCATTGAGGACTCACATTTGATAGGCCCGGTCATCCAAGTCAACTTGACATCAACATCTTCCCCAAATTGAACCGTCGCAAAGAATTGTTGCACCAAATGGATGTCATAGTTTTGTTGAAGAGTCATGAGGTGTTCCAACCCAAGCTTGCGAACTATCCAAACAGTCTCTTAGAAATACGGTTTGGTGCTAAGGGCGGAGAGGTTGAGGACCTTTTGCACACAAACAATATTGGGACCCGAAAGCTTGGCATAGACCTCATTCATCACAATCTCTTGCTCCCTTCTCCAAAAATGAGGATTGGAGGAGTTTTGCGGCATATCAAAGAAGGGCTGTGACCTCATAGCACGAAACTCAGATTTGCTTAACCCACTAAGGGTGGTCAAATTGACAAATTTTGCTTGCTTGGCCCTCTCTTGTGCAAGGAATTCTTCTTCAGCTCTTTTCTGCGCAGCCTCCCTAGCAGCTGCTCCCCTGTCACGCTGAACCAAGCGACCATCCTCGGTCCGATCCAAATAAGCCCGAGAACCCCTCTTGTCTTTCCGAGACACCTTATTGGGGTTGTGACTGATTTTCTTGAGTCGATGCGAGGATCCTGTGAGTAAACAGATAGGGGGTAGCAGGGAGATGAGCATACATGTCCAGGGAAACAAAAAGATGCATCAATTGGAGAATCAAAAGCACACAAACGTGATCTACACCGGAGATTCTGGTCTCAGGGCTCGGAGATTCCGGCCACACCGGAGTCTCCGGTCTGGAACAGACCGGAGTCTCCGGCCCTGAGGCTGAGAATCTAGGGTTAGGTCAAAATTCGGTGCTAAAGATGCTAGAATTGATACATTGAGATGAAAACAAGGCAGCAAGAGATTCTACACCATAGGGAGCAACACTACACACTCTATCCAAGATCTAGGAAGAAACCTAGAGAGGGAGAGAGGGGAGTACCGCTGCTCGACATGGTGGAGGTAACCAATGGTGAGGAGGAGGTTCCCCAATGTTGGAGAGGAGGGGAGGCCGGCTGGACGGCGGATTCCGGCGGCGGGGAGCGGCCGGGGAAGCTTCTCCAGGCAGGGGCGGAAGTAGGGGGAGAGGAGAGAGTCGGGGGTGGTGAGGAGTTGTGAAACAACCCCCACCCCGATCCCCTTTTTGAACCCCTAGAAACGCCGAGACCGGAGTCTCCGGCCTAAGCACACCGGAGTCTCCGGGGTGCCGGAGTCTCCGTGGCTTTGGGCGGAGATTCTGCTCAGACCGGAGTCTCCGGCCCCCACAACTCAGAAAAGCTAGTTTATGGTGGTGGACATGTATGTGGCAAGAGGAGCAAGTTTTGGGGGCAAGGAGAGGCTTGGGATAGACAACACAAACTGGGATGGTACTTCACACTCAATTTGCAAAAGCCAAAACCAATAAATGCCAAGATTGAGTGAGTTTCCCAAAAGAACAAGAGATTTGCAAATAAAATCCAATAAAATCCCAAAAGAGCCAACTCTTCACTAGGAAGAGGTCGGTGGCCTAGGCCACCTTGTATGAGTTTATGGCATGGCACCGCGAAGATATATCTTGGGTCCATAACCAATTCTCGTCATTTAAGCTCACAATTCATGAAATTAAAATAGATATAAATAAATTTTTACTATAGGCATATTGGGGGGAGGGAGAGCCCAATTTATTAGGACAACACTCCCCCTAAATTCATGCCCACACCTAAACCAAGATATAGGTTGATGCTATAGGTGTGCATGCAAGATGGTCAAGCCAAACTCCTTGAATCCACGATATTTAGCTCATTCCTCAAATAAGTGAATCTTGCTTCATCAAGTGGCTTCGTGAAAATATCCGCAAGTTGGTCTTTGGTTGGCACATATACTAGCTCAATGTCTCCACGGGCAACATGATCTCGAATGAAATGACGACGAATCCCAATATGCTTGGTCCTTGAGTGTTGCACCAGGTTGTAGGCGATCTTGATAGCACTCTCATTGTCACACAAAAGAGGCACTTTGTCACAATTGACACTGTATTCCTTTAAAGTTTGCCTCATCCATAACAATTGAGTGCAAGCACTAGCGGCGGCCACATACTCGGCTTCGGCGGTGGAGAGAGAAATACAATTTTGCTTCTTAGAAGACCAACTCACCAAGGACCTACCAAGGAATTGGCAAGCCCCGGAAGTTGATTTCCTATCATCTTGATCACCGGCCCAATCCGAATCCGTGAACCCACGAAGAGTGAAAGAGGAATCCCTTGGGTACCACAAACCAAACCTTGGGGTATGAACCAAATATCGTAGGATTCTTTTGACCGCCAACATGTGGCTTTCCTTAGGAGCCGCTTGATACCTTGCACACACACCTACACTCAACACAATATCGGGTCTAGATGCACAAAGGTAAACCAACGAACCTATCATGGAGCGATAAAGCTTTTGATCCACATCTATACCCTTAGGGTTAAGTTGTAGATGGCATTTGGTATCCATAGGTGTCTTCTTCTCCTTAGCATCGGCCATATTGAACCTCTTGAGCATGTCTTGAATATATTTTGCTTGGCTAATGAAAGTCCCTCCTCTCAATTGCTTGATCTCAAATCCAAGGAAGAACTTCAACTCACCCATCATAGACATCTCAAACCTATCGGTCATAAGCTTTGAAAATTCATCATTAAAAGCTTTGTTAGACGAGCCAGATATAATATCATCAACATATAGTTGGCATACGAAAAGCTCCCCTTTAACCCTCTTAGTAAAAAGAGTGGGATCAATTTGCCCAACTTCAAATCCACGGTCTAACAATAACGCTCTAAGGTGCTCATACCACGCACGTGGTGCTTGTTTAAGTCCATAGAGCGCCTTATCAAGCTTGTAGACGTGGTTAGGGAAGTTGGGGTCCTCAAACCCCGGGGGTTGCTTAACGAACACCAACTCCTTTAAGGGACCATTAAGAAAGGCACTTTTAACATCCATTTATTGCAATTTAAAGTTATAACGGGATGCATAAGCAAGAAGGATATGGATGGACTCAAGGCAAGCCACGGGAGCATAGGTCTCTCCAAAATCAATGCCTTCAACTTGAGAATACCCTTGAGCCACCAATCTAGCCTTGTTCCTTACAACCATGCCATGCTCATCTTGCTTGTTCTTGAAAATCCACTTTGTGCCAATAACATTGCGGCACTCGTTTGGCTTCTCAACAAGCTTCCAAACTTTATTGCACTCGAAATTGTTGAGTTCTTCATGCATAGCTAGTAACCAATCCGGATCTTCAAGGGCGTCGGCCACTTTCTTTGGTTCAAACATGGCAATATGAGCTTCATGAGCACTAAAGTTCGCCAATTGCCTCCGGGTGGACACTTTTCCTCTCACATCACCAATCACTTTCTCAAGGAAATGTTCACGACGTGCCATGGTTCTTTCCACTCTAGCTCGACGACGGGCTTCGATGTCCTCATTTCATCTTGGAGGTATCACTTGATCATCTTGATCATTTGAGTCCCCGCCTTGACCGATGAGCTGACCTTGATCCCCAGAAAACATATCATCATTGTTGGAAGAGGTGGAAGGACCAAGATCATGAGCTGAACTCCCTTCTGCCTGATGTAGACCGGAGTCTCCGGCCTGGGGCACCGGAATCTCCGGCCCACCGGATTCTCCGGTCAAGATGGCCGGAGTCTCCGGCCTGGCGACAGGAGGCAGAAGAGATTGTTGAGGGTCTTGAGTTTGTCTTTGATCAAGTGCATTAATGACTCCAGTAGCAGTTGCTTGCAATTCAGATGATGATGAAGGCTCCACTTGAGTAGAGCATTGTCCTTCTCGATCCACCACAAGGGGTTCCTCAATGGGGCGGAAAAATCCCACACCTATTCTTCTTATGGCTTCTTGAGGAATTTCATCATCTACATCGGAAACATGAAATTGCGCCACTTGGGAGCCGTTATTTTCCTCGAACACCACACTACAAGATTCTATGATACGCCGTGAGGCTTTATCATAGATTCTATAAGTGTGGGATTCGGCACCGTAACCAACAAATATACCCTCTAGAGATTTAGATTCGAATTTAGTTAAGCGACAACCTTTGATCAAATAGAAACACTTACAACCGAAGACACGGAAGTAGGAGATGTTAGGTTTGTTGCCGGTGAGGATCTCATAAGGGGTCTTGTTCAACCCTTTGCGGAAGTAGAGCCGGTTGGAGGAGTGACAAGCCGTGGAAATAGCCTCCGCCCAAAAAGTCAACGGAGTCTTAAACTCCGCTAACATGGACCTTGCTATATACAAAAGAGTCCGGTTCTTCCTCTCGGCTACACCATTTTGTTGAGGGGTGTAGGTTGCGGAATATTGATGGCGAATACCCTCTTCACTAAGAAACTCATTGAGGGTGTAGTTCTTGAACTCGGAGCCATTATCACTTCTAATTGCCAATATGGGGACATTGTGTTGATGTTGCATTTCAATGGAGAGGTCGATGAAGGTTTGTTGGGTCTCACTCTTCGACTTGAAGAAATATACCCAAGTGAATCTTGAATAGTCATCAACAATCACCAAGAAATACTTCTTCCCACCAAGGCTAGCTTCGGGAACGGCACCAAAAAGATCCACATGGAGGAGCTCCAAGATCCTCTTGGCTGAAATAATAGTCTTGGAAGGGTGGGGAGCATCATGCATCTTTCCTTCAACACAAGCCCTACAAACACGATCTTTGGCAAAAGAAACATCTTCTTTTAGTCCGAGAATGTGGCCACCCTTGTGAAGACTTTGCAAAGTTCTCATATTGACATGGGCTAGGCAGCGATGCCACAACCAACCCTTGTCTGCCTTTTCGAATAGGCACATCGAATTTGAAGTGGTTTCCCCCGAAAAGTCAACCACAAACAAATCATCCTCGACATACCCAACGAAAGCGACCTTTAGATTCTTGCTCCACAAGAGTACCACAACATCAATATTAAAGAAGACGGCGAAACCCATCTTATTAAGTGCACGAACGGAAAGTAAATTAAAACCAAGGTTTTTGACAAGCATGACATTTGCTAGGGTGATATCCTTAGCGACTACCACCTTGCCAAAGCCCAATACCTCGGATTTTGATCGATCTCCATAAGTGATGGTTGCTCGATTTAGGTTTGGTCTCAACTCCGTCATCAACTCCTTTCTTCCGGTCCTATGTTTTGTGCATCCACTATCAAGCACCCATTTTGACCCACCGGAAGCATAGTCCTACAAAAAATTATTGCTTGGATTTAGGTCCCCATTTTTCAATGGGTCCTCTTTTGTTAGCAACAAGGGTCTTAGGAACCCAAATAGAACGAGCAATGGGTACATTTCTAGGACCAACAAACTTAGCATAAACATCCCCATAATAATCAACAAATATAATGTAGTGAGGGTTAGTCTTTCCCGCAATGTCATCACTAATGGTTTTGCCCCGGCCTTGATGGCGTGACTGCCCTTGTGGCGACTGGCGACATGCTGACCCCATCCCTGTGATAATCCGCTCTGATTCCTCCCCAGATTAGATCTCCTATCTGATTCCCCTCCATTTCCATCTCTCTGACACTTTGATCTGTTCTCTCCATCGGTATTTCATAAATCCCCACAAGATTAAGCTTCCGAAACATCTAGAAGAAAGAAGAAAACTCTGCTACGCAACCTTGCTGCTACTTCGCCGCTGTTCATCATCACCAGCTCGCTGCCGTCGAAGCGAAGCTCCCAATTGATTACTTGAGAAACAGCTCCTAATCCCATTAATCCCATCACCTACGGATCCCCAAATCACCAGGTTGAAGCGAAGCGGCTAAGGAAAAGACTCTGCTACCGGATCTAAGCTGAAAGGATTCGTGCGCCTTTCTCTTCGCCGGTGTTTGGAGTTCTTGTCTGAGATATTGCGCCGCCGACGCCATGAGGGTCCTGGGCTGGAATTGTCAAGGTATGGGAAGGGACCTTGGCAGCAGCACGATGTGTCATCTGGCCAGAATGATCGATGCTACAAAGGCTCAGGTAACTTTTGTTTCTGAAGTTAAATCCTCTAGAATTAAACCCGCTGATCTTATTACTAGATTCAACATGTATGATAGTATTGTAGTGCCTTCACAAAGACGATCAGGTGGCCTTTGGATGATGTGGACTGATGATTTTCATGTTGATGTTTATAGCACTAGTCGCAATCTTATCTTAACTATGATTACTATTAGATCTAGCAATCAGAAATTTGCCCTAGTTTGTATTTATGGTGACCCCTATCATCGCCAAACTAGTCAAATTTGGGAGCAGATTGCTTCTTTTGTGTATGATAATTGCAATGTACCCATGCTTTGCATCGGGGACATGAATGAAGTCTTGTATGATACGGACAAGAATTCCCCGATTACAAATCGTTCTCGTTTGAGTACCTTTCGCTCTCTAATTAAATCTTGTGGTTTATTTGACTTGGGCTTTAGCGATCCTGCTTACACTTGGACAAACAAACGTTTTTCCTCTAAAGCAATCTATGAAAGACTTGATCGTTGCCTTGTAAATGCGGATTGGTGTGCTACTTATCCGATTTCAAATGTTTACAATATGCCTCTTATTCACTCCATTAGTGATCATGCTCCTATTCTCCTGTCTACGGATGGTACTTTTAATAGAATCAAACGCACATTTAAATTTGAAAACTGGTGGATTAAGGAACATGACTTTAGCTCTTTTACAAAAATGGCTTGGTCCACAACTGCCCAAAAACCTTTTCCACAAAGAACTAACCTGCTTGCTGGAGCTCTTAGAGTTTGGTGCAGGAAGAAAAAACCATTGCAACAGGAACTCAACGCTTTGGAGGAGCAGATCAAACAGATTCAGATGAGACCAAATCACCAGCATGATCACAATCTTGAGGCCTCGTTGGTAACCAGGTATGAGCAAAACTTAACAAAGCTAACAGATTACTACGCGCAGAGAGCAAAGAAACAGTGGATCAAGGATGGCGACAGAAATACGGCGTTTTTCCACAAGGCTATCTTAAAGCGAAGAAGAAGAAACACCATTGTATCAATTAAAGATGAAAATGATGTTGTTCACCATATGCCGAAACAAATTAGTAACACTTTTATAAATTACTTTCGGCATTTATTTTCTTCGCAGAATATCAACTTTGGCAGGCCTTACATAGGTACTCAACTTCCTCAAGATAACCAGGATTATACTTATTCTGTGCCAGAAAAACAGGAACTTTGGGACATTCTGCAGGATATGAAAAGGAATGCTTCGCCAGGACCAGATGGCTTTAATGTAGAGTTCTACCTTGCGACATGGAATTGGATAGGTGATGATGTCGCCGCATTGGTAAAATCTTTCTTTCAAACTGGCATTTTACCTAATCACATTAATGATACTCACATAGCTTTAATTCCCAAAAAGCTTGTCTCTGTTGTTCCATCTGATTATAGACCAATAAGCCTTTGCAATGTAATTTATAAGCTTATAGCCAAATCTTTAGCGAATAGGCTTAAACCCCATCTCCCGGATTACATTCACCCCTCGCAGCAAGCTTTTATTCGAGGGCGTCGTATTAGCAATAACATCATTATCGCCCAAGAGATTACACATTCTTTTGAGCTTAGCTCTTGGAAAAAGCAAGCCTTTATGCTCAAGATAGATCTTGCAAAGGCATTTGATCGTCTAGAATGGAACTTCATTGTGGCATCTCTTACTCGGAAAGGTCTGCATGGTCACTTCATAAATTTGATTCATGCTTGCATATCTTCGCCAACATTTTCTGTCGTAATTAATGGCCAGCCTTTTGCGAGATTCTGCAGTAGCAGAGGAATACGGCAAGGTTGTCCCCTTTCCCCATACTTGTTTGTACTTGCCATCAATGAACTCTCTATTGCCCTTCAGGAAGCCATGTCCAACAATTCTCTTCAAGGAATTGTTCTGGGACCAAACTGTCCCCCTGTTCATTCGCTGCTTTTTGCAGATGATCTCTTAATCTGTGGGTCAGCCACAATTCAGGAAGCCACTTCAATGAAGGCTATTCTCAGCTCCTTCTGTTCCATGTCAGGGCAAACTCCTAACTGGTCAAAGTCTGGAATAATCTTTAGTAAACATGTCCAAGACTCTAATGTAGCAGCCATCAAACAAATTTTCCTAGTTCCAACTATTGATGCATCTTTTATCCATCTTGGTCACCCACTCATCCTACCGGCGAAGAATAGAGCTTCAGCCTACAATTTTGTTCTTGAAAAATTCAAAAATAAACTAAGCACTTATAAAGCAGATAAACTTTCGCATGCAGCTAGGCTTGCTTTAATCCAGTCTGTCTTTGCCTCAATCCCGGTTTACTATATGTCCAATATCCTTTTTCCAAAGAAGTTTATTGCCAAACTTAATGCTATTGTTAGTACCTTTTGGTGGACTGGAGTAAGACAAGAAGCTTCTAGCCCAGCCCTCTGCCTTCGAGCTTGGAGGGATCTGTGTACACCAAAGAAAGAAGGTGGGTTAGGGATTAGAAACTTTCAGGCAGTTAATCAAAGTCTTATCCTTATGGCTGCTTGGCGCCTGGCGCAAAATCCAGATGATTTCCTGCACAAAGTGCTCAAGGCAAAATACTTCCCTGACTCCTCCATTTGGCGCCCAAAGGCCAACACTCCCAAGTCAGCCTTCTGGGCCTCTATTCTCAAGGTGCTCCCTATCCTCAAAACCCACTCATTCTATCAGATTTCACAGGGCAACATTTCCATTTGGAGCTCACCTTGGTGCTCTGTTTGGAACACCATCTACGACAACCTGATCATACAACCTACAGGTTACAACTATCCGGCTCTTGTCAAAGATCTTTGGCTTCCAGAACAAAAAAAATGGAATGCACAACTTGTTGACACATTATTCAGAGAACCCACTGCTCAAATAATCAAGGATACTCCTATCATGAATACTCATGAGCAAGACTTTCTATGCTGGAAACTCACTACTAATGGGGTTTGCCACTCCAAAAGTGCTTATTTTGCTTGCTTGCAGAATCTTTACCAGCAGGGAGAACTGCGACCAGCTCATATATCGCAGGACACTAAAAACCTACTCAATCAGGTATGGAAAAATAAGCAGATCATTCCCAGGATTCAGGCATTTGCTTGGCGCTTCCTTCGTAAGGCAATCCCGACAGGTATGCGAGCTGGGAAATATTCTAAACATATTAGTAAGCTTTGTTGCAGGTGTGGACTAGAAGAAGATGATATTCACCTCTTTTTCACCTGCCCTTTTGTCAAAGCAGCATGGTTCTTGCAACCTTGGTATATTTATATTGACCTGATTGTGCAGGACTGCAACTCCTTAACCCAAATTCTTTTAAACTTACTGAACATGAACCACCCGCATGCTTCTATTGAAAACATTCTTACCTTTATGTGGTGTATCTGGAAGTCAAGAAACGATATGCTATTTAACAGGAAAAATGGAGAACCATATCAAATCAGTGTGGCTGCTCAAGCCCTGCATAGTAATCTAGAATTATGTAAGATCACTAATTCTTCTATGCAGGATGAAAAATGTTTGCAGGATCTACCTAGGTTACGAACGCTGAAGCAGGGAGGAACATTATCATCAGACATATCGATCCAAGGCGCAAAAATATTTTTAGATGCATCCTACAAAAGAACTACCCTTCCAGGGGATGCTCCAGCTATTGCAACAGGTCTTGGCGTATTTCTTCAATTCCAGGCAGATGAGAAGCAATGTTCGGTCAAGATACAGGCGTTAGCACCCCAGGCGTCATCAGTTATACAGGCAGAGGCAACATCGCTACTGCTGGCAGGACAACTATCAGAAATCCTCCAAATTTATAGGCCAACCTTTTTAACTGATAATCAGGTGCTAGCAAAGACAGCGGCAAGCAGGAGTCTGAACCATCCACTACTCCAATGGGACACACGTTTCATCATGGCAAACTTCTTCCATGCCACAAGCAGCTTATCTTCACAGGTGTTCCACATTAGCCGAGAACAAAATGGCGTTGCTCATGATTGTGCCCAACAGGTCCTTAGGCATTGCCTAAATCAGCCTATCTTTACGTGTTTAAACCCATCTCATAGCTCAGCTTCCTGTCCTGTAATTTCCAACTTGAAAAATCTTGTATCTCAGGACTATGTAGTGACTGCTGCCTTGTGTAGCTGAGATGGAATGGAATTGGCACCTCTGGTGCCTTGCTTTGTTCAAAAAAAAAAAAAAAAACTAATGATTTTGCCCCTTGTGGCACCACCACTAATAATGTTGACCTTCTTCTTTGTTTGAGGGGTCCTCTTTGCTTGAGGAGCACTAGTAACGTTGGCCTTCTTAATTTTAGGAGCTCTAGCATACTTCATGAAGCTCTCTTTCTCCTTTTCTTCCTCAATGAACCCAAGGCCAACTCTCCCTTTTTGTGAAGTGACAAACGGTTTCTTACCTAGGGAGATGGCCTTAGCAAGATTGATCTTCAACCTAGCATTTTCCTCAATGATATTTGCATGATCACAAGTTATAGGAGTGGAGGAACTAGGCATATCATTTTTAGGCGGTTGAGCTTGAAGTTGTTCATACGACTTGGTGAGGGTAGAGTGTTCACTCGCCAATGCTTTGTAGGCCTTGGAGAGCTTCTCTAGCTCCTCGGTTAGTCTAGAATGACCAACACCAAGCTCGACCTTTTCCTTCTTACATGCTTTGTATTTAGCAATTGCATGGTCACCTTCTTTAATGAGTTTAGCAACAATTACATCATTTGATTCTTCTATAGATTCTAGTTGTTGCTCTAGAGAAACTCTAAGCTCATGTTCTTCTTCAAGATTGTCTTTTAAGGATGCAATTTCCATAGCATCCTCTCTTTCAATCTTACCCTTTATCTCAAGCATTTCTTGAGCCTCACCATATTGACTCATGAGAGTCTCAACATGCTTCATTGTTTCACCTTGCATGTTAGTGATAAAATGATCGAAAACAACTATTTCCTCTTTGATTTTAAGACTAGTAGCATCATCCATATTACTCATAGCCTTAGGAGATGAGGGTGATGTTACCTCGGTGGTCTTAGACATGAAGCATCTTGCGGAGGAGATAGAGACATTCTCATTGGGGGATTCAAATAGGGAAGGAGATGATGAAGAAGCAATAGCAATGGCGGCAACTTCATTTGTGGGCTCTTCTTCTTCCCCGGATGAATACTCTTCTTGAGCAAGCAACACAATTCTTGGAGGTTTCTTGTTGATAGCATTCTTCTTGAAGAAAGGTTTCTTGTGGGTGTCCTTTGACTTGTCCTTCCTAATGAGCTTTCCTCCATGAAGTTCTCTATTCTCAAACGGACATTCGGCCACAAAGTGATATTTGTCTTGGCAATTGTAGCAAGAACGAACTCTTTGACCACCCTCCTTCCTTCCACTTGCCTTGTTGACGAAATCCCTTGCCTTGGACGGACTCTTCCAAAAGACCTTAGATGTGAGAGCCGCATAGTCCTTGAGGGTATCTTGAAGCTCTTTGGGATCCCAATGTGACACATCTTCTTGAGCCTCATCATCATCGTCTTGCTCCACAACCTTGGCCTTCAAAGCAAGTGAGGTTCCTCTATGCATTCCAATGGCTCGGGCTCAAGCATCTTCGGTGTTCTTGGCGGCCACCTTGTATGCCGCCATTTCTTGCATGACTTCATTAGATGACATGAGGTGGTAGTTGTGTCTTCCTTGGAGACTCTTCAAGTCGGTGGATTCAAACGGCCAAAGGGCGCTCACATACTTCCTCTTGATCCAAGCATCATCCACATAGGTTGCACCAAGGGCTCGAAATTGAGTAGCAAGGGTCTTGAGTCTTCGATACATTTCTTCATGATCTTCACCCTCTACCATGAAAAAGCCCTCGGCTTGGTTGCTCAAGGCTTCATATCTATTCCTTTGCATGCTCTCATTACCGATAAACTCTTGAGTGAGAATATCCCAAGCTTCTTTGGCGGTGGTGGCCATCTCAATGAGAGACATGTGCTTTTCTCCCACGGCGGTATGAATCATGTTGAGAGCCAAGTCATTGAGTTGACCATCCACAACCTCCCTTCTTGTCATGTTGTTTGGATCAACGGCCTTGAACCCAAGTTGAATGATTCTCCATAGCTCGCTTGAAGCGCTCTTGATATGAGATCTCATCATAAATTGCCAATTAGTAAAACAAGATGGATTAAACTTAGGTGGATCACCCCTATTGTTTATATGATAATGCGGGATAGGTGGGTCGACCGAGTACGTGAATGGAACCCCATGGTACTCCGGCTTCCCACCATCAATTTTAGGAGGGGATTCATTAGTGAGTTGTTTGCCCTCCCCACTATGCGCGGCGGAAGCATTAGCCTCTAGGGATGGTGCGGCGGGTGGCTTATTGCCATTCAAGAGTTGCCTCATCATGGCACACAACTCCTCCATTTGAGTGTTCATGGATGATGTCAAGCTTGTTTCCAAATTCTTGAGATCATCCATGGACACCGGGGGAGTGCTACCACCCGTAACACCATCACCGTCACCCATACTCTCTTAGGCGGTGAAGCCTAACTTAAGAGCCAAGGCTCTGATACCAATTGAAAGGATCGTATGGGCACCTAGAGGGGGGGGGGTGAATAGGTGCTACACCAATTTTTAATTCTTTTTCGGTTTTAGGCTTAACACAAAGGTAAATTATCTAGATATGCAACTACGGTGAATTTACCTATATGGTAAGCAAACTAAAACAACTAGGCAATTAACGATACAAGTAAAGGAAAGAGATAACCGAAAGCGGAAGCACGCGGAGACAAGGATGTATTCCCGAGTTCCTCCTTGTTAAGGGAGTACGTCTCGTTGGAGGGGTGTGAGCTCGCCACAAGAGGCCTACTCAAGATGCCACAAAGGCCTCACCCTATTCTCCGATGAACCTCACCCGAGGGTTTGGTTCACCTTCCACTATCGGAATCCTTCAAGGTGGAATCCGGAGCCCTTACAAGGTTCTTGGGGCACACACCCACAACTGAATTGGGGGCTCCCAAATCAACAACACTGCCACGAATACAACAAGTAGTAAGTGCAAGGAATCTAGGGTAACACAAAGCTAACCCTAGAAACAAGAATCCTCAAGAGAATGAGGGGGAAATGAAGAACGGCTTGGTGAAGATGTAGATCTGGGGCTTCTCCTTCAATCCTCCATAGATCAACGAGTTTGGACAGAAGAATTGGGAGATCTTGCGATTTTGAGCTCTCAAATATTAGGGTTCATAAATGCTGGACGAGCTAGCTGTCCTGAGGTAGGTGGAGGGGTATTTATACCCCTCTGATATTTCTGACCGTTGGAGGTCAATTACACCGGAGACTCCGGCCTAAGTGGGCCGGAGACTCCGGTGTTGGCCGGAGACTCCGGTCCCCTTCCGGGGTTCCTCCGGACAGCTATCCAGAGCCACACCACTCTTCTGACACTTCGGGGAGGGCCGGAGACTCCGCACCCGGGCGGAGACTTGTCGAGGACGCAGGACAGGCCGGAGACTCTGGTCGCCAGGGGCCGGAAACTCCGGCCTCCCGGAGACTCCGGGCACACTCCGGTGGTACTCCGGAGGGGTATCCAGTACCGCACCACACTCTGGCCAGAGGACAGGAAAATCCAGGGGGCCGGAGACTCCGGCCAGACAGGCAGGAGACTCCGGCCAGGAATTTCCTGCAGCAAGAAAAACTTTGCCATTTCTTCGCTTTTTGGTGCATGATGCTAGAGGTAAAAATATGTCAATTAACCTACACCACTTAGCATCATATTAGATAATCATTAGTGTTGTTAACTAACACACAAAACTAATAGGGTTTAGGAAATGTTCTTTCACTTGAGGACGGTGTTCTTCGGTAGGAGGATCTTCAAGGACCCAAGAAAGAGGGGGATATGAAGGCCAGGCTTGAAGAGGTGGAGCAGGATGTCTTCGTATGCAAAGGGATGGTGCTGAGAGGGTTGGATGTGAATCATCGCATGATCTCTGAACTTGTCACTGAGCAGAAGAAGGAGACAGAAGAACTAAGGGATGAGATCTTATCTCTTCATAGGGAGATATCACAGCTGTAGATCCAGATTTATGACCTCCATAATCATAACTGTGAGTATGAAATTAGATTCAAACGTATCAGTTCAGCTGCAAATTTCAGGATGGTAGAGACTGAGATGTCCCTCATCGATGGTAAACCTGTGCCTTGGAAGACTGATGACTATGTAGAGGAAGTTGGATCATCATCGAAGGAATAATTTGGACGTCATGGGTAATGGAACTCCCTTAGCTTGTTCCAAGCTTGGGGGAGTGCCTTGGTATCATCATCACCTTTTACCTTTTTATCTTTTAGTCGTGTGTCATGTCCTGAGTAGAGAAGTTATCATATGAAATAGTGTGTGCACCGTGGTCGTCCTCCTATCACGTATTAGCTTTGTATCTGTTGGTGTGGTTGTCGTTATGGAATATTAATGAGAAGACTGGCTTTTACTTTCTCGCACCGCTTTATTCAAGCTTGCAAGTTATCTCTAGATCCCTTTGGAAAGTGTTGGTCTCACATTGGGTGTAGCTTTGAAAATCTTTTTGGGTGTTGGCAAGCATATCATTGGTCAGTAGCAAAACAATTCTTGGGTGCTTAAGTAGAGAAGAAAGTTTTACTTGCAAATATATTATCATTGGTATCTTTTAGATTTGTCGGTTTCCAAGCTTTATATTCTCGAATAAGAACTTTATGCCGACAAGGAAGATGGCTCCTTAAGGTATGATCAATCTTATCGCTGGTAATATATACTGTTTGTATCTCTCAACACTTATGTTTGCTATAAGCCTTGCTAGCCAAAGCCTTGCATTGAGAAGGAATACTTCTCGTGCATCCAAACACTTGAGCCAAACACTTTTGCCATTTGTGTCCACCATACCTACATACATGTGGTATTTCCCTGCCACTCCAAGTAAAATTTTCATGTGCTATCTTTAAAATATTCAAAATTCTCCTTTTTATGCCCCTGTTTTTAAGCTCATGAGGAAGCAGTAAGAAGTTGGTTATAAGTTGTGACAAGCAAGGTCATTTCCCCCTTTTTCACCCGGTGTTGATGGTTCACATCCTCACTTGAATTAACCCGAGAGAGGTTTAGCAAAATATAAATATAACTCACCATTCTCCTCCGCGCAATGGAAATCTGAGAAATCAGCTCAAACATTGGTTAGTGGTGAAACAAAGGAGAAAGAGGAATGTACTCGTTACTCTAAAACCAGCCGCTCTCACAAGTTTAAAAGCCTTGCTTGTTATGGGGGGCTAGCTAGTTTCTTTACTGTGAAGTCGTTGACGAAAGCATGCATATCTCAAAACTATTTTACTTCTGTTTCGAAAAATTAAAAATCTCTAGCACATGACTAATCACTGCTTCTCTATGCGAAGGGCCTTTCTTTTACCTTTATGTTGAGTCATTTAACCTATTCTTTATATCCTTTATTAGCAAAGAAAATGGTGTTGAGTTGAGATACAATCAATTATATTGCAGCAATATGTTTGACCATGTTTTATTGTAGTTAACAGTGCCATTTTGGTAAACAGGTTGAAAGCTGTAACAGCCCCAGTTTGGTACCTGAAAATATGAATAAAATTTCCACTTTGCATTTCTTGTTTGCATCATGGCATAAATTTAAATTGCTAAATATTAACAAGCAACAATTTGAAAACAATTAAAAGGGAAGCAAAACCCTTCCCAAATCTCCAAACCCAAATGCATTGCTTAAATTGGCAAACAAATTATTTTGAACTTCCAAATTGTCTAGGAAGTTCCAAGAAAACATCTTATAAATTTTTGTCAAAGGCAAATTCTTGACAAGCAAAGAAATAAAAATTGAGAATCCAAAATTGGTTCAAATCAATTTTTTATTTTGAAACCAGGTTAAACAGCTCAAAAATTCAAACTAAAAATGTGGGGAGCTTCCCTTTAATATTATGAGCCTCCATGAATTTTTATAGAATTTTTGGGGTTGAGTAAGTGCCTCAATTAATTATAGAAAGCCTCTGGTTTTAGATGGATTTGTCGGTACTATCGGGCTTTTGCCGGAAGTACCGAGGCGTCTTCGTCCCTGTGGCGATAGTGGCGCACTAGCGCCATGCCGCCGCTCGCCCCACGCGCTGCCTGCTCCCTACGGATAAGGAGAACGCCAACACGACGCTCACCTTCTCCCTCACCACCCCCCCCCGCAACCCTAACCCTAGCTCGCGTCCGTCATGGCCATGACCTAGCTCGACGGCCGCCGCGTAGCACCGCCATTGAGGACCTCCCCGTCCAAATCGAAGGCCACCGCAGGGACCGCCGCGTCGCCCTCTACCTCCACCACTGAAGAAAACTTGCTGGGAGGCTCGGGATCAAGCTAACCGAGCTCGCCTTCCCGAGGTCCCTCCGCCGCTCGCCACGTTCGTCCTCGACAAATTCCGGTCGCCGTCGTCATCCCCATCTCGAGCTACTACAGCTACACCCCCTCAGTGAGCTGTTTAACTTCCTGGGCATCATCTCTCCCTCTCCCTTCCCCTCGGTGCTTCTCTCCCTCTGAACGCCGCCGTCCTCCGTGTCGCTCCGGTGACCAAGGGATGGCGGCGCCGCTACCCTTTAGCTCGCCGTAGTCCCGCGCGTCGATTTCGCCCTCTAGTTCGTCCCCTTGTGCTGGCTCACGTCGAGCGCGTGCTCGACATTGCGCGCGGTCAACGCGCACGCGCATCGCGCTCAAATTGTTTGGTCGGTAGTACCGGGCTCTTAGCCGGAAGTACCGACCGTGAGTAGTTTCGGTACTGGATACTTCTGTTAATTTCCGGAAGTAGCCCGTAAGTTGAGCTGGAAGTACCGACATGACCGATACTACCGAGCAGTTAGCCGGTAGTACCGACCGTGAGTGGTTTCGGTACTGGATACCCTGTAACAGCCCAGATTTGGTACCTTAAAATATGGGCCAAATTTTCACTTTTTGCTTTGCATTGCATCATGGCATAAATATTTAAATTGCTAAATTAAATATTGCAAACAATGGAAGACATTAAAAGGAAGCAAACACTTCCTAAAATTCCCAAACCAAATGCAATTGCTCAAATTAGCAAAACAAAATATTTTGAGCTTCCAATTTGTCCAGGAAGTTCCAAGAACATATTTGTTTAAATCTTTGTCAAAGACAATTGCTGGTTAAGCAAAGTAATAAATATTTGGAATTCAAAATTGGTTTAAACAAATTGTGAATTTTGACTCCAAGTTCAACTTCTCAAAATTCAAAACAAAATTATGGGAGCTTCCTTATAATACTAGGAGCCTCCCTAAATATTTTCATAGTTTATGGAATTGCTTAATTATCCCAAGTCAATGAATTTTGGAAATTAATAAATGACCATATTTAAACACTATGAACAAATGTTATGCAAAACTTTTTATTTTGCAGCACAAATTTTTGTGGAGCTTATAAATATTATCAGGAGCCTCCCTAAATAATTTCATAATTTTTGAAAATGTTTAAATGCCTCAATTAAATGCAAAAAGGGTGCTGTTTTCAAATTAAAAGAAAAACAAAAAAGGGAAAATGCAGGCATGGGGTTATCTGCAGAAGTGGCGTCTCCCCTGTCGCCATAGTGGGCGCCCTGTGCGCCATGCCGCCATGCCACCGTCCTGCGCCTCTCTGCCGGGTCCACTGTAACACCCCAAATTTATAATAAGAATTTAACAAGACACAAAATTCAGAACCAACAAAAACTTTTTGAAATTACTACACTAATGATTGTGTTTTCCTTTATATTGTTCTGTTTGACCTTCTGTGACTTGTTGTTTATGTTGTTTGACTAGTAAATATTAATCCAAGAATCCAGCCCAAGTAAAATATATTAAACTTGGTGCTCATGTTATGACAAGAGTAGATTCCATATATTCTTTTTCTAATCCTATTTTGGCCAAAGTCTATTTCAATGATGTTTGATTTCAGCAACAAATAAAATACCCTTTAGTTGAGAAAGTAAAAGTATTTCCAAAATTATGTGTTCCCAAAAATATGGAGATCTATATGTTATCTCCTATCTAAAGCTAACCATGATATTTTGCATGTATATGCAACTCCCATTTTATAAACCCTGATTTCCACTCCATTTGAAAACAACTCTAGTGGGAAATATATTACCCCACATATTTCCTTTCTCAAACCTTTTTGAAAACAATTAAATTATGAGTTGAGATATTTTTTAAACATCATCTTGTCATAATTGAGTGTGATCATTTTTATAAGATAATATGGTTAATTATGGAAATGGTGGTGTGATTAATTCATGTGGTTTGAATTGTGTGGTCTTGATTGTGATGTGAATATTGTTGTGTCAAATAGAAATATGAGGAAAAGAAAAGAAACAAAAGCAAAGCATCAACACATAAAATAATGGGACAAGTGCCACCCAAATTTCTCCAAGTGAGAAATTAATATTTTCTTTTAAATCAAAAAAATCAGTGGGGTGACATAGTGCTCACTCCCACTTTGCTCTAATATTTCTTCCCTCTTCAAAAGGTATTTTTCAAAAATCCAAATTTAAAATCCTATTTGTTTCTTTATTCACCTTAAACCACAAAATGTGCTATGAGGCACTTATCAAAAAAATCCCATCATAGCACCAAAAATACTTATTAACATGTTTGAAGCCATTTGTGGAAACAAATTTCAAAAATATGAATTTAAATTTTGTTCAGACATTGTGTCGAACAGGTGGTGTGCACCACCCTGTTCTTCCCCAAATCTGAAGAACTCCGGATCAAATCCATGAATTCGGTTTGTTGATCATCGATTCCTTGCACACCACCCCCTCTCTCCATCCCACGAACCTGTCCAGCATCTCATTCTCACGCGGGATCGATCCAAGGCGCCGTGGTGATCACCACCCTCGCCAGGGAGCACGGCTCCTGTGGCCATGCCGCGCTGTCGCTCCTGTGGAGGAGACCACCCCGCCGCCTAGCTAACCTAATGCCGCACCCTACCACTCCACCACTCCCCTCTTCTGCCGCTGGACATCCCCGAGGCAACCCGGAGCCCCCGCTCGCGTGCCCTGCCCGCGCCAGAGCGCGCCGTGCGCCGTGGCCGACCACGGACGGCGCGGACGCACGCCGCTCTCCCCTGCCTCCCCCGACCAACCGACCACTCCCACCGCACCTACGACCTCGCGCCAACCCTACGGACACGCCCGGCCGTCCCCTGCACCACCCCTGCGCCCTGTCCACCGTGCGCCGGAGCTCTGCTATAAAGCAAGCCGCCCCGAGCACGAATTCCTCCACACCACGCCACCCCGTCGCCCACTGCCCCTTCCCCAACACTCCTCCCTCTCTCGTGCACCGCCTGGAGGGCAGAATCGCTGCCGGAGAGCTGCTGCTGCCCTGCATCGTCCTCGGAGCTCCGCCGCTGCCGAGGAGGTCGATGACCAATTCGTGGCCGTGTGGCCACTCCCTCTCTCTCTTTTTCTTTCCCTAACCTCTTCCATGCCTCACCGCCGCCGCACGCTCACATCCTCACCGTTTCGTGCACAGGGAAGCCGCCAGGAGTTCGCCGTCGCCGCTCTGCATCCGTGGAGGCCGCATCACCGTCGCCGACGAACCGGACCACCCCAGCACCTGTGACTCGCCCCAGCATCTTCCCCTCGCCTCCGCCGCCGTTCTACACCCTCGCCGCCCTCTCCCGAGCCCCCTCGGTGAGGATCCATCCACCCCCGTGCCGCCGGCGCGGTGGCGCCGCCCAAAGTTGGTCGCCGCCGATTCTTTGAACGTGGGCCGTTGGATCTAGATCCAACGGCAAGATACCGATTCGGTTATTTTCTGAAAACTGCTAAGTCCAGTAGGAACAGATTTGATTAGCTACCTTTGCCAGCAAATTATGAAAAATCCTCTGAATCAAAATTTACAAACTTTATATGGTTGAAAAGATCTAGATTCATAGATTCAAGTGCATGTTTTGTAATTCCAAAATAACTAGCTTAGCATCCTTGAACAATTAGGCAAAGTTGCTATGTTCAATCTGTTTCAGAAAAGTTTCTGAAACAGATATTTAGTTCTGTTTTTAGCTGATGATATTAATTTCCCTAAAAATATTTAGGAGTTTGTCTTGGCATGACATGTTAGTATAGTGAGTATAATGCCATGAACAAGAACTGAGAACCCCGAAATAAAATAAGTGAAAAATATTTAAGATGAAGAAGATAGCTAATCAGTTTAGTACCCCACATGAAATAACAGACATAACTCATTTCCCATACAAATTGCTATTGAACCAGAGGCCTAAAAATAGTAAATTAAAATCTTGTAGCAAGTAAAACATGTAATCTTCACATTGATGCAGGCCATGATCATTAAGATTAAATCCCTGATTTAAAATGAAAATGCCAAATGTGCTAATTGATAAACTTAAAATGGGTAGATTTCTCTGTCAGAAATTTGATTAGAACTTTGAAATTCAATATCTTGAGATCTAAGAATCTACAAATAGCAAGTGAAAATGTTCTGGAAAGCTTATGAAATTATCTAACAAACTAAAGTGGTTTCACCCCATTTAGGTTATTAAATAAATAATGATAATCAAAATGCCACAGAAGGTATAAAACCTAAACTTGTTTGTTTCTGATACTCTACTAATCCAAATGAGGTCAAACCAATTTTGTTAACTCACATTTAAGCAATACTAGTTACCCCTAAAAGGATTTAATTTTTGAATACAATTAACTTGAGTTGTAGCAAAAACAAGAAAACCAACATTATGGATAAAAACATTTATATAGGGAGTTTAACAACCTTAATTGAATTAAATCCAATTGGGTTGTCTTCTAAACTTCAGTAGCTATCCACAGAATTTTAGTTCACATTTTTGTGATGAACAGAAGCCAAGTTATGCAATTAACCATGCACCACTAGTTTCTGCCTTATTTAAGACCTAATTAAATAATAGATAATTAAATTAAATTGAAATCAAATTGTGTTGCTTTGTGAGTGCAGTAGCTATGTGTGATGCTTGAGAGTTGTTGTGATGCTTGATTGAGTAGTTTGGTAATGTATGTATTGCTTGTTTATTCTTAGGTTAGATCCTTTCTGTGAAATTAATATGACTACCTTGCTTGTTAAACTTGGTGGTCTTTAAGTAAGAATCTAGTAATATCTCTACCTTAGCTTGGTAAGATATTTAGAATTACAGAAAATAGTTGGTAGCTTAACTTTTGTCTGAAGTATTTCCTGTTTAAATAAAGATGCTTAATCACAACTTTAAACATAACTTTTAAACATGAGTAGTGTTGGATTGCCAAACTTGTTTGTTAAATAATAATCTTCCCTCATGATTGTTGTTTGTTAGTGTTGCTTGATGTTTGTTGTTGGAGTGTCCTACTGTGTGTTGATTGTGTTCTTTCCTTTTTGCGACGCTAGATATAAACGCTACCTGGGTGATATTGGAAAGGATTTATTGGAGAAGAATAAGAGTTTATTTCTTTGATCAGTAAGGAGAAGTCCAGGGACATTATGCTGAAAACAGGCAAGCTACTTCGCTGAGCTTGCATTTACATACCTCTAATTTAATCACATGCAAGTTCCTAAAGTAGTGGTATTGATTTTCTGAAAAGCCTTTTCACAAAGGATATGAAAACTGCTTTATCACCCTACGTAGAATGTAGGGTAGATACTTAAGACTATAGGATGGGAAAAAAATTGATTTATTCCAAACTCCTTTTTAAAGTACCTAGTTGATGATGAAATGCCGAGTTATCGGTGTTAAAGTGGAGAAGTGATAAAGGGAGTTGTTTATAAAAAAATGCACATTGTGTCCTAGTACTTACGTCGACCAGCCGATAATCTGTGCGACCACATCTACCCAAATATGGGAACGGGCGTAGTCATATAATTTGCTCGTGTTAGTACTGGATACCTCATCGACGGAGATGACTCCGTTATGCATGAGGGGATGAGCATGGCGACTCTAACCCCTGACCTGGGTCCCGGCAATCTGAGGGATTGAGGGATTGAAGAGCTTCGCGCTCGCCGGGCAAAACTACGAGTCCTTACATCTAGGTTCCTCGACGGGGGATCCTGTACTAGGTGTTGAAGGAATGGTGAAATCGTAAGGGCAGGGTCCTATACTAGCATGAGCAAAGGACAGGCTATGGTCGGTGGCTCAACTTCGCATACATCTTGTATGGCGGGACGTGGCAGACACGATGAGCTACCGGATGGGTGTGGGAAAAGCGTGCTACCTCTGCAGAGGGTAAAAACTATTCGAATAGCCGAGTCCTCGGATATGGACAGTTGGGAGGCCCTACTAGACCATGTGCAAAGTTTTACAAAGATGTGCAAGTTTTGGAAAAGTTTAAGAAAAGGAAACAAAAGTGGAGATGCTGTTACCCAACTATACCAAAGAGAGTGGTATGAGTTGTTGGAAAATAAATGGACCATGATGAGACATGGTCGGGAAAAAGGAGGAGTTTTGGATAAATAAACAAAATGGTGATTTTTCGGGAAAAACTTTTTAAAAAAGGGACTTCTTATTTTTTTTAACAAACATCTATTTTCGGGAAAAACACTTTTAAAAAGAAACTCTTTACAAAGACAATTTTATGGGAAAAAAGATCTAAAAGCCTTCTTTTCTTTCCAACAAAGGCTATAGATGTTTTCGAAAAATATACAAGGGTCACGAAAAGCTATAAAATTCTTCTTGCCTTTTTCAAATAAAGTTATAGAGTTTTCAAACACAGTTTTATTAAACAAAAGTCTATCCTTCTCTTTTCAACAAAGATATAGAGGTCTTTTTTCAACAGAGATATAGAGATAGAGTAATAACTAAAAGTGCTATAGGAAACAACTTAAAACTGGTGCATACTCAGTAGAGGAGTAGTTTGCGAGTACAATTCCCATTGTACTCATAATGGTTTCGTCCCTGGCTATTGTCTTAGCCAGATTTTAAAGAAGAGCAGCATGAAGAAGGAGACGGAAATGATGTCAATGCGAACTAGGGCGCTTCCCAGTCAGTTGCCTGTAGGGTTAAGGCGAATGACTTGGGCTCCACGCTGTATGGTGATTTCCGCTGCAAGTACCCATTGAAGATTATGACTTCAATCGAGTAAGTATATTCCTTCGGTAATTATGGATGTTCCTTGATTACCAGTTTGATTGTGCTCAGCGACACACTGATCATGGGATCGCTGATGTAGGCACAAGGGTATTTCGGACAGCTAGTCCGGGGTCCCCACAGACTTGGTATCAGAGCAATCCTGACTGTAGGAGACCTTAGTTAGCATGGACGTTAGATAGGAAAGCAAATACTTTTGTTAAAAAAATATTTCTACCAAAATATATTTTATCTAGAGAAGTCCTAAAAATGGCTTCGCTCTTCTCATCTTCTCAAATATTTCAAAGTCTTACCCCTCTATTTTATGATTTTCAAAGGCATTCTTCTATTATCTTACCTTCATTCAAAACCTACATACATACTCGACGATGAACCCAAGTGAGACCTAACTGACCAGTAGCCAGAAGGAGAAGAAGGTTCCATCCCAAATCCTCGACATTCAACATCAAGGTGATTGATTTGCAAATGCCAAGATCGTCAGTGTCAACAAAGCAACAAACCTCCAAAGACCTCAGCTCAACATCAACAATTCTACTCAAGTTGCAACTTCGACGATCTCAATTTCTCCAGCGGAAGACTAAGGCGATAAAATGAAGACTTCACCAACCATGTTCGACAAAGACCCCTAGGAAAAACTCATGATAGGAACTTTGGTTACCCCGACTACCACGAGTATTAGGCGTCTGTTGGTACTAGACGTACCTTGTGTGCACCTTGCTTGTGTGAACTCTGCTTGTGTGTTGTTTGTGAGATGGAAAAGGAGTTTTGATAAAAAGGAAAGTTTAGTTTCCCTTTTGCCACCTAACGAAAAAAAAAGAACAATTTTTAACTCTTCGCCATAGTTGTACCTTGTTGCGGATGTAAACCCGCCAAGGAAAATCTTTCTAAACTAATTTTCCCTCTCATCTCAAGATCTGACCGTTCCGCAAGATACAAAAGACCCCCGATCCTTAGCCAAATAGCCGGAAAATTTTGTAACCTAACCGGCAAGTCAGACCATGGACTTCATGCACCATCTGGAGCAAGTGCGTCAAGATCTTGAAGGAAACTGCAATTGTACGCCAACCTCGTGAAGACACGAGCCCCCACCTCACAAAATTAACTTGTGAAATTACAAGAATACCACACCAAATTATCGTATCTAACCTTAGGATAACCACTGACTCAAGTCCATGATAGTGCCAACTAATCTTCTAGGACCACAAACCTTGACAGGAAACAAGGACATAAGGAGACTCATTTAGGATGGGTAACTAGAGGAACTCAAGGAGTGCATAAGAGTTTCTATGAAGATTCGAGCTCAGAGACCAACGGTAATGATGGGTTTCAAAGAGGATCATGTACCTACCCGCCTGACGAGCAGTTAGTAGCACCTTAATCTCTTGCGCTAGCCTTGCTAGGTTTGACCAACCCAAATTGGTCCCGTGAAATAAGACTAACTCCTACCTATCACCGCAAACTTTGGGAAGATGGATGAGAACCCTAGCCTGCCGCTGAATTTCTGAAGATTATATGAAGCCTCAAGCACAAGACTCATCCAAGGGAGATCGCCACCAACCAACCCGAAGGAAACCAACTTCAAAGATCGTCAACATGAAGTTACCCCAGGAAAAAAAAAGGACGCCATCGACGTCATCTGAGGAACAAAAATCTTAGTTCAACACGGCTCAACTAGTCGAAACAAGAAAGACAGAGGTACCTGTTTGGAAAACAACTGGTGTGAATATCCTTCACTAACTTTTTTCTAAGGACCATTAAGCCGTGACTTTCTGAACCCACTCACCAAATTCTAGATTAACATCTAACCCCAGTTTGTGACAATACTAACTGGCCTTATCTAACCACAAGTTTTGACAAAAGAGAGGTGATATAGAAATAATCACATATAGTCGGTAGTAAGAAGATCGCCATCATCAAGGCCGAAGTCGATCAACACTGAAGACCATCTGCGCAGAATTGAACCAGGAAGCAAGCACCATCAACGTACCTATCGAGCAATCATCCTTTTCAACTTGGCCCGACCAATCACACCGAAGGAGGATTCAAGAAAGCACGAGTAGCGACTATTGACATGAAGCTCTTTCTCTAACTTATTAAGGCTAAATGAGAACGCGACCCTTGTACACTCGTCGAACAGCAGACCAAACCACTTACCTTTAGGGTCCTTGTACTGACTTTTAGATTCCTCTAGAAGCTCGATAACCTAAACTGTACTTCTTAAGATTCTTACCAACACTTCATGAAGCTCAAGAACCAAGGAAGTCGGCAATGAAGTTCCTCCTTTTGCTCAGCTGAAGAAGGACAAGCCTGAAGACCAATAACCAATGGAATACCCAGAAGAATCAAACGACGTAAGCGCTTGCTGCGAACAACATCAACCACCAACCAAGTCCAGACAAACTTAGACGTTTATAACATCCTTTTTTTCTAATTAAAAAAAAAAACCCGGAGAGAGTCGAGTACGTAGACTCGACGCATCCTGAAAACCACGCGTCTCTTCCTGCAACCCTCGTAAGGCGACAATATCAGGAAGTGATATCTGCACCAACCCCAAGCACCAAGGAGTGACAACCGAGACGAAGATCGTCAAGAAGTACAAAGCCTCCGAGTCAACTCCAGCTGCAAACTTCAGCAAGACCGATTAAAAACCCCTTTTTAAGGGGGGAAGACCTGCAATGGGTATACAAGAACGTGGTAATAATTAGTTCCTTGCGCCTCAGCCCCGTAGAAACTGGAACCAGCTAACCAAGACTATCCATCAGCATCGATCGTCAAGTCAACCCTATCATCCAGGATCTAAACCCATCAGAGAAAATTATCAACAAGGAACGACCTCGCAATATCAATTTGTCAATATCTCACCTGGCAACCTCACTAAAGAAGCATCGACCTCGGAAGTATAGCCAGCCCAAAACTCGTGCCCTCGTACTCCCCTGTACCCCCGGGCAAATCTCGGGACGAGATTTATTTTAAGGGGGGAAGGATTTGTAACACCCCAAATTTATAATAAGAATTTAACAAGACCCAAAATTCAGAACCAACAAAAACTTTTTGAAATTACTACACTAATGATTGTGTTTTCCTTTATATTGTTCTGTTTGTCCTTGTGTGACTTGTTGTTTATGTTGTTTGACTAGTAAATATTAATCCAAGAATCCAGCCCAAGTAAAATATATTAAACTTGGTGCTCATGTTATGACAAGAGTAGATTCCATATATTCTTTTTTCTAATCTTATTTTGGCCAAAGTCTATTTCAATGATGTTTGATTTCAGCAACAAATAAAATACCCTTTAGTTGAGAAAGTAAAAGTATTTCCAAAATTATGTGTTCCCAAAAATATGGAGATCTATATGTTATCTCCTATCTAAAGCTAACCATGATATTTTGCATGTATATGCAACTCCCATTTTATAAACCCTGATTTCCACTCCATTTGAAAACAACTCTAGTGGGAAATATATTACCCCACATATTTCCTTTCTCAAACCTTTTTGAAAACAATTAAATTATGAGTTGAGATATTTTTTAAACATCATCTTGTCATAATTGAGTGTGATCATTTTTATAAGATAATATGGTTAATTATGGAAATGGTGGTGTGATTAATTCATGTGGTTTGAATTGTGTGGTCTTGATTGTGATGTGAATATTGTTGTGTCAAATAGAAATATGAGGAAAAGAAAAGAAACAAAAGCAAAGCATCAACACATAAAATAATGGGACAAGTGCCACCCAAATTTCTCCAAGTGAGAAATTAATATTTTCTTTTAAATCAAAAAAATCAGTGGGGTGACATAGTGCTCACTCCCACTTTGCTCTAATATTTCTTCCCTCTTCAAAAGGTATTTTTCAAAAATCCAAATTTAAAATCCTATTTGTTTCTTTATTCACCTTAAACCACAAAATGTGCTATGAGGCACTTATCAAAAAATTCCATCATAGCACCAAAAATACTTATTAACATGTTTGAAGCCATTTGTGGAAACAAATTTCAAAAATATGAATTTAAATTTTGTTCAGACATTGTGTCGAACAGGTGGTGTGCACCACCCTGTTCTTCCCCAAATCTGAAGAACTCCGGATCAAATCCATGAATTCGGTTTGTTGATCATCGATTCCTTGCACACCACCCCCTCTCTCCATCCCACGAACCTGTCCAGCATCTCATTCTCACGCGGGATCGATCCAAGGCGCCGTGGTGATCACCACCCTCGCCAGGGAGCACGGCTCCTGTGGCCATGCCGCGCTGCCGCTCCTGTGGAGGAGACCACCCCGCCGCCTAGCTAACCTAATGCCGCACCCTACCACTCCACCACTCCCCTCTTCTGCCGCTGGACATCCCCGAGGCAACCCGGAGCCCCCGCTCGCGTGCCCTGCCCGCGCCAGAGCGCGCCGTGCACCGTGGCCGACCACGGACGGCGCGGACGCACGCCGCTCTCCCCTGCCTCCCCCGACCAACCGACCACTCCCACCGCACCTACGACCTCGCGCCAACCCTACGGACACGCCCGGCCGTCCCCTGCACCACCCCTGCGCCCTGTCCACCGTGCGCCGGAGCTCTGCTATAAAGCAAGCCGCCCCGAGCACGAATTCCTCCACACCACGCTACCCCGTCGCCCACTGCCCCTTCCCCAACACTCCTCCCTCTCTCGTGCACCGCCTGGAGGGCAGAATCGCTGCCGGAGAGCTGCTGCTGCCCTGCATCATCCTCGGAGCTCCGCCGCTGCCGAGGAGGTCGATGACCAATTCGTGGCCGTGTGGCCACTCCCTCTCTCTCTTTTTCTTTCCCTAACCTCTTCCATGCCTCGCCGCCGCCGCACGCTCACATCCTCACCGTTTCGTGCACAGGGAAGCCGCCAGGAGTTCGCCGTCGCCGCTCTGCATCCGTGGAGGCCGCATCGCCATCGCCGACGAACCGGACCACCCCAGCACCTGTGACTCGCCCCAGCATCTTCCCCTCGCCTCCGCCGCCGTTCTACACCCTCGCCGCCCTCTCCCGAGCCCCCTCGGTGAGGATCCATCCACCCCCGTGCCGCCGGCGCGGGTGGCGCCGCCCAAAGTTGGTCGCCGCCGATTCTTTGAACGTGGGCCGTTGGATCTAGATCCAACGGCAAGATACCGATTCGGTTATTTTCTGAAAAACTGGTAAGTCCAGTAGGAACAGATTTGATTAGCTACCTTTGCCAGCAAATTATGAAAAATCCTCTGAATCAAAATTTACAAACTTTATATGGTTGAAAAGATCTAGATTCATAGATTCAAGTGCATGTTTTGTAATTCCAAAATAACTAGCTTAGCATCCTTGAACAATTAGGCAAAGTTGCTATGTTCAATCTGTTTCAGAAAAGTTTCTGAAACAGACATTTAGTTCTGTTTTTAGCTGATGATATTAATTTCCCTAAAATTATTTAGGAGTTCGTCTTGGCATGACATGTTAGTATAGTGAGTATACTGCCATGAACAAGAACTGAGAACCCCGAAATAAAATCAGTGAAAAATATTTAAGATGAAGAAGATAGCTAATCAGTTTAGTACCCCACATGAAATAACAGACATAACTCATTTCCCATACAAATTGCTATTGAACCAGAGGCCTAAAAATAGTAAATTAAAATCTTGTAGCAAGTAAAACATGTAATCTTCACATTGATGCAGGCCATGATCATTAAGAGTAATTCCCTGATTTAAAATGAAAATGCCAAATGTGCTAATTGATAAACTTAAAATGGGTAGATTTCTCTGTCAGAAATTTGATTAGAACTTTGAAATTCAATATCTTGAGATCTAGGAATCTAAAAATAGCAAGTGAAAATGTTCTCGAAAGCTTATGAAATTATCTAACTAACTAAAGTGGTTTCACCCCATTTAGGTTATTAAATAAATAATGATAATCAAAATGCCACAGAAGGTATAAAACCTAAACTTGTTTGTTTCTGATACTCTACTAATCCAAATGAGGTCAAACCAATTTTGTTAACTCACATTTAAGCAATACTAGTTACCCCTAAAAGGATTTAATTTTTGAATACAATTAACTTGAGTTGTAGCAAAAACAAGAAAACCAACATTATGGATAAAAACATTTATATAGGGAGTTTAACAACCTTAATTGAATTAAATCCAATTGGGTTGTCTTCTAAACTTCAGTAGCTATCCACAGAATTTTAGTTCACATTTTTGTGATGAACAGAAGCCAAGTTATGCAATTAACCATGCACCACTAGTTTCTGCCTTATTTAAGACCTAATTAAATAATAGATAATTAAATTAAATTGAAATCAAATTGTGTTGCTTTGTGAGTGCAGTAGCTATGTGTGATGCTTGAGAGTTGTTGTGATGCTTGATTGAGTAGTTTGGTAATGTATGTATTGCTTGTTTATTCTTAGGTTAGATCCTTTCTGTGAAATTAATATGACTACCTTGCTTGTTAAACTTGGTGGTCTTTAAGTAAGAATCTAGTAATATCTCTACCTTAGCTTGGTAAGATATTTAGAATTACAGAAAATAGTTGATAGCTTAACTTTTGTCTGAAGTATTTCCTGTTTAAATAAAGATGCTTAATCACAACTTTAAACATAACTTTTAAACATGAGTAGTGTTGGTGATTGCCAAACTTGTTTGTTAAATAATAATCTTCCCTCATGATTGTTGTTTGTTAGTGTTGCTTGATGTTTGTTGTTGGAGTGTCCTACTGTGTGTTGATTGTGTTCTTTCCTTTTTGCGACGCTAGATATAAATGCTACCTGGGTGATATTGGAAAGGATTTATTGGAGAAGAATCAGAGTTTATTTCTTTGATCAGTGAGGAGAAGTCCAGGGACATTATGCTGAAAACAGGCAAGCTACTTCGCTGAGCTTGCATTTACATACCTCTAATTTAATCACATGCAAGTTCCTAAAGTAGTGGTATTGATTTTCTGAAAAGCCTTTTCACAAAGGATATGAAAACTGCTTTATCACCCTATGTAGAATGTAGGGTAGATACTTAAGACTATAGGATGGGAAAAAAATTGATTTATTCCAAACTCCTTTTTAAAGTACCTAGTTGATGATGAAATGCCGAGTTATCGGTGTTAAAGTGGAGAAGTGATAAAGGGAGTTGTTTATAAAAAAATGCACATTGTGTCCTAGTACTTACGTCGACCAGCCGATAATCTGTGCGACCACATCTACCCAAATATGGGAACGGGCGTAGTCATATAATTTGCTCGTGTTAGTACTGGATACCTCATCGACGGAGACGACTCCGTTATGCATGAGGGGATGAGCATGGCGACTCTAACCCCTGACCTGGGTCCCGGCAATCTGAGGGATTGAGGGATTGAAGAGCTTCGCGCTCGCCGGGCAAAACTACGAGTCCTTACATCTAGGTTCCTCGACGGGGGATCCTGTACTAGGTGTTGAAGGAATGGTGAAATCGTAAGGGCAGGGTCCTATACTAGCATGAGCAAAGGACAGGCTATGGTCGGTGGCTCAACTTCGCATACATCTTGTATGGCGGGACGTGGCAGACACGATGAGCTGCCGGATGGGTGTGGGAAAAGCGTGCTACCTCTGCAGAGGGTAAAAACTATTCGAATAGCCGAGTCCTCGGATATGGACAGTTGGGAGGCCCTACTAGACCATGTGCAAAGTTTTACAAAGATGTGCAAGTTTTGGAAAAGTTTAAGAAAAGGAAACAAAAGTGGAGATGCTGTTACCCAACTATACCAAAGAGAGTGGTATGAGTTGTTGAAAAATAAATGGACCATGATGAGACATGGTCGGGAAAAAGGAGGAGTTTTGGATAAATAAACAAAATGGTGATTTTTCGGGAAAAACGTTTTTAAAAAAGGGACTTCTTATTTTTTTTAACAAACATCTATTTTCGGGAAAAACACTTTTAAAAAGAAACTCTTTACAAAGACAATTTTATGGGAAAAAAGATCTAAAAGCCTTCTTTTCTTTTCCAACAAAGGCTATAGATGTTTTCGAAAAATATACAAGGGTCACGAAAAGCTATAAAATTCTTCTTGCCTTTTTCAAATAAAGTTATAGAGTTTTCAAACACAGTTTTATTAAACAAAAGTCTATCCTTCTCTTTTCAACAAAGATATAGAGGTCTTTTTTCAACAGAGATATAGAGATAGAGTAATAACTAAAAGTGCTATAGGAAACAACTTAAAACTGGTGCATACTCAGTAGAGGAGTAGTTTGCGAGTACAATTCCCATTGTACTCATAATGGTTTCGTCCCTGGCTATTGTCTTAGCCAGATTTTAAAGAAGAGCAGCATGAAGAAGGAGACGGAAATGACGTCAATGCGAACTAGGGCGCTTCCCAGTCAGTTGCCTGTAGGGTTAAGGCGAATGACTTGGGCTCCACGCTGTATGGTGATTTCCGCTGCAAGTACCCATTGAAGATTATGACTTCAATCGAGTAAGTATATTCCTTCGGTAATTATGGATGTTCCTTGATTACCAGTTTGATTGTGCTCAGCGACACACTGATCATGGGATCGCTGATGTAGGCACAAGGGTATTTCGGACAGCTAGTCCGGGGTCCCCACATCCACCCTCCGTGGAGGCGTCGACAAGGAGCCCCCCCCACGACGCGCTCCTGCCCCTGCTCTCTCCTCTCTCCCCCTGCTCTCTGCTCCCACGAACCCTAACCCTAATTCGGTGCCGAGCTCCTACCGCCGCCGCCGCCTTGCCGCGCCAATCGCCGCCGTCCTGCGCCGCGTCGAGCTCGCTGGAGGTGTCCCTCTGGACCGTCTCGTCCTCCTGTTCCTCCCGGTGCCAACCGTCCGTGCTGGGAGGCCCGCAATCGCCGTCGTCGTCGCCTTCTTCTCCGCCTGTGCCGCCGGCGTCCGAGCACCACCGCACCGCCGTCCGTCCTCCCCCGTCCTCGCTATCCGCACCAACACCTCCGGGGTGAGCTCCTCGACCGAATGGCCTTCTCCTCCCTCTCCTTCCCTCTATGGACCGCGCTACCACCGTGCACCGCCGCCCGCCGCCGCGGCCATGGACACCGGCGAGCCTCCGGTGACCATATGGTCCAACCCGCCGCTCCCCTGTGCTCCACTCCATCTCCTCTAGCTAGCAGTGCCGTCGCCCGCGCCCAATTTCGCTCCGAATCGACGAATTCTTGATCGACAGTCCCGCATCCCCTCTGTGACGTCACGTGACATCAGCAGTTCATCTGTTTTAATTTTCAGAAATTAACAGAGAGTTAAATTTTGCAATATCTTTTAAATGGTAAATCAGAAAAATTCAAATAAGGTATCAGAAAGTTTTTAATTTCATAACCTATCCAAACTTGTAACTCACACATGCATTGAAATGTAAAATTTGAATGTAAATGTGAAATGCAAATCATCTGTGAGTTATTCAAATTTTGGAAATTCATATCTAGAGTTTTATATTTCAGAAAAATGCAAATAACATGTTAAGATGCTCAGCTAGATAAACTCTACATGTTAGTGCCCTTATTTGAATTAATTGGTTAAATTAAATTGCCTTTAATTGTTAAATATAAAAGGGCAGATTTAAATAACTAATTGGGAAAATTCATAACAATTTGAATATTGATCCAAAAATTGCAAATAAGATCTCTAAATGTTCAGAGAATTAATATCTACATGCTAGTTATATTTAGATGTTAAAATGAATTTTCTAAATTGCTGTTAAAATGAAATAACTAAAATGGCAGATTTTGAAATGAATTTGTAAATTCAATATCTTTGTTTTATAACTCAGAAAATTTCAAATGATATGTCAAAATGTTAATAGAAATCATATCTAACTATTAGTATCATTTCCATGATCAACTAAATAGTTTATTCTGCTGTTTATTTAAATTTACTAAAATGGCAGAATTAATTCCAATTTTGGGAAAATTATAACTTGAGAAATAATTACTCAAAAATTGTGAATAAAATATCAAAGTGATCAGTAACTCAAATGCTATCTAGCTATGTTAAGTTCACATCATGAGAACAACTTCTCCTTTGAAGTCACTTTCGAATTGGTTAAAATGAATTTATTTGATTAACCGTTTAATTCGCCATTTATTCATCGTTAATCGGAAAAATGCAAATGAGGTATCAAAACGATCAGCACGACAATACCTAACTAATAATATAATCTCCATGCATGTTGTCATATTATTTCAGTACTGGTCTTTTTAGAATAACTTAAAAGCATTAAGTATAACTATGTGGTTTATCCCGATTAATTGTTGTAATTATATTCGGGATCCCATTTAACTTGTGGGTCATGCCCAAGACCTTTCCAATGCATAATTTGTCATGTCATCATGTGTATGCGGATTGCACTTCTATATGTGTTGATTGTTCTGTTCTTTCCGGTGTTTTGGCTTCCTCTCGATAGAACGTGATTCGAGGTCGAGACGAGCCTGATGTGAAGATCGACGACACCGATGGACGACACTGGAGTATGGATCGACAAGTCAATCACCTGTTTCCTCGAAGCTCTATCTTTTCTGTGCATTGCCAACAAAGGCAAGAGCTAACCTAACCTTCTTGGCATTCTAGCATCCTATTGTTTTTACAAACTTATTTCATCCACCAAAATATTGCATGCGATTCAAATGTCTCTTTTGATCAAGATGTAGAGTATCCTATGAATGCATGTTTATCCCCTAAACCATCACATGCTTTCCCCTCCTATGAACTCTAGGGTTGATGTGTTGGCCGGATACAAATTATAATTGTTGTTTATATGCTTAGCTATGCTTAGCCATGCTTAGTCAGACACTAGTTATGTCCGTTGTTTAATTCCACAACTGATGATGTTGATGGAATGATTTGGGCATGGTGGATACATGTGATGCTTAATTAAATTGCTAAGAAGGCTGGGATGAGTTGCCATCGGGGATGGTGTTTTGTCTCGTTCCTGCCCCTAAGTGCGAGTTCTTTACCTCTTGAACCAAGACTAGCATGCTACCATCGGTGGGGGTATGGGCCCCTTACTAACTAAATAACTTGTACGGGCATATCCAAGGGTCCTCTAGTTTGCGCTTTCCATTTGCGAGTGTGTGGCCGGTGGTGATGATGACGATGATGATGATGTGATGAGGATGGTGGTGATAGGAGTGGCGATGGGGCAGGGTGTTGAAATAGGCACTGAACTTGTCCTGTCGTCACGATGACCCTTGGATAGTCTCATGCGAGGTAAAGGTTTAATCGCGCCCGCCCTATCGGCTTTCCCCGGAAGAGAGCTAAATGATCAGGCAAGGGGTCAGACGGTACCAATGGCTAAAAACAGTACACCCCTGCAGGGTTTAATCTTTTCGAAAAGCCGTGTTCGCGGTTATGGATGACTTGGGAATAGACGATAAGATCATAGAGAACATTAACTTAATTGTTATGGCAGCTAAAGGTTGCATAATCAACGTGTGATAAAGGTTCATTTCCTTGAGGGTGATTCGAGGGGGTGCCTTGGTGGAAGATGAGTTGGTGTTGGCTACAAATGGTTCGATGAGAACCGGAGATGAAAGTTACTCTCTTACCCCTTTTAGAAAAACATTCTGAGTAGACGATGTCATGGGTCTTTATCTCTTTTAAAAGGAAAACTAGCTTTATGCAAATTAGCTACATCTACAGCATTAGAGCCTCCGTCAGCATTGGGCCTATATCGCCCTACTAATTCTTGCGAGTATGTCGTACTCAGCCTTGCTTTGTTGAATATTATTTGTTTCAGAGGAGGACGTCACCGAACTGGAAGGTGGGTTCTTTATTGACATCGACGAGTAGTCTGGGGTTCCCAGGTGGCAGCTTGGGACGTCTCGGAACAGGCTGGCTGGGATATGTTATTTGTAGGCCTCTTAGGCCATAATTTGGATCTTGTTGTTAGACAACTGTATTTGCTTCCGCTTGATGTAATGATGGGTCTGTGACCTCTGATTGTGATATTTGCTATCTTTCTCATATATGAGTTGAACTATGATCTCTTGTGTCGTAGAGTCTGTGATGTGCCAGTTGTTCCGCAGTCTTGGTCTCTTTACTATACATGAAAGCGATGTCTGAGCTTATGGCATGATCGAGGTGTTGTGTGTCGATGATCCATTCCGAGCACACCTGCCAATGAGTTTTGGCCTGGGATTGGTAAACCCAGTAACCCTCGATTGTGTAGCTTGACCGGTTACACAACGTTTCACTGTATAGTTCTGGGGTCGGGGCGCTACATACCCCTCGTTTTTACCGGAAGTAGCTCGGAAGTTTTACCAGAAGTACCGACATGACCGCTACTACCGGGCCGTTTGCCGGTAGTACCGACTCAACTAAATAAAAACTTTGGAAATTTATAACTTAATAAATATTAAGTCAAATCTTGCAAATGATATACCAAAATGATCAGCAAATCAAAGGCCACCTAATTATGTTAATTTCACCTCATGAAAACAACTTCTCCTTTGATGTCATTTTCAAAATGGTTAAAATAATTAAATTTGAATAATCATTTAATTCACCATTTAATCATCGTTAATTGGAAAATTACAAACAAGGTACCAAAATGATCAGGAGAACAATACCTATCTATCCATGTAATTCTCATGCATATTTAAGCCCCATTTTAGTACTGTAATAGTTCATAAGCAATATGGTCATTAAGTTAAACATGGGGTTGTTTCCAAATAGTTGCACCAATTATTTGGCACTCCATTTAATTTGTTAGCCAAATTAAATGATGATATCAGTGCATAAACTTGACATTTCATCATGATTGTGCATTGCAGCTTGTCTTCGTGTTATTTATTTGTTCTCCTATTATTGTTTGTGTATTGGTAGATTCAGGAGTCGAGGTTCCCCCTCAATACCCCGATGATCCGTGCTTTCAAGCCCGTCAGCAAGGCAAGAGATAACCTAACCTTCTTGGCATATATCATCCTATTGTTTTATACAAATATTTTCTCCTCCATAATATTGCATTCGATTCCAATGTCAACTTTTGGTCAAGATATAGAGTATCCTATGAATTGCGTGTTCCCTAAACCATTACATGTCTCCCCTCCTACTAACCATAGGTTTGATGTGTTGGCCTGAGTTAAATCCATATCTGTTGAATATATGCTTAGCCATGCTTAGTCGAATGTAGTTGTCCGGTGATTTATTTCCATAATTGTGAAGTTTATGGAATGTTCGGACATGGTGGATACTTGTGGTACTTAAAAAAATGCTTAAAAGGCTTGGATGAGTTGCCATCGGGGGGATGGTGTTTTGCCTCATTCTTGTCGCCTAGGCTGCGAGTGCTTTTAGCTAGAACCAAGAACCGAGCGTGCTTCCAACGGTGGGGGTATGGGCCCCTTACTAACCGAATAAATTGTGCGGGCGTATTCAAGGGTCCTCTAGTTTGCGCTTTCCATTTGCGTGTGCGTTGCAGGTTGGATGAAGGCGCGATGAGGACGGTGGTGTTGAGGATGTGGCGATGGGGGCAGGGTGCTGAAATAGGCATCGGAAAACTTGTCATGTCGTCACGATGACCCTTGGATAGTCTCATGCAAGGTAAAGGTTTAACCACGCCCTTTCTGCCGGCTTTCCCCGGAAGAGGGCTAATTATACAGGCAAGGTGTCGGATGGTACCGGTGGTAAAAACAGTACACCCCTGCAGGGTTTAATCTTTCTGAAAAGACGTGTCCACGGTTATGGACAAATCTTGGGAAAGGCGGATTAGCTCATAGAAAACATGAACCTAATTAAAATTTGGCAACATGTGTTAAAAGGTTCAATTCCTCGAGGGTGATTCGAGGGAGTTCCTTGGTGGAGATGAGTGGTGGATTCTGTCTACTAATGGTTCAAGGTGAACCGAAGAAAGAAAGTTTACTATCTTATCCCCTTGTGAAAAACCTTCTGAGTAGTCAATGCCATGAGTCATGTTTTTTAAAGGAAAGGAAAACTAGCTTTATGCAAAACAACTACTATACAACTTTAGAGCCAATCAGCATTGGGCCTATATCGCCCTAGTAACCTTGCGAGTACGTCGTACTCAGTCTCTCTCTGTTGATTATTATTTGTTTCAGAGGAGGATGACACCGAACAAGAAGGTGGGTTCTTCGTTGACATCGACGAGTAGTCTGGGGTTCCCAGGTGGTAGCTTGGGACGTCATGGAACAGGCTGGCTGGGATTGTTATTTGTAGGCCTCTTAGGCCATAATTTGGATCTTGTTGTTAGACAACTAAATTTTCTTCCGCTTGTTGTAATGTTGGGTCTGTGACCTCTGTTGTGTATTTTGCTATGTTTCTCGCTATATGAGTTGAATTATGATCTCTTGTGTCGTAGAGTCTGTGATGTGCCAGATGTTCCACAGTCTTGATCTCTTTATTATGCATTTGTAACAGCCCCAGATTAGTACCCTAAAATATGGGCCAAATTTTCGCTTTTTGTGTTGCATTGCATCATGGCATCCATCTAAAATTTGCTAAACTAAAATAAAGCAACACTTGGAAGTTAAAACAAAGGAAGCCAAAACCCTTCCTAAATTTCCAAACTACATGCATTGCCCAAAATGGACAAACTAAATTAATTTGAATTTCCAAATTGGTCAGGAAGTTCCAAATTACTTTTATAACCAATTGCCAAAAATTCTTCTATTGACAAGCAAAGATATAAAATTGAGATTTCAATTTGGGTGATTACAAACTCTATTTTTGGAACCAAGTTGAGTTTTCCAAAAATTCAAACTAAAATCATGGGGAGCTTCGATATAATTGTGAGAGTCTCCATGAATATTTTCACTATTTATTGAAATGCCTAAATGCTCCAAATGAATCTATTTTGTAAGTTATAAAAAATGCCCTATTTAAACTCCAAGAACAAATATGGTGCAAAACATTTTTATTTGCCTCACCAATTTTTGTGGAGCACCTAAGGGCTAAATGGAGCCTATTGGAATTTTTGCATAATTTCTAAAAATGTTTAAATGGCTCTTTTAAATTGCCTAAAGCCTGCTGGTTTTAATTAAAAGGGAAAATGTCAAAACCCTGACAGTGGGGCTCCCCTGTCAGTCTCTCCTCTTCCCTCTCTTCTCACTGGCGCCATGCCGAGGCCGCGCCCTCCCATGCCGCCCTGTCCCCCTGCTCGACCTGCTGCCCTGAGGTGGTCAAGGAGGACCCCGTGCCTTGCCCGTCCTCTCACTCGCCCCTCTGCTCACCTGCCCCGTTCCCCTCTTCTCCCTCTCTCCTTTCTCATCCACGAACCGGAAGCGGAGCTCGGTCTCGCCTCTGTGTAGCCGCCGATGGAAGCGCTCCCCGCCCCGGCCGAAACCACAGGAAGATGCGCAGCGACGTTCTCCATTCCCTCGCGCTAGGAATCGTGCCGGGGAGCCGTGCATCGCCGCCGTCGGTTGGATCCCCGTCCGCGTCGGTTGTGCGTCGTCGAGCACATGCTCGTCGCCGGCGTCGTTCCCCGCCGTCCCCGCCCACGCCATGGAGTTCCTGGGTGAGCACCGCTCCCTCTCGGTCCTCCTCCCGCTACCCTCTCTCACCCCCGCATCTTCTCGCCGTCGCGCATCGCCGCGGTCACCACGGTGCGTTCGCCGGTCGTGGCTTCTGACCAGCACGCGTGCGTGCGTGCGTTCTTGACCGGCCAGGCGCCCGGCCTGGGCCGGCCACGAGGCCGGCCTGTTCGGGCAGTGCCCCGGCCTGGCCCCGGTCTGGGCCGGCTCTGAGGCCGGCCTCCTCTGGCACTAGTCCGGCCTGCACCCCGGCCTGGGCCGACCTGTGGGCCGGCCTGCACAGTAAATTCTGGGAAAATTGGAATTTATTTTGGAAATTTAGATAAATCATATCTTTTTGAATAATGATTCAAATTGGACAAACCAAAGGTCAAATTGTTCAGAAAAACATCTCCTATCTTTTGGTAGCTTTGTTTTGCCCTTTGTTTAAATAAATTTTGATGTTTAATTAAGAATTCCTAAAATGGGTTAAATAATCCCAAATTAGGAAATTTCATAACTTATTAAATAATTGTCCAAAATTTATGAATTAAATATCATTGTGATCAACACTTCAAATGCTATCAAGTTATGCACTTATCACATCATGATCACAAATTCTTATTTGATGTTATTCATAATTTGATTAAATGAATTAAATTCCAATATTTAATTAATTTGTTATTCATTCATCGGTACTCCGAAAATTACAAATAAATTACCGAAATGATCGGACGAACGAACCCTACCCATTTCATGTCATGTTCATGCATATTGAGCCATTTCTCTAAATAAGTTGATAATTTATAAGTACTATGTCCACTAAGATAAATATGGAGTTGTGTCCAAGTAATTGCACTAATTATTTGGAACTCCATTTAATTTGTTGAACAAATTAAATGATTTATCTTTGCATCAATTGGACATGTCATCATGTGTTTGCGCATTGCACCTTGTGATCGTGTGATTTATGTGTTCTTTGTTTTTCTCTTTTGGGTATCGATAGATTCCGGAGTCGAGGGTCTCTCTAACTACCCCGACGAGCAGTACTTCACGACCGGGCAGCAAGGCAAGAGATAACCTAACCTTCTTGGCATCTAGCATCCTATGTTTTCATAAACTTATTTTATCCACGATAATATTGCATGCGGTTCAAATGTCCTTTTTGGGTAATTATTAGAATATCCTATGAATGCATGTTCTTCCCCGAGCCAATCACATGTATCCATACCTATGAAACTTAGGGTTGAAGTGTTGGCCGAGATAAAGATAGAATTGATGTATTCATATGCTTAGCTATGCTTAGCAATGCTTAGGTAAATGATTTATGTCCGTTATTAATTCCGTAATTGTTGATGATGATGGAATGATTCGGGCATGGTGGATAATGGAGATGCTAATTAAATTGCTAAGACGGCTTGGCTGAGCTGCCATCAGGGATGGTGTTTTGCCTCACTCTAGCCCCTAGGTGCGAGTTCTTTACCTCTTGAACCAAGACGAGCGTGCTGCCATTGGTGGGTGTATGGGCGCCTTACTGACCGAATAACTTGTGCGGGCGTATCCAAGGGTCCTCTAGTTCGGTTTTCCATTTGCGTGTGAGTGGAAAGATGATGTTGATGAGGATTTGTGTTTAGGACGTGGCGATGGGGCAGGGCGCTGGGAGCGCTGAACCTGTCCTGTGGCCACAGATGATTCTTGGATATTCTCACGTGAGGTAAAGGTTTAACCGCGCCCGCTTGCCGGCCTTCCCCGGAAGAGGGCCAATCAGGTGAGCCGGACGGTACCAATGGGTAAATTAGTACTCCCCTGCAGGGTTAATCTTTTCGAAAAGCCGTGTCCACGGTTATGGACAATCTTGGTATCGGATATAAGATCATAGATAAAGTTAACCTAATTGATATGGCAGCTAGAGGTTGCATAATAAACGTGTGACATAGGTTCACTTCCTCGAGGGTGATTCGAGGGGGTGCCTTGGTGGAGATGGGAGTGGTTGGTTACAAAAGGGTTCGATGAGAACCAGTGATGACAAATGTTACTCTCTTACCCCTTTTTGAAAAGTATTCTGAGTAGATGAATGCCATGTGTCACTTATTTTTCTGCTTATGAAACTTAGCTTTATGCAAAAGAAATACATATAAAGCTTTAGAGCCTCCGTCAGTCATTGGGCCTATATCGCCCTACTAAACTTGCGAGTACAGCATACTCAGTCTCTCTTTGCTGCCTCTATGATTTTGTTTTTCAGAGGAGGACGACACCGAGCAACTAGGTGGGTTCTTCGTTGACGTCGACTACTAGTCTGGGGTTCCCAGGTGGCAGCTTGGGACCGTGGAACAAGCTGGCTTGGGTGATGTTTATTTGTAGGCCTCTTAGGCCATATATTTGCTTCTTGTTGTTAGACAACACTACCCGCTTCCGCTTGATGACTTGATGGTCTGTGACCTTTTGTTGTGTAATATTTGTATTCTTCTCTTTATATGAGTTGCTATATGTTTTGTGTCGTAGAGTCATGCAATGTGCCAGTTTGTTCCACAAGTCTCGATCTCTGTGTTATACCTTGATGGTTGTGCCAATTACATAGCCTCTCTGTATAATTCCGGGGTCGGGGCGTTACAAGTTGGTATCAGAGCAGGACTGCCTGTAGGAAACCCGTTCTTTTGGTCGATGTCGAGTCTAGTGTCCGAGAAAATTATTTTTAACCTAAAAATGAGTTGTGAAAACCCTCCTAGGATTCTTTTTACTCCTTATCCAATTCACTCTGATCTCGGTGCCATCTTACCTCTATTTGATTTTAACAGTCTTCTGATCGTTGGCAACTTCTAAATCTCTAGGATCACGGGGTTGGGTTCTATCTTTAGTTAGTGGGCAAATTTGCTCGTCTGCCAATTCTGAAGCCGAAGAGAAGAAGTATTGCGGATCGTCAAGAAATTCCTTGCTTTAGCCCAAGATCTTGAACCGAAGGTCCCGGATTGTGCTAGGGCTCAGGTGTAATGTTTCATGAGGGTTGTCACCCTTGTGAGCATTATGCTATTGCAGGTCCCGGTGCATGAAGCTGATCTTTAACCCAAGATCTTTCCCGTTGAATCCTGGTGTTAAAGGTCGAACCCTACATCAGGTTGGCAAAAATTGAAGTTGGTCTTCAAAATCGAGGTTGCAGCCGCAATTGGTTTCCTCGACGATGCTCTTCCTCTTCACTAGCTTATCTAGGCTCTCTGTTATGGAATCATCTGAATCACGATGGGATTGCTCTTAGCGAGCCTTTCCATCAATACTTGTGTTTCCTCCGGTAACGACCGTTCCTGAAACCCTTTCGGCACTAGTTGTCGGAAGAGTACAACCAAGGGCTGCTGCAATAGCTTGCAAATGTTGTTAGCCCTCTCCTTGATCTGAATCTGTTGTCCGACCTCTATCGGTCGGTTGACCGTCAAGTTTATCGTGCATTGTGGTGTTCTGATGCATGTTATTCTTGTGGTATGTCAAGGCCTTCCACTTTGGGATGTCAGGAGAAACAAACTCCGGTACCTCTTCCTTTTCTCGGAAAAAGGTCAAAGTTTTGTGATTCGCGGAGTAAGATCTTGTCTAGCTTCTTATTCCGTTCCCCCTTGGAGTGTCACACTCTTTTATATCGAGCCGTCGTGCTTAGTCTCAAGATCAGCTTGATGAAGTGATGCTCTCACCCTTCCTTATCCATCTACCTCCGAGCTACTCGGGCTTGAGAATGTTGAGGATGGATCTCGTTGTGGTAATCGGGTATTCTTAGCAATTGATATTGTTTTGAAATCCAAAAGACTTTGGTGGCATTCTTAGCCTGTTTGGTAGTCATAGCATCGAGCTGAGTTGTCTGTGTTGCCAAGTCCATTCGTTCAGGTGCACCTTCGGTCAACGAGTTAGATTCCTGTCGAAACTCTTAAGACCACATCTTTTCCTTGAAATGTAAGCTTTCCCTCGCAACCAGTGACTTTTGTCGCTATGGATCCGAGTGAAGTTTGCTTTATCTCCTCGGGTTAGATCACAAGATGGTTATGCATACGTGCATCATGGAGCTGGTAGGTTGTTACCTCCCATTCTCTGACTAAGCCATGTGTGCACACCACGCCCTGACAGAGTCGTTCCTAAACAAGAATAAGTGGTCATTTCTCGTCCGCTTACCGGGGTCTCCCAATCCTAAATCAGTTGGGCTTCATTGCTTGGAGTCCATGATGGTTTAGTTTCCGCTCCGTAATCGTGACCCCATGGTTCTCCCAATCTAGCTCTTGCTCTGGAGCTTGACCCTATAGCCCTTGTCTTGGGAATCTAGTTTCCCTACCTTGTAGCTAACGTCTGCAAACCCTTCCTCAGACTTGTCAAGTCTGAGTTACCCTCGCGCCTAACCAACTCCGAGTCTCAAGCAAAAGTGATGCTTGGAGTTTATTAAGAGCATAACCTAAGCCTACTAGTAATCCTGATGAATCTGATGATGTGGTTCACGCCCCTCACCGGAAGGCCTTTGACAAAAATCTCTCAAAACCTTAACAATCACTCACTATCCATGTGTATCATGGGTAGTTTATCCTAATCGTTCCCCTAAGGTCTTTCCTCTATCTTCAAGTACGATTTTCGCTTGAGGACTGGTGGAATGCTATTTCGAAGCCGGAGTGCGATATCTAGAACCTCAAGGAGAACCTCACTACGGAGTTGCTAAATATCTATCGGTCAATCCTCCTACTCCATCTATCTCGTGGCAATATCTCGTTATGAGGTTTTACCCTTCTATCTAATTGTGGAGAAATGTTATGTTTTCTTCCTCCCGGTGAACCCAAAGTTTTGCCCAATCACACTGACATTGTAGAAATCCTTCAACTTCGTTAAGGGCCAAGTTTTTAGCCTTATGGAAACATCTAGTACATCACAAGCATGGAGTCCAGAAGATGCCTTTCTCCTCACGGTGCCAAATCTCTACGGTCTACCCAACGGGTGGTTTGAAGTGATGTCTTGGTGATCGGTTGTCCTATCATCGGCTCGACCTTTGTTTGGTCAAGTCGTTCCTTTTTCTCTCAATAACCTATGGTTTTGGGCAAGAGTCATTTTGTCTACCACCTTAAGTTATCGCCTGTTCTTTCCGCCTTTGGGCATGTCAAGTTAGTTAGCCCATCTCTGGAGAAAGGAAGATCGTCGTGAGAATCGAGTAGATCGTTGAAGTTAAGAGTTGCCATGTTCCTTCCTCCCTCTTCCTACTCTAGAATCTCGGGACGAGATTCCTGTAAGGGGGGTAGAATTGTAACAGCCCCAGATTAGTACCCTAAAATATGGGCCAAATTTTCGCTTTTGTGTTGCATTGCATCATGGCATCCATCTAAAATTTGCTAAACTAAAATAAAGCAACACTTGGAAGTTAAAACAAAGGAAGCCAAAACCCTTCCTAAATTTCCAAACTACATGCATTGCCCAAAATGGACAAACTAAATTAATTTGAATTTCCAAATTGGTCAGGAAGTTCCAAATTACTTTTATAACCAATTGCCAAAAATTCTTCTATTGACAAGCAAAGATATAAAATTGAGATTTCAATTTGGGTCATTACAAACTCTATTTTTGGAACCAAGTTGAGTTTTCCAAAAATTCAAACTAAAATCATGGGGAGCTTCGATATAATTGTGAGAGTCTCCATGAATATTTTCACTATTTATTGAAATTCCTAAATGCTCCAAATGAATCTATTTTGTAAGTTATCAAAAATGCCCTATTTAAACTCCAAGAACAAATATGGTGCAAAACATTTTTATTTGCCTCACCAATTTTTGTGGAGCACCTAAGGGCTAAATGGAGCCTATTGGAATTTTTGCATAATTTCTAAAAATGTTTAAATGGCTCTTTTAAATTGCCTAAAGCCTGCTGGTTTTAATTAAAAGGGAAAATGTCAAAACCCTGACAGTGGGGCTCCCCTGTCATTCTCTCCTCTTCCCTCTCTTCTCACTGGCGCCATGCCGAGGCCGCGCCCTCCCATGCCGCCCTGTCCCCCTGCTCGACCTGCTGCCCTGAGGTGGTCAAGGAGGACCCCGTGCCTTGCCCGTCCTCTCACTCGCCCCTCTGCTCACCTGCCCCGTTCCCCTCTTCTCCCTCTCTCCTTTCTCATCCACGAACCGAAAGCGGAGCTCGGTCTCGCCTCCGTGTAGCCGCCGATGGAAGCGCTCCCCGCCCCGGCCGAAACCACAGGAAGATGCGCAGCGACGTTCTCCATTCCCTCGCGCTAGGAATCGTGCCGGGGAGCCGTGCATCGCCGCCGTCGGTTGGATCCCCGTCCGCGTCGGTCGTGCGTCGTCGAGCACACGCTCGTCGCCGGCGTCGTTCCCCGCCGTCCCCGCCCACGCCATGGAGTTCCTGGGTGAGCACCGCTCCCTCTCGGTCCTCCTCCCGCTACCCTCTCTCACCCCCGCATCTTCTCGCCGTCGCGCATCGCCGCGGTCACCACGGTGCGTTCTCCGGTCGTGGCTTCTGACCAGCACGCGTGCGTGCGTGCGTTCTTGACCGGCCAGGCGCCCGGCCTGGGCCGGCCACGAGGCCGGCCTGTTCGGGCAGTGCCCCGGCCTGGCCCCGGTCTGGGCCGGCTCTGAGGCCGGCCTCCTCTGGCACTAGTCCGGCCTGCACCCCGGCCTGGGCCGACCTGTGGGCCGGCCTGCACAGTAAATTCTGGGAAAATTGGAATTTATTTTGGAAATTTAGATAAATCATATCTTTTTGAATAATGATTCAAATTGGACAAACCAAAGGTCAAATTGTTCAGAAAAACATCTCCTATCTTTTGGTAGCTTTGTTTTGCCCTTTGTTTAAATAAATTTTGATGTTTAATTAAGAATTCCTAAAATGGGTTAAATAATCCCAAATTAGGAAATTTCATAACTTATTAAATAATTGTCCAAAAATTATGAATTAAATATCATTGTGATCCACACTTCAAATGCTATCAAGTTATGCACTTATCACATCATGATCACAAATTCTTATTTGATGTTATTCATAATGATTAAATGAATTAAATTCCAATATTTAATTAATTTGTTATTCATTCATCGGTACTCCGAAAATTACAAATAAATTACCGAAATGATCGGACGAACGAACCCTACCCATTTCATGTCATGTTCATGCATATTGAGCCATTTCTCTAAATAAGTTGATAATTTATAAGTACTATGTCCACTAAGATAAATATGGAGTTGTGTCCAAATAATTGCACTAATTATTTGGAACTCCATTTAATTTGTTGAACAAATTAAATGATTTATCTTTGCATCAATTGGACATGTCATCATGTGTTTGCGCATTGCACCTTGTGATCGTGTGATTTATGTGTTCTTTGTTTTTCTCTTTTGGGTATCGATAGATTCCGGAGTCGAGGGTCTCTCTAACTACCCCGACGAGCAGTACTTCACGACCGGGCAGCAAGGCAAGAGATAACCTAACCTTCTTGGCATCTAGCATCCTATGTTTTCATAAACTTATTTTATCCACCATAATATTGCATGCGGTTCAAATGTCCTTTTTGGGTAATTATTAGAATATCCTATGAATGCATGTTCTTCCCCGAGCCAATCACATGTATCCATACCTATGAAACTTAGGGTTGAAGTGTTGGCCGAGATAAAGATAGAATTGATGTATTCATATGCTTAGCTATGCTTAGCAATGCTTAGGTAAATGATTTATGTCCGTTATTAATTCCGTAATTGTTGATGATGATGGAATGATTCGGGCATGGTGGATAATGGAGATGCTAATTAAATTGCTAAGACGGCTTGGGTGAGTTGCCATCGGGGATGGTGTTTTGCCTCACTCTAGCCCCTAGGTGCGAGTTCTTTACCTCTTGAACCAAGACGAGCGTGCTGCCATTGGTGGGTGTATGGGCGCCTTACTGACCGAATAACTTGTGCGGGCGTATCCAAGGGTCCTCTAGTTCGGTTTTCCATTTGCGTGTGAGTGGAAAGATGATGTTGATGAGGATTTGTGTTTAGGACGTGGCGATGGTGCAGGGCGCTGGGAGCGCTGAACCTGTCCTGTGGCCACAGATGATTCTTGGATATTCTCACGTGAGGTAAAGTTTAACCGCGCCCGCTTGCCGGCCTTCCCCGGAAGAGGGCCAATCAGGTGAGCCGGACGGTACCAATGGGTAAATTAGTACTCCCCTGCAGGGTTAATCTTTTCGAAAAGCCGTGTCCACGGTTATGGACAATCTTGGTATCGGATATAAGATCATAGATAAAGTTAACCTAATTGATATGGCAGCTAGAGGTTGCATAATAAACGTGTGACATAGGTTCACTTCCTCGAGGGTGATTCGAGGGGGTGCCTTGGTGGAGATGGGAGTGGTTGGTTACAAAAGGGTTCGATGAGAACCAGTGATGACAAATGTTACTCTCTTACCCCTTTTTGAAAAGTATTCTGAGTAGACGAATGCCATGTGTCACTTATTTTTCTGCTTATGAAACTTAGCTTTATGCAAAAGAAATACATATAAAGCTTTAGAGCCTCCGTCAGTCATTGGGCCTATATCGCCCTACTAAACTTGCGAGTACAGCATACTCAGTCTCTCTTTGCTGCCTCTATGATTTTGTTTTTCAGAGGAGGACGACACCGAGCAACTAGGTGGGTTCTTCGTTGACGTTGACTACTAGTCTGGGGTTCCCAGGTGGCAGCTTGGGACCGTGGAACAAGCTGGCTTGGGTGATGTTTATTTGTAGGCCTCTTAGGCCATATATTTGCTTCTTGTTGTTAGACAACACTACCCGTTTCCGCTTGATGACTTGATGGTCTGTGACCTTTTGTTGTGTAATATTTGTATTCTTCTCTTTATATGAGTTTCTATATGTTTTGTGTCGTAGAGTCATGCAATGTGCCAGTTTGTTACACAAGTCTCGATCTCTGTGTTATACCTTGATGGTTGTGCCAATTACATAGCCTCTCTGTATAATTCCGGGGTCGGGGCGTTACAGCATTGATAGCTATGCCAGTGTTTATGGCATGATCGAGGTGTTGCGTGGGAGCGGTAATCCCATTGCCCTTCGATTGTGTAGCATAGGTTGTGGGTTACATAGCCTCTATGTATAATTTCTGGGTCGAGGCGCTACAAATTAGTATCAGAGCCGGACTGCCTGTAGGAAACCCTTCTATTGGTCGATGTCGAGTCTAGTATTGTGAAAGTTATTTATAACCTAAAAAATGAATTGTGAAAACCCCTCTTAGGATTCTTTTTACTCCTTACCCATTTCGCTCCGTCTCTGAGTTATCTTACCTCTATTTGTTTTAACCGTTGTGTCAAAGTTTTAGGTTCTCGGGGTTGGGTTCTTACCATCTAGTGTTTGTCTCGAGTCCTTTGCTTCTGTTTGCTACCGCCGCGTTGACGTGAGGTCACACGTGGTTGTCTTTTCTGTTCATTTGTGTTAGTGCCATCTAAATTCTCTGTACCAGGGAGGACGCGAATGCTCTATTGTAATGTCCCGGGGTTTTCCCCAAATAGATTGTTGTTTGTTTTTCTTTTTACATCATCATGACATCAGCATCATCGCATCGCATGTTATTGGCAACAAAAATTATTTTTATTAAACCCTATTTTATTTTGCTAAATTTGTCGGAAAATTTTTACCGAGACAGTCGTCTCCATTTTTAAAAATTAATTGCCAAATTAATTTGCGAAAAGAAAATAAAAGTTTGAGTGACCGAGAGAGTAGCCCAAATCTGGCCCAAGCCCACCTAGCCTCCAAACCCTAATCCTGCCTCTGGCTTTTTCCTTTCCCACCCCCTTCCTTTTTGCAGCCACCCTCTCCATCTTTTCCCTTTTTCCTTCTAGATCCCTCCACCTTGCCTTTTGGTCCTTTTATTTTGCAATCGGGTGCCTGGGCCCAAACCTCCTCTCTCCTCTTATCTCTTCCTTTCTTCTCTCCCTGTGCTCTTCTTCCCCGCATGCACCCTCCACCACCACGCGCCGCCCGCTCCCCATCCTCACCCGGCGTCGCGAGCCGCTACCCTCCTCTCCCCCTGCCACGCGCCATCGCCCCCTCCGGCTCTCTCTTTCCCCTTCTTCCCCGCGCCTCTCCTCTCTCTCTCCTTGCTCCCGAGCTCGCCCCGGCCCCCATCCCCTTCTCCAGCCCGCACCCGCCGCCGTCCTCCAGCCTCCCCTGCCGTGCCTCCTTCTCCTCTCCTCCGCCTCGGCCTTGTGCTCGTCCCCACTAGGCCACGCCTCCTCAAGCAGACCCGGGCCCGACCGCCCCTTCTCCACTTCTCCCGCCTCGACCACGGTCGTGTCCTCCCGCCCGACACCTCCACGCGCCCAACCTGAGCTCTCCCTCGCCCTGGCCCGCCTTTGCTCTATCCACGCCGGACGTCACGAGCTGCCTCGCCCGACACTCCTCCTCCTTCCTCTGGCGCCCCATCACCTCCCTCTCCTCCTCTTCTCTTCTCCCTCTCTTCTCCGCTCATCGTCTCCCCGAGCCCCGCATCCTCCCCTGCTTGAGCCGATGCCGAGCTGCTCCCGAGCCGACCTCTCCCCCTCGCCGTCGTGTTCCTCTCCGGCCGGCGTTGCCCCGCCGCCGTCGCCTCCCCCGCCCCCCTCGCGTCTGCCTCCTCCTGACGCTCCTCTGCTCTGGCCCGCATTGATGCGCGTCCCCGTCTCGCCTCCCTCGCGCCGGTCGACCCCGACCTGCTCCGGTTCTCCTCCTCTGCTCCCGCTGGCCTCCTCCCAACGATCTCCTCCGGCCGGTCCCCTGCCGGCCTCTTTCCTTGGTCACCTGCTGCTACTACCCCCGTGAGAGCAGCAGCCCGACCTTGCCACCACAATGTTGCCTTGCACGGTTTCTTCCGTACCCATGATGCTTCCCCGATGCCTCGCCTCCGTATCCGAGCCCGTGCCATTGCTGCTGCTGTCGTGCTGCCGTGCACCGGTGCCCGTTGTCTCCGAGTCGTGTTTTCCGACGTCCCCGTTTCCGGTGCCCGCCTCCGTGAAGCCGTCCCCGATGCCGTGTTCCCCGACAAGTTCCCGACGTGTCTCCGATCCACCGTGAAGCCGTGTTCCCGATGACTGTGAAGCCGAACCCGGCGCCATGAAGTCCAAGACCGGAGCCGCCAAGATCTTCCCCGATGTGTGAACGACGACAACCCGCCAAGGTCTACCTCAACCGGAAATGCGACAAGTTCTCCGTGTGGATGTCCATTTTGTGCCGGCCGCCTTCGTGCGTGTCCGAGAAGTCCGGTGTCCGACTCCCCGACGCCCCGGACCCCGTTGACCCCGAGGCCCGGAATGCCAAGGTCCGCCACGACGACGACCCGAGTACGACTACTTCTACGACATCGACTACCTCGACTACTCCGACTCCAGATGAACGACTACTTCGACTACGACGACTACTTCCTCTCCGATCCGAAGATGGTGGCTCCCAAATCCGAAGTTTCCCTGAATCCAATGTGTGACCCCAGCCCTATCCCTATACCATATATGCGTATCTTATAAAATCATGCATGCTTAATTAACATCGAACCTTTATTCATTTAGTCAAATTAAATCACTTTAATTATGGGGTTTGTCGGTGCATCTATATTGTGCACCAATCCCATTTAAAATGATTTGCCATGTGTTAGGAAATAAAATTGGACAACTTTTAATTTGTCATGCATCATGTCATCAACATGCCGTTTCTTTTGCTGTAGTAGTAAAATGCATCTTTTATGTTTCCAGTGTTTGTTGCTTCTTCGGGAATAGGACGTTGAGTTGATGTGAGCAACGACATGTTCTGCTACCTCTACCGGATTGCAGGCAAGTGATACTCCCTTGCTATCTTGCTTGTTTTCTGTCTCTTACTCGTCCTATCTTTTGTTCCTTGCTAGCCATATATTGCGATGCTTCTGTCTCGAACCTATTTGCATGTTTACCTTGCAGCCATGATATGCCCCACCCCCACGTCCCATTTACCCTGTTGCTTGTTTACCTTGTTGGCCTGCGAGTCGTAGCGCATGCTTAGCTTTGTCTTGCTCGAGTCTTGCTATCTTTAGCTAATCTTGCTTTAATCTGATAGTTGGGTTTAAATTCACATGATAATCCTTAATGTTTGGCGATGGGAATAATTACTAAAGATAAGGCACCGGCGGAAGGCCAATCATGGTGATTTGTTCTGCTAGTGTTGCCTAGGACCCGAGTTCTTGTCCTCTGATCCAAGACTGAGCGCACTACCCACATGTGGGAGGAAATGGGACTCCCCCCGACCTAGTACCGGATCTGCAGCCTTGTCCAGGGCACCACAACTTAGTTCGGGTGTTTCCACTTACGCGGCGCTTTATTATATTGTTGCAGGTACACGGATGGGACGCCTCTGGAAGATATGATACGTGATGGTTACTTACGGTAGGGTTGCGGACCGTGCGTTAATCGCATGTGGAAGGAGGGGCAATCGTATGAGTGTTCCCTCCCGAAGCCGTTCTCGCATCGGCTAAGTCCACCTCGGAGCTTCGGCCGGACTTTCAAGGTGGGTCAGACTTAGCTAGGTGGTTCCCTGGACTTGGTTTGTAGTGAAGGAAAGTGTAGTGTCGGATACCCTGCCGGCACACCTTAGGAAGTGTGCTAATAGCTGGCAACAAGGGTTGAAGTGCGTGTGGTTACATTTGTGCACCCCTGCAGGGTTAAATCTTTTTGAAAAGTCGTGTCCGCGGTTATGGACGATTTGGTGATGATGCTGGCTAACAAGATCATAGACAACCTACACCTGATAAAATAACTTGACTAGTAAGATAAATTAATTGAATAATAACCTATAAAATTGCCAACTGTGTGAGTGCCTTTGGGCTTGCTGCTCGTGGATAACTGGGCTGGTAAGGAATTGGCTGGGTATGTTTGGTGTTAGCAAAGTTGGTTACCTATGCGCTCTCTTACCTCCTCTCTATTAGACGCAAGTTGTAGCGTGTCTCTATAGATTGTTAGAGCTGCTTGCCGCCGCCTCATTCGCTAACCCTTTTCCCCCGGAATTCCAGCTTTGATATCTTGTGAGTATTACTTGCCAGTACTTCTACTAGTACTGACCCCTTCGGGGCTGCTATTCCAATGCAGCCAACAGGTTTGAAGTCTGACGACGTTAGCTTGGGAATCCCTCCGGCTAGGCTTGGCCTGATCAGGGATATGGTGGCTTTGCTTATCTTCAGGACTCTTAGTCCAATTTGTATCTTGTCCGTAGCAGGACGCTATTCGCTTCCGTTCTTATTTGGATCTTTGTATTGTATCTTTTGCTCTTGACTCGGTGAGTCGTTGTTGCATATACGTTCTTTGTGGGTTCCATCGAGAACTGTTGTAATGTTATCACAATTCCACCCGCATAACGTGTGTGTTGCGACGTGCACGTTATGCCTGGTGGGCGTCCAAGGATCGTTATTATGCGGATTTGGCGGTAGCGCTCAAGTCTGCATAGTACCGATCCCGAGGCATTACAAAGTGGTATCAGATCCATGGTTCTTTGATACCCCGCGAGTCTAGTCTGCCTATAGGATACCCTAGCTAATGGCCGTTGTTGTAGAGTGTCCAAACTATTTTATTAAAGTTATATGAAAATATCTCAATAGGAATCTTATTTATTCCTTATCTCAATTCTATTTCCTCTCTTACCTCTTTGTGTTTAAATCTCCTCTCTTATCTATCTTCCAGTCGTAGCATCTTCGTGGGTGGACGATCTCTTGCCTTTTATCCTAATAGGTTCGATCTTCGGAAGAATCTCGACAGACGAACATCGTCATCAGTGTGAGCAAGAACCTCTTGTTAGTGGTGTCGAGAAGATCAACATGGTGCGAGAAGATTCGATAGTTTACCTTGCACTTCTTCCCCCCCTGACGGTAGCATGGATCTCGGGGCGAGATCCCTTGTTAGTGGTGTCGGTTGTAATGTCCCGGGGTTTTCCCCAAATTAGATTGTTGTTTGTTTTTCTTTTTGCATCATCATGACATCAGCATCATCGCATCGCATGTTATTGGCAACAAAAATTATTTTTATTAAACCCTATTTTATTTTGCTAAATTTGTCGGAAAAGTTTTACCGAGACAGTCGTCTCCGTTTTTAAAAATTAATTGCCAAATTAATTTGCGAAAAGAAAATAAAAGTTTGAGTGACCGAGAGAGTAGACCAAATCTGGCCCAAGCCCACCTAGCCTCCAAACCCTAATCCTGGCTCTGGCTTTTTCCTTTCCCACCCCCTGCCTTTTTGCAGCCACCCTCTCCATCTTTTCCCTTTTTCCTTCCAGATCCCTCCACCTTGCCTTTTGGTCCTTTTTATTTTGCAATCGGGTCCCTGGGCCCAAATCTCCTCTCTCCTCTTATCTCTTCCTTTCTTCTCTCCCCGTGCTCTTCTTCCCCGCACGCACCCTCCACCACCACGCGCCGCCCGCTCCCCATCCTCACCCGGCGTCGCGAGCCGCTCCCCTCCTCTCCCCTTACCACGCGCCATCGCCCCCTCCGGCTCTCTCTTTCCCCTTCTTCCCCGCGCCTCTCCTCTCTCTCTCCTTGCTCCCGAGCTCGCCCCGGCCCCCATCCCCTTCTCCAGCCCGCACCCACCACCGTCCTCCAGCCTCCCCTGCCGCGCCTCCTTCTCCTCTCCTCCGCCCCGGCCTTGTGCTCGTCCCCACCAGGCCACGCCTCCTCGAGCAGACCCGAGCCCGGCCGCCCCTTCTCCGCTTCTCCCGCCTCGACCACGGTCGCGTCCTCCCGCCCGACACCTCCACGCGCCCGACCCGAGCTCTCCCTCGCCCTGGCCCGCCTTTGCTCCATCCACGCCGGCCGTCACGAGCTGCCTCGCCCGACACTCCTCCTTCCTCCGACGCCCCATCACCTCCCTCTCCTCCTCTTCTCTTCTCCCTCTCTTCTCCGCTCATCATCTCCCCGAGCCCCGCATCCTCCCCAGCTTGAGCCGATGCCGAGCTGCTCCCGAGCTGACCTCTCCCCTCGCCGTCGTGCTCCTCTCCGGCCGGCGTTGCCCCGCCACCGTCGCCTCCCCCGCCCCCTCGCGTCTGCTTCCTCCTGCCGCTCCTCTGCTCCGGCCCGCACAGATGCGCGTCCCCGTCTCGCCTCCCTCGCCCCGGTCGATCCCGACCTGCTCCGGTTCTCCTCCTCTGCTCCCGCTGGCCTCCTTCCGACGATCTCCTCCGGTCGGTCCCCTGCCGGCCTCTTGCCTTGGTCACCTGCTGCTGCTGCTGCCCCCGTGAGAGCAGCAGCCCGACCTTGCCACCTCCATGTTGCCCTGCACGGTTTCTTCCGTACCCGTGATGCTTCCCCGACGCCTCGCCTCCGTCTCCGAGCCCGTGCCATTGCTATTGCTGCCGTGCTGCCGTGCACCGGTGCCCGTTGTCTCCGAGTCGTGTTTCCCGACGTCCCCGTTTCCGGTGCCCACCTCCGTGAAGCCGTCCCCGACGCCGTGTTCCCCGACAAGTTCCCGACGTGTCTCCGATCCACCGTGAAGCCATGTTCCCGATGACCGTGAAGCCGAACCTAGCGCCGTGAAGTCCAAGACCGGAGCCGCCAAGATCTTCCCCGATGTGTGAACGACGACAACCCGCCAAGGTCTACCTCAACCGGAAATGAGACAAGTTCTCCGTGTGGATGTCCGTTTTGTGCCGGCCGCCTTCGTGCGTGTCCGATAAGTCCGGTGTCCGACTCCCCGACGCCCCGGACCCCGTTGACCCCGAAGCCCGGAACGCCAAGGTCCGCCACGACGACGACCCGAGTACGACTACTTCCACGACATCGACTACCTCAACTACTCCGACTCCGGATGAACGACTACTTCGACTACGACGACTACTTCCTCTCCGATCCGAAGACGGTGGCTCCCAAATCCGAAGTTTCCCCGAATCCAATGTGTGACCCCAGCCCTATCCCTATACCATATATGCGTATCTTATAAAATCATGCATGCTTAATTAACATCGAACCTTTATTCATTTAGTCAAATTAAATCACTTTAATTATGGGGTTTGTCGGTACATCTCTATTGTGCACCGAACCCATTTAAAATGATTTGCCATGTGTTAGGAAATAAAATTGGACAACTTTTAATTTGTCATGCATCATGTCATCAACATGCCTTTTCTTTTGCCGTAGTAGTAAAATGCATCTTTTATGTTTCCAGTGTTTGTTGCTTCTTCGGGAATAGGATGTTGAGTTGATGTGAACAACGACAGGTTCTGCTACCTCTACCAGATTGCAGACAAGTGATACTCCCTTGCTATCTTGCTTGTTTTCTGTCTCTTACTCGTCCTATCTTTTGTTCCTTGCTAGCCATATATTGCGATGCTTGTGTCTCGAACCTATTTGCATGTTTACCTTGCAGCCATGATATGCCCCACCCCCACATCCTATTTACCCTGTTGCTTGTTTACCTTGTTGGCCTGCGAGTCGTAGCGCATGCTTAGCTTTGTCTTGCTCGAGTCTTGCTATCTTTAGCTAGTCTTGCTTTAATATGATAGTTGGGTTTAAATTCACATGATAATCCTTAATGTTTGGCGATGGGAATAATTACTAAAGATAAGGCACCGGCGGAAGGCCAATCGTGGTGATTTGTTCTGCTAGTGTCGCCTAGGACCCGAGTTCTTGTCCTCTGATCCAAGACTGAGCGCACTACCCACATGTGGGAGGAAATGGGACTCCCCCCGACCTAGTACCGGATCTGCAGCCTTGTCCAGGGCGCCACAACTTAGTTCGGGTGTTTCCACTTGCGCGGCGCTTTATTATATTGTTGCAGGTACACAGATGGGACGCCTCCGGAAGATATGATACGTGATGGTTACTTACGGTAGGGTTGCGGACCGTGCGTTAATCGCATGTGGAAGGAGGGGCAATCGTATGAGTGTTCCCTCCCGAAGCCGTTCTCGCATCGGCTAAGTCCACCTAGGAGCTTCGGCCGGACTTTCAAGGTGGGTCAGGCTTAGCTAGGTGGTTCCCTGAACTTGGTTTGTAGTGAAGGAAAGTGTAGTGTCGGATACCCTGCCGGCACACCTTAGGAAGTGTGCTAATAGCTGGCAACAAGGGTTGAAGTGCGTGTGGTTACATTTGTGCACCCCTGCAGGGTTAAATCTTTTCGAAAAGCCGTGTCCGCGGTTATGGACGACTTGGTGATGATGCTGGCTAACAAGATCATAGACAACCTACACCTGATAAAAATAACTTGACTAGTAAGATAGATTAATTGAATAATAACCTATAAAATTGCCAAATGTGTGAGTGCCTTTGGGCTTGCTGCTCGTGGATAACCGGGATGGTAAGGAATTGGCTGGGTATGTTTGGTGTTAGCAAAGTTGGTTACCTATGCGCTCTCTTACCTCCTCTCTATTAGACGCAAGTTGTAGCGTGTCTCTATAGATTGTTAGAGCTGCTTGCCGCCGCCTCAATCGCTAACCCTTTTCCCCCGGAATTCTAGCTTTGATATCTTGTGAGTATTACTTGCCAGTACTTCTACTAGTACTGACCCGTTCGGGGCTGTTATTCCAATGCAGCCAACATGTTTGAAGTCTGACGACGTTAGCTTGGGAATCCCTCGGGCTAGGCTTGGCCTGGGCAGGGATATGGTGCCTTTGCTTATCTTCAGGACTCTTAGTCCAATTTGTGTCTTGTCCGTAGCAGGACGCTATTCGCTTCCGTTGTTATTTGGATCCTTGTATTGTATCTTTTGCTCTTGACTCGGTGAGTCGTTGTTGTATATACGTTCTTTGTGGGTTCCATCGAGAACTGTTGTAATGTTATCACAATTCCACCCGCATAACGTGCGACGTGCACGTTATGCTTGGAGGGCGTCCTAGGACCGTTATTATGCGGATTTGGCGGTAGCGCTCAAGTCTGCATAGTACCGATCCTGGGGCGTTACATCTATCCTACATATTTAGAGATAGATACTAACTGTGTCCTTGTTCAAATCTTCAGAATGGCTCCTGCCCGTTGTGGTAACCAAGGCGATCCTGAGCCACCGCCGCCACCCTCTATGGCGGGGTTCTGATGGCTATTGAGGAGAACCGCCTGCGCAATGAGCGTCTGCTCGAGCAGTTGGTGCAGCAGGGTGCCAGAAGGAACAATGACTGCAACACCCTCATGGAGTTCTTGCGCTCCCAGCCACCGACCTTCTCTCAGGCTAGAGAGCCGCTGGATGCGGACGACTGGTTGCGTGCTCTCGAGCGCAAGTTTGCTGCCCTACAAGTTCCTGCTGATGAACAAGTGAACTTTGCGACCTACCTTCTGAATGGAGCCACTGGTTCTTGGTGGGAGAGTCATGTGTCGATGTTTGCTGCGGGCCATGTCTTCACCTGGGCTGAATTCCGCACTGCCTTCCGGGCTGCTTACATTCCTAAGCCTATCATGGACTTAAAGAGGAGGGAGTTCCTGGATCTGAACCAGGGACGTATGGACGTCCAAGATTATGGGCATGAGTTCAACCACCTCTCTCGTTACGCCCCACGGGACGTGACCAATGATGAGGACAAACAGGAGTTGTTCCGCAAGGGGCTTGCACCGCGGCTCCAATATGAGATGTTGCCATTCAAGTTCCAGTCTTACCAAGACCTGTACAACTAGGCTCTCACTCTGGAGCAAGGTAGGAAGGAACTGGAAGCTTCCAAGAGGCCAGCGCAGGGGGGCCATCAGAGCTCCTCGGGTTTTGAAGTCAAGAAGCGCAGGGTCTTCGTGCCTTACAGTGCGGTGCCCCGTGCTCTTTTCGCGGCAAGGCCCTCGGGATACAGGCCACCTCTGCCTCGCCCAGCTACTTCAACCTTGGGTGCGGCTGGAAGTGGGTTTCGTCCTCAGTTGCCTGCACCACCGAGACTCACTTGCTTCAGTTGTGCCCAGCCGGGTCACTACTCAAGGGATTGTCCTCAGAAGGCACCTACTACCGCAACACCTGCACCAGCTCCCTCTACACCAGCAGCCAAGGCTATGACTGTCAGCCGTGGTCGCCTGAACCACGTCTCTGCTGAAGGAGTTAAAGAGGACCCCGGTGTTCTCATGGGTACGCTTCGAATTAATGCATATCCAGCATCAGTCTTGTTCGATTCTGGAGCATCGCATTCATTCATATCCATAGCTTATGCACATAGCCACCAAATACCATTTGTGAACATGGACTCCCCTCTAGTGGTTAAAACACCAGGCTCTAGTTGGCAAACAAACTGGATCGCTCCAGAGGTTCAAATCTCCGTGGGTTCAATACCCTTTCTGTTCCCGTTGATAGCCCTGAAGTCAGATGGTCTAGATGTTATTCTGGGCATGGACTGGCTAGTCAAATATCAGGCCAACTTGAATTGTGCTGCCAAGACTGTCACAGTGATCCACCCAACCTACGGACTGGTGAGTTACTGGTCCCGTTCATCCGCAACTCCATCTGCTGCCACTCCTCTCTCTCCGGAGATCAGCCTATACTTTACGGAAGGTATCACCCCAACTAAGATGCATGAGGTAGGGGTGGTGTGTGATTTCCCCGACGTCTTTCCTGAAGAATTGCCTGGCATGCCACCTGATTGAAGTGTGGAGTTTGTCATTGAATTGGTTTCGGGAACTGCTCCGGTTTCCAAAAGGCCTTACCGCATGCCGGCAGAAGAGTTGACTGAGTTGAAGAAACAAATTGATGAGCTAATGGAGAAGGAATTCATTCGGCCTAGTAGCTCACCCTGGGGCTGCTCTATCATCTTTGTCAAGAAGAGGGATTCAAATGTTCCTCGTCTAGTTGTCGATTATCGGCCTCTGAATTCGGTAACCATCAAGAACAAGTATCCTATTCCCCGGATAAATGATCTCTTCGATCAGCTAGTTGGTGCAACTGTATTCTCCAAGATGGATCTGAGGTCAGGCTACCATCAGATCAAAATCAGGAAGGAGGATATTCCGAAGACGGCTTTCACTACCCATTATGGTTTATACGAGTATACCGTCATGTCATTTGGTCTCACCAATGCCCTGGCTACCTTCATGAGGCTTATGAACTCCATCTTCCATGAGTACCTCGACAAATTCGTCATCATCTACATTGATGACATCCTCATTTACTCCAAACCGAAGAAGAGCATGCTGAGCATCTTCGGCTAGTTCTGACAAAGCTTCGTGATCATCGACTCTATGCTAAGTTCTGCAAGTGTGAGTTCTGGTTAAAGGAACTCATCTTACTAGGTCATGTGGTGTCAGCTACTGGAGTAGCTGTTATACCTGACAAGATTCAGTCAATTCTGGATTGGGCGACTCCAAAGTCGGTCAAAGACATCCGTAGCTTCCTTGGGTTGGCGGGTTATTACCGCCGATTCATCGAGGGCTTCTCTAAGATAGCCAAAGCTTTGACTAACCTTCTCAAGAAAGATAAGAAGTTCGTATGGACGGACAAAGCTGAAGAGAGCTTCCAAACCCTAAAAGTCAAACTCACGACCACTCCTGTGCTTGTCCTTCCGGACACCAACAAGGACTTTGTCGTCTTCTGTGACGCCTCTCTACAAGGCTTAGGTTGTGTGCTGATGCAAGAAGGCAATGTAGTAGCATATGCTTCTCGCCAACTTAAACCGCATGAGCACAACTATCCAACTCATGATCTAGAGCTTGCTGCTGTGGTTCATGCTCTGAAGCAATGGAGACCCTACCTGCTGGGCAACCGTTGCGAGATCTTCTTGGATCACTAGAGTCTGAAGTATCTCTTCACCCAGCCAGATCTGAATCTCCGACAGAGAAGATGGTTGGAGTTAATGAAGGACTATGATGTGACCCTCAGCTATCAGCCCGGCAAGGCCAACGTCATGGCAGATGCGCTGAGTCGCAAGTCTTATTGCAACACCCTGATGGTTGAAAAGGCTCAACCTGCTCTTCATGAGGAATTTGCCCGTTTGAATCTGGAGATTGTTCCCTCGGGATATCTAGCAAACTTAGAGATCAAATCCACTCTTGAGGATGAGATCAAAGCAGCCCAACTGCAAGATGCGGGCGTCCAAAATATCAAGAAGAATATCGCAAGTGGGAAAGCTAAATGTTTCTCCATTGATAACTCTGGTGTTGTCTATTTCGGGGACCGTCTTGTGGTGCCCAAGAGTGGGAATACCAAAGGGTTGCTACTCCAAGAAGCACATGAGTCTCCCTTATCCATTCACCCTGGTAGTACCAAGATGTACCAAGATCTCCGCAGCAAAATCTGGTGGACTCGCATGAAGCGAGAAATTGCTAAGTATGTTGCTGAATGTGACGTCTGTCGCCGTGTGAAGGCTGAACATCAAAGGACAGCGGGTACTCTTTGCCCCCTACCTATTCCCGAGTGGAAATGGGATGAAGTGGGTATGGACTTCATTACCGGCTTCCCAAGGTCACAAAAGGGTAATAATGCCATTTGGGTGGTCATCGACCGTCTGTCCAAGGTCGCTCACTTCCTTCCAGTTCGTGACGATATTCGAGCAAGCCAACTTGCTGACTTGTACGTTGCCAGGATTGTTCCTTTGCATGGTGTCGATGTTTTAGATCAACGGTGAAGATACGGGACTATGTACGCGCGGGCATCGTCGATGTGGGTTAGTAGACGAACGACACGGGATAAAGGATTTATACAGCTTCGGGACCCGGGAAACATCATCCGGTAATATCCCTACATGCTGTTTGTGGCTAGGTTGTATTCTTCTCATGGTGAAAGTCGCTGATGAGGCGGCTCCTCTTGTCTAGATCTGTCTGATTCTCCTTTAGCGTGCCCCCTTGGGGCGCCTTGCCCCTCCTTATAAAGGTGGAGGAGGCCGGCTTACATGTCGAGTCCTTTTAGGACACTGCTAATCTAATACAAGTCGAGTCCTTGTAGGACACTGCTAATCTATTACAAGTTGGCAAGGTGAGTCCTTGTCCTAATCTGACCGTGGAGTCGGCCTGCTGGGCCATCCCGGATGGGCCATGTTAATCCTTCTTGCGGGTACCCGTGTCCCATATCCCCGACAGTAGCCCCCGAGCTTTCGGGTGACTTGTAGAGTCATGCGGAAGGTCTTGATTTGTTGAAGAAATGGGACAACAGAGTCTGTGCCGGGTTCTTTGCCGGCTTGTAGTTGTAGCGCTTTGCCGAGTTGTAGATGTCGATGATGTCGCGGAACCCGGCTTCAGCATTTGCCGAGTTGTCAATGTAGACTTTGCCGGGTTGTCGTTGTAGATTTTCCCGAGTTGTCGATGTAGGCGTTGCCGGCTTCTCTTGCGGACTTGTCAGTGCCGACTTCTCCTGTCGACTTGTCAGTGCCGACTTCTCCTGTCGACTTGTCAGTGCCGACTTCTCCTGCCGACTTGTCAGTGCCGACTTCTCCTTTCGACTTGTCAGTGCCGACTTCTCCTGCCGACTTGTTAATACCGACTTCTTCTGTCGACTTGTGCTGAAGTGACTCGGAATTTTTCTCCGAGTCCTCTTGACGAGATGTATGACTTTGCTCGAGCTTGTTTACACCGGTATATGTGTAGCCCCCAAGCGCCGAGTTGTTAACTTGTGACAGCTTGGAGCTTGTATTGATGACTCATAACTTCACATGATGTAGCCCCCGAGTGCCGGGTTGTTTGCCTGCGACGACTCGGGACTCCTTGATGTATAACTCATGACTTTCAGATGATGTAGCCTCCGAGTGCCGGGTTGTTAACCTGTAACAACTTGAAGATAAAAACTTTTGGAACTTGATTACTGCTTAACTTGTAGAAAAACTTGATCCGTGAGTAGCCCCCAAGCGCCGGGTTGTTGGCCTGCGACAACTTGGAGCTTCCAACTCTGTATTCCCTTTGACTTAAACTGAAAACCTGATAACATGTAGCCCCCAAGTGCTGGGTTGTTTGCCTGCAGCAACTCAGAGCTTAAAACTTTTTGAACTTGATTGATGCTTGAGCTGATTTGGTTTTTATAACCCTTCTTAGTTTTATACTGATGAATAAGTAGGCCCTGCCTGGTCTTTGCTAATTAGCAGCCAGTTTGTTGTACAGGTTGCATCTGACTTACCAGATAAAACTAAGGATAAGTTGGCATCTGAGCCAGGTCCATGAGTCTAAAGCTTGAATTTTTCCTGAAAGACAAGCCCCCAAGGACCTAATGATCAAAGTTAATAAAGGCGCACTTACTGGGTGTCTCGGCAAAACTCTTACTGTAGAGAAGCCGGCTTTATCCCTTTGATCATAATAATCATGCTATAATATTGCAGAGCTCTCTGGGCTCGTTGGTATTTGCGGAGCTCTCTGGGCTCGTTGGTGTTACAGAGCTCTCTGGGCTCGTTGGTATTGCGGAGCTCTCTGGGCTCGTTCTAACTTGGTGGGACTTTCAGCTCTCTGGGCTGCTTCTAACTTGGTGGGACTTTCAGCTCTCTGGGCTGTTTCTTACAATATTGCGAGCATTAGATATCTCGACTTTGATAAATCCATTGCGAGCAATAGATAGCTCGACTTTGAGAAATCTGTTGCGAGCAATAGATACCTCGACTTTGAGAAATCTGTTGCAAGCAAATAGAGAGCTCGACTTTGAGAAATCCGTTGCGAGCAATAAATAGCTCGACTTTGAAAAATCCGTTGCGAGCAAAGGATAGCTCGACTTTAAATAAATTTTGTGCGAGCTATTTGAGAGCTCGACTTTTTAGAAATCCATGGCGGGTTTTTTAAAAAACCCAACTTTGAGATTTGGCTATATTAAGCCTCCAAGAATCGATTTGATATGCCACCTAGAATTTTCTGAGATAATAACGGTACTCAACTTATATTAGCCCCCTTGCATTATTTAAAACTTACTTTGTAATCTTCTGGATTATCTCTGCAATTTCTTCATAAACCAGATATATAGCTCTCGGAATTAACCCGGAATTAACTTAAAGGGGCTGACTTTATATAATTTAACTGAATGAATAAAATATGAAATTTAAATAAAAAGGCGACTTAGCTGGTTATTTTCTGTAGCCGATGATGACGCTGGTGAGTCGACGGTCCGCTGAGGTCGACTCGTGGAAGGCGAGATCGTCCGAGTCCTTTTGACTCGGTTGTCGGCTTGTTGATTTGCCCTCGATCCGCAAATAGTACTAATTGGACCTGGCCCTCACGTGAAGTCTCCATGAAAATATTTAATCATTTATAGTAACTCAAGTTGGTTTTTTTCTTCTGACCCGACTCGATGCGCACATGGACATGGCTTGCTCCGCGTGCGTGTTCGCGTACATGTTGTGATATGTGTTCTCACGTGATGAATGATGATCCCTGGCACCTTTGATTCTCCGCAGATCGTGCACTTATTGCTTGGTGGTAATACTTCTTACGTGGCTTGATTGATCCACATGAGTGCTAGTAGGACTCGGTTTGTATTTCTCTTCTGTTTTTTTTTCTGTGAGCTGCTTTTGTGGTATTCCTTCGAACCGCTACACTCTTTATGTCAACTATCCTTTCCTTTCCTTGATTCGGTCGCTGGACCTGGACACTGCTACATATTCTTTCCTTGCGTGGGCCATCGGAGCAGGCCGTGACGATTTTGGACTCCAAGTCCATACGGAATCAAACTTGGACGGTGCGGAAGCCGGGCTTGCGCAAGACTTTGTTGGAGATTACGCCGAGATTTCTGTTGTATGCGCGGGGCAGTTGTTGATGACGATCCCCACGCACGTGTGGATGATTCGATGCGTTCGAGTCGCTTGACCAATGCGATGATGAACTCGCCGTTGTCGTTGATGAAGATTTGGACCCATCGAGTTGTGAATCCACGCGCACTTTGCCCCACGGTGGGCGCCAATGTCGATGTTTTAGATCAACGGTGAAGATACGGGACTATGTACGCGCGGGCATCGTCGATGTGGGTTAGTAGACGAACGACACGGGAGAAAGGATTTATACAGCTTCGGGACCCGGGAAACATCATCCGGTAATATCCCTACATGCTGTTTGTGGCTAGGTTGTATTCCTCTCATGGTGAAAGTCGCTGATGAGGCGGCTCCTCTCGTCCAGATCTGTCTGATTCTCCTTTAGCGTGCCCCCTTGGGGCGCCTTGCCCCTCCTTATAAAGGTGGAGGAGGCCGGCTTACATGTCGAGTCCTTTTAGGACACTGCTAATCTAATACAAGTCGAGTCCTTGTAGGACACTGCTAATCTATTACAAGTTGGCAAGGTGAGTCCTTGTCCTAATTTGACTGTGGAGTCGGCCTGCTGGGCCATCCAGGATGGGCCATGTTAATCCTTCTTGCGGGTACCCGTGTCCCATATCCCCGACACATGGGGTTCCTTTGAGGATTATCTCTGACCGGGGAAGCTTGTTTGTGTCCAAATTTTGGCAGAGTTTCCAAACTTCTATGGGAACTCGTCTCAACTTCAGTACGGCTTATCACCCTCAGACTGATGGTCAGACTGAAAGGGTGAACCAAGTTCTGGAGGACATGCTTCGGGCATATGTTATCTCTTTCGGTAAAGGTTGGGAAAAGTATCTCCCCCTCGCCGAGTTCTCCTACAACAATAGCTGTCAAGCTAGTCTGCAGATGGCTCCATTTGAGGTTCTCTATGGGAGAAAATGTCGGACTCCTCTGAATTGGTCTGAAACCGGAGAAAGGTCACTCTTCGGTCCTGATGTGATCAATGAGGCTGAAGAGAAAGTCCGTATCATTCGAGAGAATCTCAAGATCGCTCAGTCTAGGAAAAAGAGCTATTATGACAAGCATCATCAAGAGGTTCACTATACCATTGGTGACAAATCCTATCTTCGAGTCTCTCCCCTCCGAGGCGTTCGTCGTTTCGGGATCAAGGGAAAATTGGCACCTCGTTTTGTTGGTCCTTTCACCGTCCTAGCCAAGCGAGGAGATCTCTCCTACCAACTTGAGCTACCATCAAATTTCCCGGATGTACATGATGTGTTCCATGTCTCCCAACTCCGTCGTTGCTTCAAAGATCCTATCCGTGGGGTTGATCATGAAGTGTTGGACATCCAGGAGGATCTGACTTATCGTGAGCATCCTGTCCGCATCTTGGATGAAGCGGAAAGGAAGACCCGTAACAAGGCCATCAAGTTCCTCAAAACCCAGTGGTCTAACCATTCTCAAGAAGAAGCAACCTGGGAACGTGAAACTAGTCTTCGTCAGGAATATCCCGCCTTTTTCACTCAAGTCTAGAATCTCGGGACGAGATTCCTGTAAGGGGGGTAGATTTGTAATAGCCCCAGTTTGGTACCTGAAAATATGAATAAATTTTCCACTTTGCATTTCATGTTTGCATCATGACATATATTTAAATTGCTAAAGATTAACAAGCAACAATTGGAAAACAATTAAAAGGGAAGCAAAACCCTTCCCAAATCTCCAAACCCAAATGCATTGCTTAAATTGGCAAACAAATTATTTTGAACTTCCAAATTGTCTAGGAAGTTCCAAGAAAACATCTTATAAATTTTTGTCAAAGGCAAATTCTTGACAAGCAAAGAAATGAAAATTGAGAATCCAAAATTGGTTCAAATCAATTTTTAATTTTGAAACCAGGTTAAACAGCTCAAAAATTCAAACTAAAAATATGGGGAGCTTCCCTTTAATATTATGAGCCTCCATGATTTTTTATAGAATTTTTGGGGTTGTGTAAGTGCCTCAATTAATTATAGCAAGCCTCTGGTTTTAGATGGATTCGTCGGTACTACCGGGCTTTTGCCGGAAGTACCGAGGAGTCTTCGTCCCTGTGGTGACAGTGGCGCACTGGCGCCATGCTGCCGTGCCCATGCCGCCGCTCACCCCACGCACTGCCTGCTCCCTGCGAATAAGGAGAATGCCAACATGACGCTCACCTGCTCCCTCCCCATTCCCCCCCACAACCCTAACCCTAGATCGCGTCTGCCATGGCCATGACCTAGCTCGACGGCCGCCGCGTAGCACCGCCGTTGAGGACCTCCCCGTCCAAATCAAAGGCCACTGCAGGGACCGCCGCGTCGCCCTCTAGCTCCACCACTGAAGAAAACTTGCTGGGAGGCTCGGAATCAAGCTAACCGAGCTCGCCTTCCCGAGGTCCGTCCACCGCTGGCCGCGTTCGTCCTCGACAAATTCCGATCGCCGTCGTCATCCCCATCTCGAGCTACTGCAGCTACACCCCCTCGGTGAGCCGTTTAACTTCCTGGGCATCATCTCTCCCTCTCCCTTCCCCTCGGTGCTTCTCTCCCTCCGAACGCCGCTGCCGGCCGCCGTCCTCCGCGTCCCTCCGGTGACCAAGGGATGGCGGCGCCGCTACCCCTTAGCTCGCCGTAGTCCCGCGTGTCGATTTTGCCCTCTAGTTCGTCTCCTTGTGCTGGCTCACGTCGAGCGCGTGCTCAACATTGCGCGCGGTCACCGCGCGCGCGCCGGTCGTGCTCAAACATTGGTTAGTGGTGAAACAAAGGAGAAAGAGGAATGTACTCGTTACTCTAAAACCAGCCGCTCTCACAAGTTTAAAAGCCTTGCTTGTTATGGGGGACTAGCTAGTTTCTTTACTGTGAAGTCGTTGACGAAAGCATGCATATCTCAAAACTATTTTACTTCTATTTCGAAAAATTAAAAAACTCTAGCACATGACTAATCCCTGCTTCCCTATGCGAAGGGCCTTTCTTTTACCTTTATGTTGTGTCATTTAACCTATTCTTTCTATCCTTTATTAGCAAAGAAAATGGTGTTGAGTTGAGATACAATCAATTATATTGCAGCAATATGTTTGACCATGTTTTATTGTAGTTAACAGTGCCATTTTGGTAAACAACTTGAAAGCTGTAACAGCCCCAGTTTCGTACTTGAAAATACGAATAAATTTTCCACTTTGCATTTCATGTTTGCATCATGGCATAAATTTAAATTGCTAAAGATTAACAAGCAACAATTGGAAAACAATTAAAAGGGAAGCAAAACCCTTCCCAAATCTCCAAACCCAAATGCATTGCTTAAATTGGCAAACAAATTATTTTGAACTTCCAAATTGTCTAGGAAGTTCCAAGAAAACATCTTATAAATTTTTGTCAAAGGCAAATTCTTGACAAGCAAAGAAATAAAAATTGAGAATCCAAAATTGGTTCAAATCAATTTTTTATTTCTAAACCAGGTTAAAAAGCTCAAAAATTCAAACTAAAAATATGGGGAGCTCCCCTTTAATATTATGAGCCTCCATGAATTTTTATAGAATTTTTGGGGTTGTGTAAGTGCCTCAATTAATTATAGCAAGCCTCTGGTTTTAGATGGATTCGTCGGTACTACCGGGCTTTTGCCGGAAGTACCGAGGAGTCTTCGTCCCTGTGGTGACAGTGGCGCACTGGCGCCATGCTGCCGTGCCCATGCCGCCGCTCGCCCCACGCGCTGCCTGCTCCCTGCGGATAAGGAGAACGCCAACACGACGCTCACCTGCTCCCTCCCCATCCCCCCCCCCCCCCCCCCCCCCGCGCAACCCTAACTCTAGCTCGCGTCCGTCATGGCCATGACCTAGCTCGATGGCCGCCGCGTAGCACCACCATTGAGGACCTCCCCGTCCAAATCGAAGGCCACCGCAGGGACCGCCGCGTCGCCCTCAAACCTCCAGCACTGAAGAAAGCTTGCTGGGAGGCTCGGAATCAAGCTAACCGAGCTCGCCTTACCGAGGTCCCTCCGCCACTCGCCGCGTTCATCCTCGGTGAGCTATTTAACTTCCAGGGCATCATCTCTCCCTCGCTGAGCTGTTTAACTTCCCGGGCATCATCTCTCCCTCTCCCTTCCCCTCGGTGCTTCTCTCCCTCCGAACACCGCCGCCGGCCGCCGCGGGTCACCGTCCTCCGCGTCGCTCCGGTGACCAAGGGATGGCGGCGCTGCTACCCTTTAGCTCGCCGTAGTCCCGCGCGTCGATTTCGCCCTCTATTTCATCCCCTTGTGCTGGCTCACGTCGAGCGCGTGCTCGACATTGCGCGCGGTCACCGCGCGCGCCGGTCGTGCACAAATTGTTTGGTCGGTAGTACCGGGCTCTTAGCCGGAAGTACCGACCGTGAGTAGTTTCGGTACTGGATACTTCTATTAATTTCCGGAAGTAGCCCGGAAGTTGAGCCGGAAGTACCGACATGACCGGTACTACCGGGCAGTTAGCCGGTAGTACCGACCGTGAGTGGTTTCGGTACTGGATACCCCTCGTTTTTACCGGAAGTAGCTCGGAAGTTTTACCGGAAGTACCGACATGACCGGTACTACCGGGCCGTTTGCTGGTAGTACCGACTCAACTAAATAAAAACTTTGGAAATTTATAACTTAATAAATATTAATTCAAATCTTGCAAATGATATATCAAAATGATCAGCAAATCAAAGGCCACCTAATTATGTTAATTTCACCTCATGACAACAACTTCTCCTTTGATGTCATTTTCAAAATGGTTAAAAGAATTAAATTTGAATAATCATTTAATTCACCATTTAATCATCGTTAATTGGAAAATTACAAACAAGGTACCAAAACGATCAGGAGAACAATACCTATCTATCCATGTCATTATCATGCAAGTTTAAGCCACATTTTAGTACTGTAATAGTTCATAAGCAATATGGTCATTAAGTTAAACATGGGGTTGTTTCCAAATAGTTGCACCAATTATTTGGCACTCCATTTAATTTGTTAGCTAAATTAAATGATGCTATCAGTGCATAAACTTGACATGTCATCATTATTGTGCATTGCACCTTGTCTTCGTGTTATTTATTTGTTCTCCTGTTATTGTTTGTGTATCGGTAGATTCAGGAGTCGAGGTTCCCCCTCAATACCCCGACAATCCGTGCTTTCAAGCCCGTCAGCAAGGCAAGAAATAACCTAACCTTCTTGGCATATATCATCCTATTGTTTTATACAAATATTTTCTCCACCATTCGATTCCAATGTCAACTTTTGGTCAAGATATAGAGTATCCTATGAATTGCATGTTCCCTAAACCATTACATGTCTCCCCTCCTACTAACCATAGATTTGATGTGTTGGCCTGACTTAAATCCATATCTGTTGACTATATGCTTAGCTATGCTTAGCCATGATTAGTCGAATGCTTAGTCGTACGGTGATTTATTTCCATAATTGTGAAGTTGATGGAATGTTCGGACATGGTGGATACTTGTGGTACTTAATAAAAATGCTTAAAAGGCTTGGATGAGTTGCCATCGGGTGGATGGTGTTTTGCCTCATTCTTGTCGCCTAGGCTGCGAGTGCTTTTAGCTAGAACTAAGAACCGAGCGTGCTTCCAACGGTGGGGGTATGGGCCCCTTACTAACCGAATAAATTATGCGGGCGTATCCAAGGGTCCTCTAGTTTGCGCTTTCCATTTGCGTGTGCGTTGCAGGTTGGATGAAGGCGCGATGAGGACGGTGGTGTTTAGGATGTGGCGATGGGGGCAGGGTGCTGAAATAGGCATGGGAAAACTTGTCATGTCGTCACGATGACCCTTGGATAGTCTCATGCAAGGTAAAGGTCTAACTGCGCCCGCCCTGCCGGCTTTCCCCGGAAGAGAGCTAATTGTACAGGCAAGGGGTCGGACGGTACCGGTGGTAAAAACAGTACACCCCTGCAGGGTTTAATCTTTTCGAAAAGCCGTGTCCACGGTTATGGACAAATCTTGGGAAAGGAGGATTAGCTCATAGAAAACATGAACCTAATTAAAATTTGGCAACATGTGTTAAAAGGTTCATTTCCTCGAGGGTGATTCGAGGGAGTGCCTTGGTGGAGATGAGTGGTGGATTCTGTCTACTAATGGTTCAAGGTGAACCGAAGAAAGAAAGTTTACTATCTTATCCCCTTGTGAAAAACCTTCCGAGTAGTCGATGCCATGAGTCATGTTTTTTAAAGGAAAGGAAAACTAGCTTTATGCAAAACAACTACTATACAGCTTTAGAGCCAATCAGTATTGGGCCTATATCGCCCTAGTAACCTTGCGAGTACGTCGTACTCAGTCTCTCTATGTTGATTACAATTTGTTTCAGAGGAGGACGACACCGAACAGGAAGGTGGGTTCTTCGTTGACATCGACGAGTAGTCTGGGGTTCCCAGGTGGCAGCTTGGGACGTCATGGAATAGGCTGGCTGGGATTGTTATTTGTAGGCCTCTTAGGCCATAATTTGGATCTTGTTGTTAGACAACTAAATTTGCTTCCGCTTGTTGTAATGTTGGGTCTGTGACCTCTGTTGTGTATTTTGCTATCTTTCTCGCTATATGAGTTGAATTATGATCTCTTGTGTCGTAGAGTCTGTGATGTGCCAGATGTTCCACAGTCTTGATCTCTTTATTATGCATTGGTAGCTATGCCAGTGTTTATGGCATGATCAAGGTGTTGCGTGGGAGCGGTAATCCCATTGCCCTTCGATTGTGTAGCATAGCTTGTGGGTTACATAGTCTCTCTGTATAATTTCGGGGTCGAGGCGCTACAAAAGCTGAGCTTTGCTGACCAATCATCTTCCTTGTACGGTATTTGTACTTTTATTGCAAGAATATAACTCTTGGAAGTTTCCAATGATGCTTAGAATCTTTGATGATTGAAGCTTGTGATATCTGTTGATAATAGCTCTTATATAGATTCTCCTTGAAAGAGAAGTTTGATATGCTAGATGTTCTCTGACCAATTATGTATTTCTCTGTGCACCTCTATATGTGGTTGAACTATCACTTGTTCTTTAAGTTTGATATGAGAAAAGGTTGTTGTTTAGAATGAGTGTGTGCTTGTTTAGTAAACTAGATGATTCCCCGCGCGGTGCAGCGGGATACACGGTATTTTTTTCTCTCCGATGGTGAGTTGGCAACCTTGGTGAGGTGGAAGTCTGCATGACACGTGGCGGGTTAGGATTGCTCAAAGATGCTTGGTGAGGTGGATAGCTTGCATGTTTAGAGAAATACCTTTAGTGGGTTGCTCCTATTTAGATACTATAGATACTGATGCTTCTTGTCCGTATTCGTTATTATCGACACTTCGCTCCATAAACTTGTGGTCATGTTTGCTGAGCTCAGTATTCGTTTGGGGACAAGCGAGGTCTAAGCTTGGGGGAGTTGATACGTCCATTTTGCATCACTATTTTATTTCATAATTTGCTGTTATTCATGGATATATGTCATATTAGAATGCAATAATTATGATATTTTACCTTATTTTGCATGTTTGATGATTTTTGGTGATTTAACTGCCGGAGCCCGAAATCAGCTGGAAAAGACACCGTCAAGATACTGTACCTCTACATCGCCAAAAATTCCAGAAAAATTCAGAGATCATTATTTTGCCAGATGACGGAAGAAGCCAAAAGGGCGACCAGAGCGGAGCCACCAGGGCGCCAAGTGGCACCTGGATGCGCCCCCCCTTGGGTTGCGCCTGGGACCCACCTGGTGGCCCTGGGTCGCCTCCGGCTTCCCCCTTTCGCGTATATGACCCCTCTGACCTAAAAAACATTGGGGGACGCTTCGAAGAAATATTCCGCCGCAACCACGGGGGCGGAAACCATAGAGAGAGAAAAAGCTCTCTGGTAGGGAGAAATCTGCCAGGGGAACCGGAGATGGGAGATCGTCGCCATCGTCATCGTCATCGTCACGGGCTTCATCGGGATCATCATCAACATCATCCTCATCAACAGCACCATCTCATCCACAGCTCCACTCCGTTCCGCTGTTGCATCTAGAGTTATACTTATTGTAGTTCAATGGGATCACTTTTCCGGTGTTGATTGCCTTGTGTAGTTGATGCTATTGAGTTTTATCGGTGAAATATTTTTATGACCAGATTGTTCATCATTCATTCATCACCTCTGATTATGATCCATATGATGTTTTGTGAGTAGTTCGTTTAGTTCCTGAGGACATGGGAAGTCTCGTTACAAGTAGCAGATTATACTGAGTAGTATTTAATGGTTTGATATTTAAGTTGTGGTGGTATTCTTCTAGTGGTGTTGTGTGAACGTCTACTACATGAAACTTCACCTTTATGGGCCTAGGGGAATGCATTGTGTATTTAGTTTGCTTGTGAGGTGGTTGCGGGATTGACAGAAACCTAAACCCCCGCCGGGAAACTAGTGCATGAGGGAGTGTAGGATCTCAGAGTTTAAGGCTGTGGTTAGTTAATTCTTAAATACTTCCTTGCATTTGCGGATGTTGTAGGGAAGTGTAATCACAAGTGTGTTCTAGTCCAAGTAAGGGTTGTTCATTAGCATAGGTTCACCCACACAACACTTAGCAAAACATTAAACGTTAAGTAGCAGTTTGAAGCTTAAGTGACTTGACATAACTCCCATGTGTCCTCAGGAGCGTTTAGCCATTATAACTAGAATCACCGGCTTGTCCTTTATGCTAAAAAGGATTGGGCCACTCGCTGCAATAATTATTGCTCTCTTTTATTTACTCGCACTTTATTTATCTGTTACAATAAAAACCCATAAAAATCATTCTGTTAGTGTTTACAGTGAAACCTTGCACGAATCTACAAGCCAACACCTTCTGCTCTTCGTTGGGTTCGACACTCTTATTTATCGAAAGTACTGTGTTAGATCCCCTACACTTGTGGGTCATCAACTAGCTACTACCATGAACCCGTAGTCCATGGGGGAACTACTCACAATACATCCTGGAGGCAGCGATGACGATGAACATGGCTCCGGGGGTCGATCCCCGTCCCGGCAGGGTGCCGGAACAGGAACAATCTGACCCCCAAAACTTGTCGGCGATGGCGGCGCAGCTCTATATCGTATTTGGGAAAATCCTAAGGGGGTCGTCGTTTTTAGGTCAAGCGTGATTTTATAGGCGTCGGAGGCGGCCGAGAGGTGCCCCACAGGGCAGGGGCGGGTCCCACCCGCGGGTGGGCCCTGGTCCACAGCCAGGGGCCGCCCCTGGCCTGTGTGGGTTCCCCGGGGTCGCCCTTCTGGCTCGAGTCGTTATTTCCTCAATAAAAAATCCCCGTATATTTTCGTCCAATTCTGACAATATTTTCAGAAGTAACTTTCTGCAACAAAAACAACACAAAAACAGGGAACTGGCACTGGGCATTTTGTCAATAGGTTAGTCCAATAAAATGCCTAAACATGATATAATATGATAGTAAAAACATATGGCATCGATATAAAACAAGAATGGATCAATCAAAAATTATTGATACGTTTGACACGTATCTGCATCCCCAAGCTTAACTCCTACTCGTCCTCGAGTAGGTAAGTGATAAAAAAGATAATTTTTGATGAGACATGCTACCAACATAATCTTGATCAAGATAGTAATGTACATCACATGATGTGAATAAAGTGATCCAAAACAATTGTCTATAATTGACATGAAGCAAACGATGATTAACATAAGCTAGCTAACAAAGCTAGAAACTTTTCATGAATAGGTGTGTTGGAGACATGGAACCATACATAAGGTTTAGAAAGAATAATTGCAAATTATATCTCCAATATAAAGTATCAATCATTTAACAAAGCATCAAGTAGCTATTCATGAAATAGTCAAGATCCAGTCAAGTGATCTAATTCACTTCCCTCCCACATCAACTGTTTTGAAGTCTACTCAACTCATGCAAGTAAGAAGTGGCTTTGGCACAAAAAGGTTATGGCAAAGAGAATAATGATGGGGGTTTGGAAGGTCAAAAATAAAGGCTCAAACAGTGAAGAGGGTAACCACAAGACAGGAGGAAGTCACGTAGTAGACACTAAATGAGGAGTAGTGATTGCCATGCAACGGATGCACATGGAGCTATAAGTGTATGAAAGATCTCCAATGGAACTAGTGGGTGTGCATCCAACTTGTTTGCTCATGAAGACCTAGAGCTCACTTGAGGAGGCTCGTCCTTGGAATATGCAAGCCAAGTTCTATAACGTTAAAATCCCCACATAGTTATACTACTAAAAATAACATGAGATCTATCTAAAATGAAGTGTAGGTGCTAACATAGCACAAGTGTGGTAAAAAGTATAGTAGTGCTGCTCCTTCTCTCTTTTTCTATTTTTTTGTATTTTTGGTGGCCTCCATGGCTCTTTTAAATGCTCTCTCATTTGGCCTCTTTTGGGCTCTTTTATTTTTCTCTTTCTCTTTTTTTTTCTATTTTCACTTCTTTTTATTTTTACCTCACCGTAGGAGCAACACTCTATATTACAAATGGATCATCACACTTTTTGTACTCATAACTCAAAAGACTAATACATGATGTATAAAAGAAAGAATGCATGACCGAGCGTAGTGTGGAAAAAAAATGAAGAACATGTGGCAAGCCACGCATCACACTAACTCAATGATCAAGCAAACTATATGACAATAAAGAATGAAATCAAGTCATGTAATGATGGATGTTGCATGGCAATGTATCTCAGAACGGCTATGGAAATGTTGTGATAGGTAGGTATGGTGTCTGTTTTGAGGAAGATAATTGACTTATGTGTAGGAGAACAAGAGGAAGTTCTCCCACGGGGTTGGATGTACTGGCGAAGTATGCACCAATCTCAATGTGAGAGAGGGCATTGCACAACACCGAAGAGGCTAGCAAAATATGGAGGTGGAAGTGCCAAAAATCAAAACTCAACAATGCATTCATATATTGCAAACAACTAGTAGTTTCAATGTTCCACAAGTGATTAAAACACTCCAAGAGGGATCATGGTGGCGACACAAGTGCCCCGTTGGCTTCCCCGACCTTAGTAGTAACTACCCATGAGGAACTATTTTTCAACTGAGCAAAATTCATGATACCGTAGCATTAGTGACTTAGGTTGTTTTTAGTTAAGAAAGGTACGGCTCCACACTCTACTAACACGTCTCCACTAATGAGTTTTAACAATGTTAACCAACATATTTTAACCATTAGTTATTTTAATGACTCAAAACAATTGAAGAGTGTCAAATTTTCTACATAGTGATCTACAAGACTATGCAGGTTTTTTCTATTTCATACCACTACCACATGCATAGCATTTTACCGCTCTAACACATCAACCAAGCAACCAAAACAACTCTCTAACAAATATAAGCGAAGAACAAGAGAGTCTAATAACAACAACTAACATCTCTTAAAAAGATATAAGCGAAGCACAAGAGCTGACAAGAAAAACAAATGCTAAGAATACTCAACAAAATATAAACGAAGCACAGGAGTATTTTAATGAAAAAGCGGAGCGTGTCTCTCTCCCACACAAGATAGCTAGGATCCAATGAAGTATATGACCAGCAAACAAACCAAAACAAACTGAAAGCAAAATAAAATGATGCTCCAAGAACAACACATAATATGTAAAGTGATAAAAACTTAGTTTCAACTCTCGGTCCAAGATCTTTTCTGAAAATTACAGGAAATTGATTAAGTTTACAAAATTCATAGTAATTCAACCGTGCGTCCAAAATTAGCAAATAATATACCGTTTTGTTCATAAAATTGAGATCTTCTCAGACCAGTAATAAAATTATACTTTTACTAAATATATATTTTCTGTTATTTAAAACCATAGATTGGAGTATTTTAATTATAATTTTAAATCTATAAAACCTTTTTAATCAAATCTTTTTGCTTCTTTTTTAAAGTGAATTCTCTGTCCAGAGAATTTTAGATCTGAAATTTATGAACCTTAGGTTGAAGGAAATTAGCAAAACTCTAAAAGTGTTTTAGTTGCAAACTAAATCCTTTGTTGCATTAAAAATATTTTTACATGCATCATATTATATCTATACAACCAGAGAGCTAAATAAAATTATGTGTGTTTACTAAATTGTCATGCATGCATATGTTGCATCTTTTGTATTGTGATTGTGATGTCTTTATTTATTGTTGTGTTATGTTTCTATTGTTTGGATTGCCCGGAGTGTTACCATTGTTGTTGTGAAAAGTGTGTGATCAGCAACCATCATTAAGGCAAGTTTACTTTGACGAGTTTTACTTTGGTCATCATCTTAAATATTTATCTTTGAATGTGTGATTAAAGTGAATGCTATAATGGTATAATTGCGTAGTAGATACGTAGGTGGAATTCAAGTTGAGATTAGAAACACCACGGAGTCATGCTATGTACTTTCTCCTTAGATTTATTGAGCTACACCACGGAGTCATTGTATTTGTCTCTAGAGCGATGAGTAGTACCACGAAGTCATGGTATCTAACTCTAGACCGGTTCCCTAGAAACGGTGGCACATCACGGAGTCATGATGTGTCATAAGCACCACGGAGTCATGGTGTACTTGGAACCTATTAGAATCACCACGGAGTCATGATGTATGATTAGAAAACTTTGAGTTTACCAAGTATAAGCTATGGTAGTTGATTAAAATTGTCGGAGAACTGTCCCAGGAACTGGGTGTGTCTCGAGAAGGATCGAGTAAGGGGCTGAACACGAAATCAAACAACCCTCAACGTGCTCCGGCGACGGTGCTCGTCGGACTCGCTGCGGGACAGCACTACAGAGATGGAACACTCGGTCTTACCCAGGTTCAGTGCCCTCTTGTGGAGGTAAAACCCCTACGTCCTGCTTTGGTGTATTGCACTGCTTGAAGAGTTCACAGTACAAGGAGAGCTTGTCGAGCTCGAGGTGGCTAACAATGGCTACTTGCTAGTCTTCAGATCTAGGGTTTGGTCTAAGCTCCCAGATCCCGAAAAACGAACCCCTTGCTTGGGCGCGCCCCCTTCTCCTTTTGTAGGCGTCTCGGACCTCTTCCGCCCAAACATTTGGGTGGGAAGGGTTACCACATGGCGACGAAGGAGGAGGCGCGGTGCACCATAAAGGTGAAGTCCACCAGAAAGGTGAAGGCCATGGACGCGGTCCAGGGCAGGGACGGCGTCACCAAAGCTGGAAAAGGCCACCGTCCAACGGGCGGCGGGCTGGCGCTGCGGAGGCGGAACGGGTCCCACGGTGACGTCGCCCTTGGAGCGTAGCTGCAGACGGTTCCCTTATCACCGAAGTGGCAATACTCGTTGTCCGCTTTGCTTGGTGCTGCTTTGTTGACTCCTTTATACATGGGAACGGCAGCTGCGGCATCGTCGTCATCGCGCGCAAGCGCGCGCGTCACTCTGCACATGGCGCAGAGCCCATGTGCGCTCTGCCGCGGAGGCAGGGATGGCTTCGTGAGGAAGGAGCCTCGGCGAGGCGGAGAACCTCGCCGAGCCCTTCGGCTTGGTCCTTAGCAGAATTGCGGGTGGCGTCGGAGACACCTTGTCGAGTTGCGATCCCTCGCCAAGAGAGAGAATCCTCGGCGAGGAGAAAAGACCCCTCGCGAGGGGAATACCCTCGCGAGGCTCGCCAGGCTTGGAGAGCCTGGTCCTTAGCGAAAATCATCCAAAGAATCTTGTGGGCCCTGGCAGGCCGGCCCGTGGTACCCTGGTTTCCACTGTGCCGACAGTAGCCCCCGGGCCCGCGACGGGCACGCCGAGGCCCATGGACGAAGGCGAAGCGTCGAGGGGCCAAAATGCCTGACAGGGCCGCGACACGTGGAGCGCTGCGGTTGCACCCGCGGCCACGACCTCCTCGGCTCCAACGGGCGATGTGGCGGGGCCCGCCACGACTCGGGAGCTGGTCAATAAAGCCTGGCGCGCAGACTGCGCCCGTCACTTCTCCCATTACTCCGCCGCCCTCTTCTTCAAAACTTCTCCTTCCTCTCAGAGCGCATCGCTTCCGAGGTCTTCGTCTTCAAGCTCCTTCTCCGACGGCTATGGCTCCCAAGAGGGCAACCGACGGCCAAAAAGGCAAGGGGGCGATGCAGACCAGCGCGTCTGCGGCGGCGGCGCGGGGCGCCGCGCCCCAGGGGACGATGCCGGAGTCCCTTGTCGGCGCGGCGACGGTTTCCAGGGTGCGGCACCTGGTGGCCGCCAACACCCACGAGCTTGGTGCCACCAGCATAGCGCCCGGCAGCAGCAAGGTCGGTGCGGGGTACTACCCCATCTTCTTTCACACACTCTACGCCGGCCTCGTTCCTCCCTTCTCCAGCTTCCTCCTGGCGATCCTTGAAGCGTACCGGATCCAACTTCTTCACCTCCACCCAAACTCCATGCTCATTCTCGCCATCTTCGCCTACCTCTGCGAGGCGTACGTCGGTGTCCACCCCTCGGTGCCCCTTTTTCGTAGCTTCTACTCCCTCCGGAGTACCAAGTTGAATGAGCGGTTCGGATGCGTCTCCTTCCGCATTGCCGCCGCCAGAAGCGAAGAATACATCCCCATGGCGTGGCAGGGTGAGACTGCCATCACCGAGGTAACGAAGAAGGTGGAGAAGTTCCGCCAGAAATGGCTTTTTGTCGGCACCAAGTCGTCGAACCGTAACCTGGAGGTACCCGTGGCGCCTCCGAGGAAGTGGGCGCGTTGGGCGAGCGGTGACTTCGAGGGCCCTAAGCTTGAGGCGGTATACGAGCGTATTCAGGTGCTTCGAGAGGCCGGGCTCACCGGCCAGATGGTGGCGATGGATTTTGTTGCACGCTGCATTGCTCCTCTTCAATGGCATTCGGAGCCGATGTGGACCTACTCAGGCCCAGATGATAGGATGTGCCTCAACGCCGACGACCTCACCCCAGGCGAGCTGAAGCAGATCATGAAGGTCCTTTTCGCCACGACGTCAGTTTCGCCCCCAAGCAACGACGACGCCTTGCCGCTGTTCGTCTATGTGGATGAGAGCGTTCGTGAGGCCCGTGGGCTCCTACCCCTCTTCGATGAATGGGGCATCAGACCCGCGAGGCTTGTCGGGTCCCTCCGCAACCCATGGGCGGCGGAACAGGAGCAGGTGGGCGACGCGCTGGAGCCGGACGAGGATGAAGAGTCTGGCGAGGATGAGGCTTCCCGAGGCGCCAACCCCTCTGGCGAGGACGAGGCCTCGAGAGGTGCTGACCCCTCGGGGGGTGACGCAGGTTCAAGGAACGCGCCGCCCGGCGTGGACCTCCAGGAGATCTCCTCTAGCGGCGACGAGGACGTCTTCCGCGTGGTTCGTTCCCAGCGCCCCACGGAGGAGGAGGGCAGCAGCAGGAGAGGGCGCCACGAGCCCCGCACCAAGGCCCTCCACGACAGGGACGCCGGGGCCGCCTCGAGGGATGCTCCTCCCGAGGAAGCGGCGGCGCCTCCCGAAGAGGCCGGAGCGAGCACCCTCCAGCCGCCCAAGGGGAAGAAGAGGGTGTGGAGAGCGGCCGACGAGTAAGTTTGGTTCTTTCTTTTCTTTCGGCATTTGCTTCTGAGAATCTCCTCCTGAAGGGTCTTTGCTTTGTTTGTGTTTCTTCAGCGTACCCGCGGCGCCGAAGAGGCGGCGCCTCCGCAAGCTTGGGGAGACCGCCAGCGCCGCCGAGGAGACGCCTGTGGCCGATGAGCCGCAGCAGGCGGCCGAAGAGCCGCAGCAGGCGGCTGAAGAGCCGCAGCAAGAGGCTGCCGAGCCTCAGCGAGAGGCAGTTCCTCCCGCGGGTGAGCACCGCGTGGAGGTGGTGGTGGTTGAAGAGGCGATGTCGCCTCCAGCTAGGGCTGCTTCTCCCCCCACGGTTGGGCACCGCGCGGAGGAGGTGATTGAGGTGGTGACGCTGCCGCCAACTCAAGCTGCCTCTCCCCCCGCGGTCGAGCACCGCGCGGAAGAGGAAGAGGTGGACGAAGAGATCATCATGGAGCCGCCTCCAGAGGCGGAGGAGGCTCCCATAAGGAGGGCGGACGCGCCCGAGGCCACGGCATACGCGACCACCATGGAAGGGGCGGGAAGCGCCCCTGAAGAGCAGGAGGCGGAGGCGCCCCTGGAGCCCCCGAGCGGCGGAGCCGGGGGTGAGAGGACACCCAGCCCCCAGAGGGCTCTTGCCTTGGGCAACGAGGGAGGCGACCGCGCCAGCCCCCAGGCCGTACCAGAAACGGCCGTGAGTCCGAGGAAGGAGGCCCCAGGTGCCTCGACGAGTGTCGAGGCCTCTGCGCCCCGCGACGACGCGGGGACCTTGGCGCTGCAGGAGCCGCGCCCTCGCACGGCTCGCCACAGGGTTGTCTTCGGCCAAGCGCGGCGGGCGCTTGACGAGTTGGAGGTGCAATGCGCTTAGGAGGAGCGCGTCCGGGAGGAGGAGCGGACAAGGCTGGCTGACGCCTGGGCCCTCCTCCACGAGAGGGTGGAGATGTGCCGTCGGCAGGATGCGACGGCCCAGGCAGCGCGCGAAGAAGCGATGCCCTTCGCGAAGGAGACCCGCGACAGTGTCAAGCGGGAGGCGGCTGAGGTCATGGACCAGCTGGACACCGCCCGGGAGACGCTGAAGGCAAAGACCGATGCCAAGCATCAAGAGCTAACAGCCGCCGAGCAAAAATTCGCCGCCGAGTCTGAGGCCGCAAGGGTTAGCCTGAAGGAGCTCCGCGAGCTGCTAGACGCTCGCGAGGGGCAGCTGGCGCCTCGTGAGGCCGAGCTAAAGAAGCGTGAGGAAGAGCTCTCCCTCCGGGAGAAGGAGCTGGACCAGCGCGAGGAGCAGGTCCACTTGCTGGAGGAGGAGCAGGCCACCCGCGAGGGGCAGCTGCAGGAGCGCGAGAACTCAGTGGCCAGGAGCGAGGCCACCCGCAAGGAGCACCACGACAAGGCCAACGCCGACCTTGCGCTGAAGCAGAAGCGGACCCAGGAGGAGGCCGACGCCAAGGTTGAGCGCATCCGCGAGAGCCTCGCCAATGATTACGACGCCAAGGCCAAGAAGCAGGAAGAGCGCTTCACAATCAAGCACAACGAGTTCCTGCACGAGATCGAAGGGCTCGAGAAGTCGGAGTAGGAGTTGACCTCTCGCCTCCAGCGCACCAAGGAGGCGCTGACTCGCGCGGAGAGGTTGATCGCCGCCCTGAAGGCGGACCTGAGCGACCTCCAGCAGCAGGTGGGGCCGGCCGCGGACCGCGCGGAGCAAGCACGAGACACCGCGCAGCACGGCCGGGCCATGACGCGCCAGCGCCAGGTCATGCTCCACGAGCTGGTCCGCCGCGCGAACGCCGTCGGGGATGACATGAGGATCGAGGTCCCCCACTTTCCCTCCGAAGGGATCGACGACGAGGCCGCATACACGCACTTCTTCGGGCGATTCCTCGGGGAGCTTGAAAAGGTCGCGAAGCGCTTCGATGAGCGCGTCGTGGCGGAGAGCCGCGATCTCCTCGTTCTCGCCACCAGCCGCGTCTTCAGCAACCTCCTGAAGCTCTGGCCCTCGTTCAACCTCGAGGCCGTGATGGGGCCGGTCGAGATCCGCAGCAAGGAGGGGGAGGCCGCTGAGGTGCTCGCCAGGAAGTACGACCAAGTCTTGGTCGATGAAGACGAAGGCGACGGCGAGGAAGGTGCCCTGGAGGCGGACGCTGCCGTGGATGGAGCGGGCACCTCAGGAGGCGCGACGGCCTGAACTCCTTCCTGTAGCTGGTCGTGCATGGGGCACATTATCTTAGTATTCATTTTGGTTGTAAACCTTGTAAGAACTTGTCAAGTTATATTGGAGTGTGCTTGTGAATGTCCCTTGGGTGGCTTTTGTCTTTTCCCTTCATGTCTTTTTCGCTCTACGTCTTAGGACCCTCTCTTAGCGCTACACCACCGCCGCTTCGGTATGTGAGAGTCAGGGCTCCACAAGGCCGGGGGGTGTGTGAGGCCTCAAGAAGTAAGAGCTCCTCGAAGCGCGATGCTTGGGGCCCCCCTTTGACGTGCAAGCAGCCCATGAGGCGTAGGAGAGAGAAAAGAGACTCGAGGGGCAAAAACCAGCGAGAGGAAATTCGACCAAGTGTTTGTACTTAGCTTAGCGAGGCATTCTGCCTTGGAGAGGGTGTTGGTTCCCTCGCGAGATGTCTTTGCCTTGGAGAGGGTGTTGGTTCCCTGGCGAGATGTCTTTGCCTTGGAATGTTGGTTCCTGGCGCTCACTTTGGACCTGCCTTCTCCTGAGAGAACAGTTGCTTCTTCTTTGCGGGGGGCCTCGGGAGGGGTTCCTCGTCCTCGTCAGCGGGTGACGCCACCGCGACAGCCTTGTAGGCCGCTTGCGCAGCGTACAGGGCATCCGAGACCACGCCGCGGATGACAATGGTGCCACCCGAGCCAGGGAGCTTGACGAGGTTGTAGGCGTGGTGGGTCACCGCCATGAACTTGGCGAGGGCGGGGTAGCCGAGTATGGCGTTGTAGGGCAGGCCGATGTGCGCGACATCGAAGTCGATCAGCTCGGTGCGGTAGTTGGCCTGGGTGCCGAAAGTGACGGTGAGCCTCACCTGCCCCAAAGGGGTGGTAAGACCCTCTGTCACTCCCGAGAAGGGCCTGGTGGGCATGAGCCGCTCGTAGGGCACCTGCAGCTTCTCGAATGTCTCGACGGAGATGACGTTGAGGCCGGCACCCCCATCAATGAGCGTCTTAGAGACGGCGATGTTGTTGATGGTGGGGGTGCAGACCAGCGGGATGGTGCCAACAGTCGAGGTGGACTTGGGGTGGTCGCTGGAGTCGAAAGTGATGGGACACTGGGACCACTTGAGGGGCCTGGAGGCCTCGACGACAGGAAGTGCTGCTGCGACCTCGCGAGCGAGTTGCTTGAAGTGGCGGTTGGAGCGAGGGGCCTGAGCCCCGCCGAGGATGCAAGCGGCCCCGCGAGGCACCTGGTAGCCCTCGTCAGCCTCGGTAGGCAGGTTGTCGTTCGCGGGCTGGACGGCGTTGGCCTGGGGGTTCTGCTGGTAGTTGTCGTTGTAGTTGTTGTTCCAGCGTCACCCCCCGCGGCCGCCGCGGCCTCCGCCGCGGCCTCCGTTTGCCTCGCGAGCCTCGCGAAGCCTCTTGAGGTCGTAGCAGTCCTCGGTGGCATGAGAATGCCTGTTTTGGTAGATGCAGAAGGGACGATCATCTTTCTTCTCAGGTCCTGCGGCTGGAGTGGCAGCTTGGCGAGGCTGCTTGGCGTCGGGTTCTGCCGCGAGGACCGCAGTGGTCTTGCGCTTCTCGGAGTATTTCTTCTTCTTGGACCCCTCGGCGGGGTCCCCTGGCTCGTTCTTGACGAACAAGCGGCCCTCTTCAGCCTTGGCGCACTTGTCCGCCAAGTCGAAGAGCTTGACGACGGTGGTGATGTTGTCGTGGATGCCAAGCTTCTCGAGCATCCGCACGTCTGTGACCCCAGCCTGGAAGGCCGAAATGACCTGCGCATCGGTGGCGTTGGGGATCTTGTTGCGCACTTGGCTGAAACGCTGGATGTACTTGCGGAGGGTCTCGCCGGGCTTCTGACGCACGGCGCGGAGGTCGTTGTAGGTGAGGCCGCGCTCGTACGTGCCCTTGAAGTTGGCGACGAAGCACCGGCAGAGCTCCTCCCAGGTGTTGATGGACTCGGCGGGGAGGTTGGTGAGCCATGAGGACGCAGAGTCCTTGAGGGCCATGGGGAACCAGTTCGCCATGACCCGATCGTCGCCCCCGGCGGCCTGGATGGCCAGAGTGTAGAGCTGCAGGAACTCCAGGGGGTTGTTCTTGCCGTCGTAGCGCGGAGGGAGGTCCGTCCTGAACTTGACCGGTCAGACGACGCGACGGAGGCTGCGAGTGAACGCAGCCGTCGTGCCGTAGGTGACCGTGCCGCTGGCGAGGGTGGCGCGGAGGTGGCGCCCGATGGTGGCGACGTCCTGGACGGCACGGTTGCGGCGTTCCTGCCCACGCTCGATGCTCACGCGTGCGTCCTCAGGGGCTCGCTGCACGATTTGGCAGTCGTGCGGCGACGACGCGTGCGATGCAGCGCGGCCGTCACGAGGAGGAGCCCCCGCTGGAGCGGGCTGTGGTGGAACCGGTGGAGCTGGAGTAGGTGCATGGTGACGAGGAGGAGCGGGAGGCGCGCCGTGCGCCACGTCCCCCACGAGCGCGGAAGGAACCAGGGAACGAAACGGTGCAGGGGCGGCGGCGCGAGCGGCGCCGATGAGTTCGGAGACGCGGTTGAGCCAGGCCTCCTGAGCCGCCGGCGTGGGACGGTACTGCAGCAGCTCCTGCGCCATGAGAAGCGCAGTCGCCGGGCTGGGCGCAGGGCGGCCCAGCGAGGAGGCAGCACGGTCCCGCGACGGGTGCAGGGAGGCCTCCTCTTCGCCGAGGTCGTCCTCAGCGTGGTCGATGTCGTCGTCATCCGGGTCCTCGACGCGGTGCTCGGGGTCGGCGCGGCGTGCCGGAGCGGTGCTCCCGCGCGGGCGGCCGCGCGGGATGCCAGCAGGAGGAGCGGTGGCTGCGCTGGCCGTCCGGCGAGCGAGTCGTTCGGCGCGAGAAGGGCCGGCCATGGCTGCGTCGAGGTTGAAGATGCGCCTCAGCCCCGTACCTAGCGCGCCAAATGTCGGAGAACTGTCCCGGGAACTGGGTGTGTCTCGAGAAGGATCGAGTAAGGGGCTGAACACGAAATCAAACAACCCTCAATGTGCTCCGGCGACGGTGCTCGTCGGACTCGCTGCGGGACAGCACTACAGAGATGGAACACTCGGTCTTACCCAGGTTCAGGGCCCTCTTGTGGAGGTAAAACCCCTACATCCTGCTTTGGTGTATTGCACTGCTTGAAGAGTTCACAGTACAAGGAGAGCTTGTCGAGCTCGAGGTGGCTAACAATGGCTACTTGCTAGTCTTCAGATCTAGGGTTTGGTCTAAGCTCCCAGATCCCGAAAAACGAACCCCTTGCTTGGGCGCGCCCCCTTCTCCTTTTGTAGGCGTCTCGGACCTCTTCCGCCCAAACATTTGGGCGGGAAGGGTTACCACATGGCGACGAAGGAGGAGGCGCGGTGCACCATAAAGGTGAAGTCCACCAGAAAGGTGAAGGCCATGGACGCGGTCCAGGGCAGGGACGGCGTCACCAAAGCTGGAAAAGGCCACCGTCCAACGGGCGGCGGGCTGGCGCTGCGGAGGCGGAACGGGTCCCACGGTGACGTCGCCCTTGGAGCGTAGCTGCAGACGGTTCCCTTATCACCGAAGTGGCAATACTCGTTGTCCGCTTTGCTTGGTGCTACTTTGTTGACTCCTTTATACATGGGAACGGCAACTACGGCGTCGTCGTCATCGCGCGCAAGCGCGCGCGTCACTCTGCACATGGCGCAGAGCCCATGTGCGCTCTGCCGCGGAGGCAGGGATGGCTTCGTGAGGAAGGAGCCTCGGCGAGGCGGAGAACCTCGCCGAGCCCTTCGGCTTGGTCCTTAGCAGAATTGCGGGTGGCGTCGGAGACACCTTGTCGAGTTGCGATCCCTCGCCAAGAGAGAGAATCCTCGGCGAGGAGAAAAGACCCCTCGTGAGGGGAATACCCTCGCGAGGCTCGCCAGGCTTGGAGAGCCTGGTCCTTAGCGAAAATCATCCAAAGAATCTTGTGGGCCCTGGCAGGCCGGCCCGTGGTACCCTGGTTTCCACTGTGCCAACAAATTTTTTGATTAAAATGATAAGACTGAATAAAAGCTTCTTTAGTGAATCTTGTCAGTACAAATCAAAATGTACTGACCAATTCGTTGGCTGCAACTCTTCATGTTGCAGGTTCGTTTATGTAGGCCATGATTCATCACTCGACATGCTTCGCTTGTGGCGCATCTTGATTGAGGCTACATCTATCGTTTATTTCCGCTGTGTGCTTGAACTATTTAAGTTACTTTGAGCTAGCCTTGAGCTATGCAAGTTGTAAGAATTTTGTGTTATGGATCATATTCGTTATTAATAAAGACTTATTTGTTTCTATTATTCATTATAGCATTCACTTATTATTGGGTCGATCCGGGACTAGCACCATACTTATAGACGAGATCCTTATTATTGGGTTGAGTCGTTACAGCTAAGGATAGGACAAGATCAGAAGGAACTCAAGCCAAGACTAGCTAGGGCCAAGAGGGTAGAGCGAGATGTGATCTCCTCCGGGTAGGATCTGCTCGTCGTCTACCTCTAGCCACTACCTTCCGGGTTCTCACCCATAACCATCCTTGTAAGCCGCATCATGATGATCCACTCAATCCAGACATGCAGGAGTAGGGCTTTTAGCCTCCGGGCGGCCTGAACCTGGGTAAACTCTCTGTGTCCCTATGTTGCTTGCTTGTACATCGATCGGAGAGATTGGCAAGGTACTCCCGGGGAAGGTGTCTTCCAGCCTCCTTCGCGCCCCGTGCCTAACCTAAAAAGGGGTATCCTTTACTCCCGGTGTCCACGATCCGAGACACGACAAAGGGGGAGGCCAACCCCCTTGGCTTAGCCATGTGGGACTATTCCCACATGGTTCGGCTGGCCATAGGGGGCAGCCGGCCACCCCATGGGCCCCATTCGGTTGGGCCCATGTGGGGTGCGGCCGGCCCCTCCTTCCTTGGGGTGCGGCCCCCACTTGGGCCTCCCCTTTCGGGTGAGGCCCATTTAGGTGGGCTGCCCATTAAATATTAAATTAAATATCATTTAATTATTAATTACTTTAATTAATATTAAATACATATTATATAATATTTCTCGCATCGAAACTCCTTTCGTTGCCCTCCAATCTCCATCGGATACTTCTCCCTTATTCCGACACTCCTTCGGAATCTCCGATCTTCATCGGATAAATCTCGGAACGATTCCGGAATTGGTCTCTCTAATTTCTTCGGTGCCAAAGCTATTCCTAAGCGTCGTCTACCCTTAAGTGTGCCACCCCTCGGTTCGGGATCACTCCAGACATGATCGAGACTCCTCTCCGATCAATGATGCTTTATTATGATCATTACAATCTTGTTGATATTTATAAATTTTATATTATTAACTCCTAGTTTGTTGATATATTTTCATTAGCTAACATAATTGTTGGAGTTTCATTATCTATATAGCATTTTCCTTGCAATTGTTAAAGACCTGATCATAGCATTCAACATCAAAAATTATTTTGTTATCATTTGCTTACTCGAGGACGAGTAAGAATTAAGCTTGGAGATGTTGATACGTGCAAACGTATCTATAATTTTTTATTGTTTCATGCTACTTTTATGCCGTTGACACTTGTTTTTATATTGAGTTTATGATTTATTTGCACTAACCTATTATTAGTTGCAAAAGTGCACAATGTTCTGGTTTTACACTTTGATGTGTAGGAATTACTTGGAAATTGACGAAAACGCAAAAGGAGCCTTGTTGGGGGTGGACTCTGACTTTCCTTAAATCTGTCCACCTCTACGGATTTCAGAGATCATCAGTTTGAGACCTGAAGACGACGTCAACTGAAAATCAAGGCTTCTACAAAGTTGTGAGAAATTTCAATACCTTTATTTTAAGCCCAAGAACAGCCAACTGGAGGTCCGTAGCTGCCGAAGGACCCATTTTACTAAAGGCCAAATATCTGATTACGGGAATCCAAAGGTTTGTGACGTGATTGAAGGGGTTCGGTAGCAGAAAACAAAAAAAATTTCTATCTAACGCAATGACATATGCTAGGATTTATCTACTAGTAATGCGGTAACGGGGCGGTTTCGGCGACATACCTCTTGTAAACCGAAAGCGTTTCACGTCCGAGAGGAACATGGATGATGTAGTCGAACTCGAAGCCGACCTCAAGATCACGATGATCCCGGCGCGATGACTTGTGTCACAAGCAGCAGCACCCCCATGTACTCGCACACGTACGATGCTTGACGACGACTCCCGGTCCCTCCGATCCAGCCGAGATTGCGGAAGTAGATCTTCTGGCGGAATTCCCGCAGCACGACGGCGTGCAGCGGGGAAGGTGTCCCTCTCATACGCAGTCCTTACTTGGGCCACGGGCTACGAGAGAGGAGAGGTGGAGAAGTGAGTGGAGGATTTTATAAAATTAATCGGGATTTTCCCTTAATTAATATCTCCACGTGGCATCTCTTTATCTAGGGGGAAAAGGGGCACCCTGATTGTTGTTGGTGGAGTTGGGTTTTGCCCCAAGCGAAGGCGTGGATGTAGAAAGTTGCATTTTTTCCTCAGTGAAGAACCAAGGTTTAATCGAACCAGTAGGATTTTGAAATTAACAACGAGGTGCACGTCAACGATCTCTGGCGCTTAACCGTCGATGAACGTGGACCTGCACATACTCAAACAATTACTTTGCCCCAACGGCAGGAAGGTTCTCAATCTTCCCGGTCTGCTGAAAACAAAGCGGTTAAACATATAGTGTAATGAATGAAATTATGGAAACGGACCAGCAAGCAAGTGAATATGAAAAGCAATTAAACGGAGTTGTAATCAATGTAAAAAGATGGACCGGGGGCCATTGATTCACTAGTGGTGTCTCTCCAATAAATAAAATACTCATATGACGGGGAAATGAATTACAGTTGGGCAATTGACAAGATTATGACACAGACTTAATCTAGCTGTATCAAAGAGTTTATGGTAATATTTATGTAGGCATAACAGCAATTAACAAAGACTGTTGAGTCTAACTGCATCTTTGTCTAAAAAGTCCACCTAGGGATCATTATCGAGTCGGTCACCCATCGGTATTAAGTTGCAAGCAACAGATAATTGCATTAAGTAAAGTGTATGACGTAAGCAATATCTATAATCACGTAGACATAAACACTGTTGTTTACCCCTGGTCCCAACAGCACACCCTCGTCCTTAGACGTTTCTGTCACTCGTGCCCAGGCACAAAAGGGGGCATGAACCAACTATCTAGCATAAATACTCTCTCTTGGAGATACAAGCAATCACTTGGCCAAAGTAACTACGCACATCGGAGAGCATGCAAAAACATAAATTAACATATAAGAATCATGCACAATCTAATCATAACTTCATAATCCATCGGATCCCAACAAACACATCATATATCATTACAATAGTCGATCTTGATCATGTTAGGCAGCTCAAAAGATCATAAACATGGAGGCACAAGGGAGAGAGACAACCATCTAGCTACAGCCATGCACCCGTAGTCCAAGGTCGAACTACTCACACATCATCCCGGTGGAAAGCATGGTGATGTAGAGCCCTCCGGGATCGATCTCCCCTCCGACAGGGTGCCGGGATTGGATTCAGAATCTTCCCGAATTAGGTTTCGAGGTGGCGGCGGCTTCGGGTAGAGTTCGTGGAAAATAATCATCGCCCTTTTGTTTTTAGGGCAAATAGCAATTCATAGGCGTCGAGGGGGGCCGAGGGGACCCACTAGGACCAGGGGCGGGTCCTGGCCGCGGGTCCAGGTGGGGCCGCAGATGGGGGTCTCTCCTGGCCCTGGGTGGCCCCTCCAGGTCCCCTTTGGTCCAGATCTTCCCTCTGACGAATAAAAATTCTCCGTAAAGTTTCGTCCAATTCNTTTTCGGAGCACCGATGATTAAATAGCGAATTAAATTAATTCTGAATTTAAGCCCTTTTCTCAAATTATGAAGAACAACAATTATTTACTTGTGATCATGATGTTATATTGTCATGTTTGGACTGCATTGGTGAAGCTGCTCAAATAGATATAGCATTCATAGGATTTGATTTAACGGTTAACAAGTTATGATTTAAACAAACTTAACACAGTTTTCCGGAAGTTCCGGTAATTGGACCGGTAGTTCCGGTTTGCCGGTACTTCCGGTTCCAGTTCCGGGCGTGGTTCGACATATCCAGTACCGAAAATAGAGAATTTCCGGTACTTCCGGTGAAATGGCCGGTAGCACCGGTTTACCGGTACTTTCGGTGTCACCTCCGGTTCTACTTCCGCTTAAGAACGCAACTATCCAGTACCGAAATCTGGGACTAGCGGAACTACCGCTGCTACTTCCGGGTTACCGGAACTACACTACTTCCGGTCGTGGAATTTGAGCTCGGCGACGGCGGGAACGCGCGCGGTGAGCACGCGCGCGTCGTGCACGCGCTCGGCGATAGGGTGACTCCTAGGACGTGCAAGTGGACGCACCAGACGCGCGGGCGACGACGAACCAAAGGGTAGCGGCGCCGCCACCTATTGGTCGCCGGAGCTACGGTCATTACGGCGGCCGCGGCGACCCAGGGCTAGAGAGGGAGAGGGGAAGAACGACGGCGTCCAGGAGGAAGAGCAGCTCACCAGCAATGCGGCGAACTCGACGGCGAGACTAGGGAAGGACGAGGGCGGCGGCAATCGAGCTCGAACGGTGGCGGCCGGCGGCGGAGAGGAAACGAGCGGCGACGGCGTATTGGGGCGGCTCCGGCCGATTCCTTCGGCGTGGAGGGAGAAAAGGACGAGGCGGAGCCGACGGTGGCCTTCAATCGCGCTGGGGCGGACGGGGTCGACAGCAGCGTGCACGGCGGCCACGGCGGCGATGGGGAGCAGCAGGGCAGATCTAGGGTTAGGGTTAGGGAGTGCTGCTCGTGGGGAACGGTGGGGGAGCGAGAGGGGAGCAGGTGAGGGTCACGGGGTCACTTAACCCTAGGGGGGGACACTGCTGCGCGAGGGAGTAGGTGAGGGCGGACGGCCATGGCGACAGTGGCGCGCACTATCGCCACAGAGGTGACGGGGCACCGGTACTTCCGGTCACCGGACGGTAGTTCCGGTGAACCAGAACAAAACAGAAATGGCTTTTTCTGTTTGGAGTACAAAACAATTTCCAGAAAATATACCAAAATTCTGGGAACATCTCCCAGATAAACTAGCTCAGCATACAATTACTTGAGCCTTGGAGCACCATGACAAGGCTTACCAATGACCAAGGCTATGAACCACATTTAGAGGCATAAATAGGTTGGAAACAAAATTGGAAACCATCCATTTGGTTCTTAGCACTTGAGGTGAACTTAGAGAACTTGGTGAACCATATGGTCACATGTCATGACATGGGTCACACCTTAGCTTACATTTCAAAGGTTATAGCTTGGGGAAGGTTGGGCTTCCCTTTTAAACAATGTTTTCCAATTGAGGTTTGTTATCACAAGCAATTTAAAGGGTATGCCATGATGCAAACAAGAAAGCAAAAGTGGAAAAAATTCTTCGAATTTTTTTTTTCATTTCCAAGCTAGGGCTGTTACAGACAGGCGGGTGCGCCCAGGCCTTCGTCTTCCGCAAACTCGCGATCAGCCACGAAGGGAAGAAGCCCCTCCTGGTCGCACCTGACGTAGAACTACTTCCTCCGCCAGCCTTGGGACGGAGTCGGATTTCTTCATCTGGAAGAAGGTGGTGTCGCCACGCACCTGGATGCCGAAGCCGCCCACGGGTACACTTGCCCGCTCTTCCCCCACGTTTCCTCCTGACGAGGAACAGCGACTTCCATAGCAGCCAGTGGGGGTGCATCCCCAAGAAGCACTCGCAAAGCACGATAAAGCTCGCGATGCTCAAGACGCTATTGGGAGTCAGATAGTGGATCTGAATCCCATAAGCGTACAGGAGACCTCGAACAAAATCGTGGAGGGGAAACCCGAAAACCCCGCGGAAGAAAATTCCACGAAGCATACGCGTTCCCCCTCGCGAAGGTGCAGGGAATACCTCCTTCCCCGGCGCGCGCACCGTCGCCTGGTCCGCCGGCGGCAGCAGCCCCTGCGCGCGTGAGGCCATCAAGAATCTGCCTTCTTTCACCGACGACTTCGTCCAGTTGCCCTCGGGCTCCTTCATCACGCCAGCCTCGTGGCGGCGACGGCGCCGGCGGCAGACTTTCCCATCTTCATCATGACCTTGCTCATGGTGGGTGCAGAAGAATCTGGCAGAGGAGCAGCAATGGAGGAGCAGCAATGGAGGAGAGAGCAGTGGAGATGGCGGCGAAATGAGGATGGGGTGAACTGTTCCCCACCGCGGTGAAAAATATATACCGCGGGGTCAGTTCATCCTGGCCGTTCCCCACGAAACCGCTCTCCACAACCTCATCCGACCGTCCACGCGTCGCGCAGAGATGCCAACCGTCGCCGCCCACGCCGCCCACTACGCGCGCGGGAATCGAGGCGCCTTCATCACGCCGTGAAAAGTTCGCGCCCAACGGTCAGATCAGTCAAGGCTGGCACTGGGATCACCATGTCACGTCCCATCGGATGTAGAGCACGCCGAAAACGTCAGCGCTTACGTCATCTGCGGAGGCGTAGCAAGCCAATGGACTGATGGAGCACCCGGATAGTTCATTCGAGTGCAACAAAGATACAGTAAGCTCTAAGAGCCGAGTCGACTCGACAAGTCATTCGAGTGCAAAAAGAAATACAGTAAGCTCCACAAGCTGAGCAAACTTAAGCAGTAAGCCAAACCGGCCGAGTACAAAGTAAGTCGTGCAAAGCAAGTTGCGACTCCGTCAATTCGAGTCCCTTCTTCACTCCCATCGGGAGCAGGCTTTTCGACTGAAGGAAAATTGAGTTTAACCTCAATTGCAAGCAATTCAACTTAATTCTCGGGGGCTACTCCCATCGGGAGCGCTGTTCGCACTCCCGAAATGACTCAGAGCAATCGCAGTCGAAAAATCACCGACCAAAGCAATACTCGCAGTTTTCCACCCTGCAATCGATGGTTCGACTAAGGAATCCTCCATATGCCCTGAACGCCGGAGTCGACATTTTATTTGTTCCTTTCAGGAACCTGGTGGCGTGCCCTGAAGGAAGGAGTCCTTTACCCGACTCTACGATTCGACTAAGCACTCGGGGCTACTGTCGTGGGGTTACTCTTTGACTACCCCACGGTGGTGATACCGGGTCACGCCAAGTCCATCAACCCTATGGCGAGGGCCCAAAGGAGGCCCAAGAAGGACGATGTGCAGCCCAGGATAGTCGACGTAGGTCATCGTCTTGTAAGTGCCATCGGCACGTTCACCCGAGACCCAGCCTATCATATAAAGGCTGGGAGGGTCCCTCGTCTAGGGCAACTAAGCAACTAGCGAACACCAGCTCATAGCCGCCAGCTAAAACCCTAGCGAGATCGCCATCTCGCCATTGTAGCCACGCTCAGCATCAATACCAAACAAGCAGGAAGTAGGGTGTTATCCTCCGGGAGCCTGAACCTGGGTAAAACCTCGCCTGTAGCCGTCGTGATCACAGCGCTTATCTCTCTCCCCCTCAATCAACCGGGGTGCTCAACCCAGGATTTGCCGAGCCCTAACCTCGTCATGATACAAATGGGTTTTCCTTAAAGAATGGTTTGATCCGCAAGAATGGTAAAATATGGTTACCCAATGTCTCTGCCTACAACAATCTATTGTTCAAGAGTTACATGCATCACCAATTGGGGGTCATTCAGGAATTCCAGTTACTTCTTCGTCGTCTCAAGCAATTATTTTATTGGCAGGGCATGTCCAAGACTGTGCATGATTTTGTCCGACAGTGTACTGTTTGCTAGCAATCCAAACCTGATCGAGCTCGATATCCTGGTCTTCTCCAACCCCTGCCAGTTCCTGATTGTGCCTGGCAGATAATATCGATGGACTCATTGAAGGATTGCCCAGATCTGGTAGATTCAACTGTATTATGGTGGTTGTCGACAAAATTCAGCAGATATGCGCATTTTATTCCTCTGGCACACCCATTCTCTGCAGCAGACGTTGCAATGGCTTTTATGGCCAATGTGTTTAAACTTCATAGTCTGCCTGAACAGATCATCTCTGATCGTGACCGCATTTTTAACTGTCAGTTTTGGCGCCAATTGTTCACTCTCATAGGGACACAGTTGAAAATGAGCTCCTCTTATCACCCTGAAACTGATGGGCAAACGGAACGTGTAATCAATGCCTAGAAGGGTACCTCACGTGTTTTGCACATGCCTGTCCCAGCAAGTGGTTGCAATGGTTATCTTTGGCGGAATATTGGTACAACACGAGCCTACATTCGGCTTTGGGGAAATCTCCGTTCGAGGTACTCTATGCTCATCCTCCTAGACACTTTGGTTTATTAGTTGACAGTGCGTGCTCTATACCGGATTTACATTCCTGGATTCAAGATCGTCAGCTCATGCAAGATCTACTGCGACAACACCTGGAGCGTGTCCATTTGCGTATGAAGCATCAGGCTGATAAGAAGCGCAGTGAGCGAACTTTTTCAGTTGGTGATCATGTGTACTTGAAACTTCAACCCTATGTGTAGTCCCTCGGTGGCCCCCAGAGCTCATCACAAGCTGCTATTCAAATATTATGGGCCAATATGAAGTGTTGGAAAGTATTGGTGAAGTTGCTTATCGCTTGAAGTTGCCAGAATCAAGTCGCATTCACCCGGTTATCCATGTTTCTCAATTGAAGAAAGCTATTGGACCTAATGTTGCTGTACAACCAGCACTGCCTTCCCCTTTGGATCTGTTCCAGGTACCTACACGCGTGTTACAGCGTCGATTTAGGAAGCAAGGGCCAGTTTCAGTTGCTCAGGTACTGGTTCAGTGGTCTGGTCAACCGGAGACACTAGCTACTTGGGAGGATGCTGATGAACTACGCCAACGATTTCCTCGCTCACCGGCTTGGGGACAAGCCGGCGTTCACGAATGGGGGAATGTTAACAAGCACACCGAGGGAGAGGAACCACCGGCAGTGGCGGAACGGGAGAAGCGTGCGCGTCAGGAAAGCAGACGCTACCCAGCTCATACCTGGACCCACTGAACAGCTGGCGATGAAGCATTGGTCACGAATATAAGAAGAACCCGGACAAGAGAAGACGGTGGCTTATCCGGCCGCTGCGCCATGTCGCCGACTCCACACATACAACTAGCTAGAACTTAGTCTATTCCTATACGCCTAACACCAATAACAAGATTTTGTTCCAACCAGCTGCTATGGGTCCCATGGCTGCTTGCGGTATTGCTGCCACGGCGGCTGAACACTCCGTGGTCAGCGCCGTCTTGTCATGAATGGCTTCTGCCGCTGCACGAGGTTCCGGAGTCGCGCGTTCTCATCACATATCACGCGCTGCACCTCGAGTAACTTGGCCTTCTCCTCGCTAGCATGCATCAACTCCTCAAACTGTGTCCAGTATACCTCGGACATGGCATGCAGCTTCACATTGGCGACGGCCAGCTCACCACGTAGCCGCTCGACTTCAGCCTCAACAACTTCAACCTCCATGGATGCATCAAAGGGCATGACCTGAGCCTCCTTCTCTTTTGGCTCGACGTCAACATGCTCTTCCACCGAACCGAGCTCACATGCCACAGCCATCAGCAGCACCGGCTCGTATTTGTCGGCGTCGGCGAGCAGCGCCTTCTCTTTCTTTGGCTCCTCACACTCCGAGGCGAAATGACCCTTCTCGCCACACTCGAAGCAGGTGATCCGCGACTTGTCGAACTTGCGGCGGGTCTTCTTCTTGTCGTCGTCTCGGCTGCAGCCACCGTCGCGCTCGTCGCCGATCTTGCTGCCACCTCACTAAGTGTGATGCCGTGGGAGCAGATCACGCTCACCAGTGGGAGGAGCTTCTTGGCGAACTCCGGGATCGTCTCCCGGTCCGCCATGTCGATGCGATCAAATCGTCTCTTCAGCTGCCGTGCATCAACATCATGGGCTGATCCATCCGTGCACGCTAGAGGCTTGACGTTGTCCTCCTTCAGCAAAATGAAGTTATTTCCCTTCTCCACTAGCTCACTGCATCAACTGTGAGTCTGTGACTTGGCAGATCAGTACGGGATGGCTTCTTTCCCGGCTTATGCATGCCGAGTGTCATCATGGCCGGCGGTGTGCTCGCGGGCGCTGACACGGACGTCATCGTCGCAGCTGCTGATGAATCTGCCCAAGATACAACAAACATATCGGTGGACACAAAGAACATACACACACCCTTCTATATTTCTCATGTCACCAAACTCAGCTGATTACATTGGTTTATATAGCTGGACTCACACGGCCACATGCAGCCACTACCCCACACACGCACTAATAAACGGATCCACTAACCACTTCCAGCTAGCTACCACACACGCACACGTACAACACTTCTCAACGGCCACACACGACCAGGCCAAGTACTCGCATGCATGCAACTAGCCACAACCTAAACACTTGACTATTGACTAAGTAAACTAGCAATGTATGTACACGGTACTTTTTTTTAGAGAAAAGGCTTAGAGCCCTGCTTTAAATTAATAAAACAGAGAGAGTTCACAGAACACGATCAAAGGTATTACATGCTGAGGCCTTACAGCTTAGCCAACGGGAGAAACGACTAGCATCAAGGGGCCGGCCTCCCCCTAACAGACCGGAGAGGATGCAACACCAAAAAAAGAGCAGCATTAAGACAGGCTAGGAGGAGCAATGGAGGAGTAAATCGCCTTAAGATCGCCTGCCATCGCCAGAAGAGCGTCCCGGTCTCCCGCCTTCGATAGGCCCGCCCAGGTCTGAAGAAACATAAACAGTTTGTAAACAAAGTCAGCTGGATGTTTTAGCACCCTTGCCTCCATGGCAAGTTTATTCCTAGTAATCCACAAAGTCCAAAACATAACAGACACAAGAATCCAAACGACCCTACGGCGTTGCCCAAGGAGGGACTGAAGGTTAGCAAAGAATTGAGGGAAGTTTGATGGGGACCAATTGCACCCTAGCAATGTCCGGACAACACTCCACCCGAATCTGGCCAGAGGGCAAGAGAAGAACACATGAGAGGCATCCTCAGGAACGCCACACGAAGCGCACAGGCCATTGGACGTCCCAAGATGGAGAGCCAATTGTTTACACGTTGGGAGCCGGTCGAGCACAAGCTGCCACGAGAAGATCTTAACCTTAAGGGGAAGGCGAGAATCCCAGATGTCGTCGGCAAACGCCACAGTGGCGCCAAGCGAGAGTTGGCGGTACATGGAGGCAACCGAGTAGACCCCGGTCTGCTCAAGGGCCCAGCAGACCTCGTCGTGGCCCTCAACAAGGGCCACATCATCAAGAGCAGCAACCAAGTCATGCCATTGGGCCAACCCCTGTTGGTCCAAGGCACGACGGAAGAGGATGCCCGGGCTATCCGGAGCGAAAACCTCCGCCACCAGGATATTGGGATTCTCACAGCTTGCAAAGAGAAGGGGGAAAGACGAGCGAAGAGGGGCGTCTCGGAACCACCAGTCCTTCCAGAAGAGGATCCTCGAGCCATCTTTAAGCACATATTTCGCCCCTAGCTTGAAGAAATGTTTAATCTTGTGGAGAGCCCGCCAAAATTGGGACCCCCCATCAGACGGAGCCGCAAAGATATTCTCGGCATCAGCATACTTGGCCATAATCACTTTGCGCCAGATCGAATCATCATTCTGAAAAAGTCTCCAGACCCATTTGAGGAGAAGCGCAATATTCATATTCTTAGTGTTAGTCAGACCTAAACCCCCACACTCCTTTGGTCTGCAAACAGCCGGCCAATTCAACCAGTGATGCTTTCTCTTTGGGCCAGACCCCTCCCAAAAGAATCTGGCCCTAATCGAGTCGAACTTGGCATGGACACCGTCCTGCAACAGGAAGAGGCCCATGGCGAAAGTTGGGAGGGCTTCTAAACAGGCATTGGATAGAATCAGCCTCCCACCCGAGGAGAGCAGTCTACCCATCCACACTTGTACTCTATCGGCTAGCTTGTTAACCAAATAATTCCACTGCTCGATGGTAAGCTTGTGGTCAGAGATTGGGAGCCCGAGGTACATGAAAGGGAACTCCCCTAGGTTGCAGTTAAACAAGTGAGCAATTCTTTGTTGTTCGTGCCTGGGTTCCTCCAACACAAACACCTCACTCTTGTGAAAGTTAATTTTCAGCCCAGACATATCTTCAAAACACAACAAGAGGAACTTCAAATTAGCAATGCTCCGATCGTCGTTCTGGATCATAATGAGCGTATCGTCCGCATACTGGAGGTGGGTCAGCCCCCCTGGGAACAGATGTGGGACCACACCCTTAATGTGGCCGGCCGACGAAGCGGCAGAGAGCATCGCGGAAAGGGCCTCCACGATGAAGTTGAACAGGATTGGGGAGAGTGGGTCACCCTGACGCACTCCCCGTTTATTGCGGAAAAACGGCCCGACTTCCCCATTGATGGAAATCGCCGTCTAGCCCCCAGACACAAGTTGCTGAATTTTATGGATGAAGCCTGCGTCAAAACCCTTTCGACGCAGCACCTCGATAAGGAAGGACCAATTCACTCTGTCATACGCCTTTTCAAAGTCTAGTTTTAAGAGGATGCCTCCCAGCTTTTTGGACTTTAGCTCATGAACAACCTCCAGAAGAGCCAGCGCCCCGTCAAGAATGAACCTTCCCTTAAGGAAGGCGGTCTGAGTTTGACTAATGACCCGGTTAGCAATCGGGTCCAGGCGAGAAGCGAAGGCTTTGGAGATAATTTTGAAGATGACATTGATGAGAGCAATAGGTCTGAACTGCGTGATCCGATCAGCCCCCGGGCATTTCGGAATGAGAGAGAGCACACCAAAGTTCAGATGGGAAATGTCGATACGGCCAAGGATAAAGTCGTTGAGGATGTGTAGCACGCCATGCTTACACAGCGGCCAGCACTTCTTGAAGAAAGCGACCGGAAACCCATCTGGTCCCGGCGCCGTGTTAACTTTCATATCCATAACCAGATTTTCTAATTCGGACTCCGAGAAGGTGAGGAGGATAGAAAGGTTCTCCTCCTCGGACACACGTCTCGTCCCCGACCACGTGTGAGAGGCAAGCCCAAGATGTCGAGGGGCCTCCGTGCCCAGGAGGTCCCGATAAAAGTTATAGATATGATCCTGGATAAGCTTGGGATCTCGGATAGGGCCGGCATCAGACTGGAGCGAGGAGATGATGCACTTCCGACGTCGGCCATTCGCCACGGCATGGAAATAAGCAGTGTTGGCGTCTCCCTGGAGCGTCCAGCGGACCCGTCCACGTTGCCGCCAATATTCTTCTTCCACCTTATGAATCTGGAGCAGCTGCTCCTCAAGATGATATCGAAGAGCCCACTCATCTTCATCAATTCCAACCGAATCAGCTTTTGATCAAGGGAAGCAATCTGATTAACCAGAGACGATTTACGAATTCTGGACTCCCTGCCCATATTTCTACTCCAGCCACGCAGATATTGTCTAAGACCCCCACTCATATGGCCCCACCAGTCAACAATATCCCGGCCCCCAGCACAGGCCGCCAACCTAGACCAATTTGCGAGCACCAGCTCTCTAAAGCCCTCGAGCTCAAACCAACCCACCTCAAAAAGAACCGATTGCTGCGAACAGGGGGACCTTCCCCTGAACAAAAGATAAGAGGAGTGTGATCCGAGCCCAGACTGGTCTCAGCAACAAGCGAGGAAAGGGGGAAGAGAGCGTCCAGCTCCGGGGAGATAAACACCCTGTCGAGCACACAGCGAACGGGGTTGAGCTGTTTATTAGACCAGGTGTACCGCGCCCCCGAGCGCGGCACCTCCGTAAGGGCCCAGGATGCGATGTGGTCGTTGAAAAGATTGATTCGAGGCCAGTTGATCCTATCATTGTTCTTATCCTGCGCCCCCCGCATCAGGTTGAAATCTCCCCCGAGAATGATTGGAAAGCGACAAGACGCAATTTTGACAGAGAGCTCATGTAGGAAAGCAGGAGAGGAAGCGTGGTTCGCTGGACCATAAACTCCAATCAGGGACAAAGGTTTATTGAGGGTGCGATGGAGAAAGTTGACGCTAAGGAAGAACTGACCCCTGTCAGAGCTCTCCACTTCAAAGGCACTATCCCGGAGGCCCAGGAGAATGCCGCCAGAGTGACCCGAGGCCGGGAGCCAACACCAGAAAAATTTCTCCCCCACTTCCAAACTTTGTAGCTCCAGGTCCGTGAAGTCCTGCTTGATGGTTTCTTGAAGGCACATGATATCAATACGGTGATCTCGGAGCAGATTCTTGATTAGGGTCCGGCGCCCCGGCCGGCCGAAACCCCTAATATTGTAAAAGAGAATCCGCATTATAACTGCATGCCATTAGCCCGTGCTTGGCGGGTTACTGGGCGCCGCCCCTGCGGCGCCACCGACTTGGCTCGACGACGCGAGGCCGCCCTCGGCGGGGAGGGGGATCTCTGGAGAAGGGAGGGCGAAGCATCGGCGTCCCTCGACGCCGTGCTAGAAGGGCACTCCAGTCCCCCGACTGGGCATGCCACCAGCGGATCCCCCGCTGGGACAGACTTGGCAGGCGCAGCCTCGGCATGGCTAGCCGCGGCAGCAGCCTTCTCCTGTTCCACACGAAACCGGGACTGGGCCAGCGAGGCCTGTGCTAACTCGTTGGCCCGCAGTAACGAGAGAGTCTCGGCCGCCAGCTGCGGATCAGCCGGGAAAAGAACGCAACTGTCCGCGGCCACAGCTAACAGATGCGCATCGGGAATATCTTGAAGGATAGCAAAGATGGGGTCAGGATGAGTACCTTTGGGAGTCTTCTTGCTTGGCGGAGAGTGCTTAGTCGAGGAGGCGTTCTTGTCGGCCGTCAGGCGCACCGCCCGATCCAGGATGGGCTCGGCATTGTCTCCAGCAGTTCTTGCACTCTTGCGGAGAATCTCCACCGGGGCCGCCTTGGAGCGGAGGCCCCTAGCCACCGGCGCGTCAAGACCCGGCACCGCGGGGGCGGAGAGGAGGGCGGGCTGGGGCGCCGGGCGCTCAGCGGACAGGGGAGCCGCCGAGAGGGGGGCCGACTTGGAGCGGGCCAGCAGCTTGGCCGGACGGTCATGAAACATCTTGCTGCGCCGCTCCTTAGATCTGGCGGAGTTCACCTCCTCCAGAGCAGCGGGCGGCGGAGGTGCTTCCAGAGAGGAACCGACAGTGGTGTCACCCGGGAGCGAGTCGCTGAGAGCTGAGATGGGGCAGGCCTCCGACAGAGCAATGGACTGGGCCGGGGTAGCAGCAGCTTGGACAATGGCCCCCAAGGTTCTGAACACGTTGCCCTCTGGAGTAAGATTGGAACCATACTGGGAGAACATTGACTTAGGGAGCTCGAGAGGGATCTCCTTCTGGGTAGCGGGAGCGCCTACACCCTTGTCAGACGCTCCCAACTGAGACATAGAACAGGTCTTAGCAACTCCCTGGTCAGGTTGCTTCCCATCCCCAAGGGTACCCTCCGCCCCTTTATCCGCAGAGTTGCTAGTAGACTTCCTCCTTCTTTTCCTACCATAGTCGTCTTCCTCCCCCTCAGAGCTGTCCTCACCTAAGTTGTCATCATCATCTTTGCGGCGAGACGGCGGCTGGGGCGGGGGAGGAGGCAGAGGGCCCTGGTACCGCTCCTCCCCTTCCTTCTCGACAACGATCTTGTAGCCCTGGAGATTGATGTACACCATAATGAACGGCTTCATCTGGACCGGGGTTTGGCATCCAAACTTCATGCGGACCGGAAGGGAAGCATCACTTAGGGAGGAGGAGTCCACCTCCAGGGGAGTGCCAAGTTCCAGCGTGCACCCCAGCAGAGCAGACTCCACGCGCAAGGGCTCTGGAACACCCAGCAGCCTGACCCACACCACCTCTAATGCATCAGAGGCCATGGGATCTCCAGAAACTTCCGAGACGACAGCCCGATACTCCGTGATAGGAAGGATGATACCACCGCCCCGGCTAGCCATCCGAAGAACCTCCTTTGACGGGAACACCATCATGAAATCAGTGGTGCTGAGCTTGCGCACCTGCCAGTCCCAGTTTTCATCAACCAGTTCTTTGAATTCCTCTTGGAGCTCCTCGGTAGAGAAATTCCCTTTCTCGACGTAGACTCGGGCAAGCAGCGAGGCCGGCTTCTGCAGTTGGTCCGACGGAATTGAGAAGTGGAAGAAACCCCTTCCTTCCACCCCAAATCCCGCCCAAGAAGGCCTCAGTTCTTTCTTCTCAGAGGTGCAAAGAGCGGTCATGTGTCCCTTCGTCTTGCATCGCTTGCAAAAGGCCTCCCCGGTGCACGCCGCCTGAATGTGGCCGGGCTCACCGCACTTGAAGCAAGTCAGCTTGGAGGAGTCCGGCGTCACGGTAGCGCCCCCGCTACCTGACGCGCCACCACGGTAGAGAGGGAGCCCCCGGCTCGAGGATCCCGCCAGGACCCCTCCTGAGGAGCGTCCCGCCCCCGCGGGTTAGCCAGGAGTTGAGCGCGCATGCGCTCCTCCTCCACACGGTCCTGCTCGCGCCCCCTGGCAGAGGCCTCCTCACGGTCACGCTGTTGGCGCCGCTGCGCCTCCTGCTCGCGGTCGAGACGATTCCGGAGATCCCCATCTCGGAATCGCTCACCATCCTTCCGCACTTGGTCGAATGGACGCTTGTTCCAGCGGGCGCGGTCATTCCGGTCTCGCTCCATCGAGCGCCGGCGGGGGGGGGGGAGGTGTAACGCCCCAAGATCGATACTATGCAGGCTTAGCGATTTCCGCCAAATCCGCATAATAACGATCCTAGAGGACGCCCACCAGGCATAACGTGCAGGTCGCAACACACACGTTATGCGGGTGGAATTGTGATAACATTACAACAGTTCTCGATGGAACCCACAAAAGAACATATATACAACAACGACTCACCGAGTCAAGAACAAAGACACAATACAAAGATCCAAATAACAACGGAAGCGGGTAGCGTCCGACTACGGACAAGATACAAATTGGACTAAGAGTCCTGAAGATAAGCAAAGGCACCATATCCCTGCCCAGGCCAAGCCGGCAGGATTCCCAAGCTAACGTCGTCACACTTCATACCTGTTGGCTGCATTGGAATAGCAGCCCCGAAGGGGTCAGTACTAGTAGAAGTACTGGCAAATAATACTCACAAGATATCAAAGCTGGAATTCCGGGGAAGAGGATTAGCGATTGAGGCGGCGGCAAGCAGCACTAACAACTTATAGAGACACGCTACAAACTTTCGTCTAATGGAGAGGAGGTAAGAGAGCGCATAGGTAACCAACTATACTAACACCAAACATACCCAGCCAATTCCTTACCAGCCCGTTTATCCTACGAGCAGTAAGCCCAAAGGCACTCACACAATTGGCAATTTTATAATTTATTATTGAAGTAGCTCTATCTTACTAATCAATTTAACATCATTAGGTGTAAGTTGTCTATGATCTTGTTAGCCAGCACATTTCACCAAGTCGTCCATAACCGCGGACACGGCTTTTCGAAAAGATTTAACCCTGCAGGGGTGCACAAATGTAACCACACGCACTTCAACCCTTGATGCCAGCTATTAGCACACTTCCTAAGGTGTGCCGGCAGGGTATCCGACGCTACACTTTCCTTCACTACCGCTCTTGTCCAGGGAACCACCTAGCTAAGTCTGACCCACCTTGAAAGTCCGGCCGAAGCTCCGAGGTGGACCTAGCCGATGCGAGAACGGCTTCGGGAGGGAACACTCATGCGATTGCCCCTCCTTCCACACTCGATAAACGAACGCTCCGCAGCCCTACCGTAAGTAACCATCATCGTATCGGAGGCGTCCCATCCGTACCTGCATCAAAATAAAGCGTCGCGCAAATGGAAACACCCGAACTACTTGCGGCGCCCTGGACAAGGCTGCAGATCCGGTACTAGGTCGAGGGGAGTCCCATTTCCTCCCACATGTGGGTAGTGCGCTCATTCTTGGATCAGAGGACAAGAACTCGGGTCCTAGGCGACACTAGCAGAACAAATCACCACGATTGGCCTTCCGCCGGTGCCTTATCTTTATTAATTATATCCCATCGCCAAACATTAAGATTATCATGTGAATTTAACCCAACTATCATATTAAAGCAAGACTAGCTAAAGATATCAAGACTCGAGCAAAACAACCTAAGCATGCACTACGACTCGCAAGGCCAACAAGATAAACAAGCAACAGGGTAGTAGGATGTGGGGGTGGTGGCATATCAGGGCTGCAAGGGAAACATGCATATAGGATCGGGACACAAGCATCGCAATATACGGCTAGCAAGGAACAAAAGATAGGAGGTGTGAGAGGCAGAAGACAAGCAAAGATAGCAAGGGAGTATCACTTGCCTGCAATTCGGTAGAGGTAGCAGAACCTGTCGTGGCTCACATCAACTCAACGGCCTATCCCGAAGAAGCAACAAACACTGGACAACAGAAAAGATGCATTTTTACTCCTACGGCAAAATATCCGGCATGTTGATGCAATGCATGCATGACATGGCAAGACATGAGAAGATGCAATTAAGCCAAATTAAACGGAACCGAGATTCCGACATTCAATTATTAGATTCAAGTTATTTTTCTATCTATCAAAATTAAATGTTATTAGCAAGTCTAAACAATGCATGGGTGAGCTACTCAAATTTAAATGGAACCGGGTCAACAATTAAATTAGAACCCACATATTCCATATTTAATTATTTAGGTGATAAACAAAACACAACTAAAATGCAAGATATATGACGCAAACATGAGCATAGATGTCATATTAATATTCCTTATATTTTTCTGATAAAAATTCATATAACATACTTTGTATTTGGAGTTATAGATCCAAAGATATGATATAGAACATAATTTGCAAAAACAAAAATAAAACAGAAAAGGGGGGTGGCTGGGGATCGAACTTGGGCCGGCTGGGTGGAGAGGCAAGGAGCTAGCCACTGGGCTGGACTCGGTTTGGTGGTAGATGTAGGCTCGGGTTATAGATGAAGGAGAACTGTCGCTGTTTACTGAATTTGACACACAAAGCTTCAGGCTTTCAGAGCAGAACCTACAGAGGACGAACAAGATCGGCGACTGCCATAACTGGGCGGAGCACGGTGCAAGTAGGGGTGCAGGGAAGTTGCTGGAGTGGACTGGTGTGTGGGTGCTGTGCTGCGGGTGTAGGTGCATACGTGTGTAGGCTTGGATTCTGGTGGCCTGCATGGACGTACGAAAACCTGCAAGCTCAAGCTCCAAGCATCCATGGCTGACGGCTTCGGCCTCGAGCGGAAGGTCGATCACAGGAGTAGATCGGGCGCGATAGGAGGGGGAGAAGAGGGGGGGGGGCTCACGTAGAGGTGCTCGCCGTAGTCGGACATGCTCGGGGAAGGCCGTAGGCGAAGGAGCATACGTAGTCGACGTCGAGGAGGCCGCTCTTGTCGTTGATCCTGGGCAGCTTCGGCTCTGGTTCCTTTGGGAAACTTGAGGTGCACGGCGTCCCGGTTCAATTCCCGGCCTCGGACATCCCTCGCGGTGACCCTTGCGTCGACTTGGTGGAGGATTGGGCTTCAGCCATGGAGGCTCTCGGGAGGAGGGAGTGAGAGAGGCGGAAGAGAGGAATGGGGCTGGTGGCGGCAGGAGAGGAAGGGGAAGAAAGGGAGGGGCGGCTAGGGTAGCATGAGGGAGTGGGGGTGGTGGTTTATAGGAGGGGGAGGCGCAGCAGCGGCCGTCCCATCACCTGATCGAGGACGTGGCACCGCTCTGATGCGTGCCGTACAGGAGGAAGCAGGTGAGGAAGGTGGGCTGGAGTTGGGCCAAAACAGAGAGGGAGGGAGAGAGATGGGCCAGAAGTGCGGCTGCCCCTTTCAAGAATTCTTCCTCAATTGGAGAAAAGGAAAAGGAGAGAAAAGATTAAGAGAGGAAAAAAAGAGGGAAAGAAAGAGAGAGGAGGGTTTTGCAAAAATAAAAGGTTTGCCAAAATAATTTAAAGTCTTTAATTTGTTTTGAAATAGGTTGTCAAGTATTCCCAATATTGTTTTGAGATTTATTTGAAAATTAGGAAAATAGGGTGGAAAGGGTTTATTAAACCCTAGAATTAATTTGCAAATCGAAATAGTTTAGCTAAAATAAATTTTTTTATTTTTTTATTTTGCCGGAAAAAAAAAATGCAAGGTGATAGATGATGATGTCATGATGATGCAAAAATAAAAACAAACAAATTCTAATTTTGGGAAAACCCCGGGACATTACCGCTAAGCCTGCATAATAACGATCCTAGAGGACGCCCACCAGGCATAACGTGCAGGTCGCAACACACACGTTATGCGGGTGGAATTGTGATAACATTACAACAGTTCTCGATGGAACCCACAAAAGAACATATATACAACAACGACTCACCGAGTCAAGAACAAAGATACAATACAAAGATCCAAATAACAACGGAAGCGGGTAGCGTCCGACTACGGACAAGATACAAATTGGACTAAGAGTCCTGAAGATAAGCAAAGGCACCATATCCCTGCCCAGGCCAAGCCGGCAGGATTCCCAAGCTAACGTCGTCACACTTCATACCTGTTGGCTGCATTGGAATAGCAGCCCCGAAGGGGTCAGTACTAGTAGAAGTACTGGCAAGTAATACTCACAAGATATCAAAGCTGGAATTCCGGGGAAGAGGATTAGCGATTGAGGCGGCGGCAAGCAGCACTAACAACTTATAGAGACACGCTACAAACTTTCGTCTAATGGAGAGGAGGTAAGAGAGCGCATAGGTAACCAACTATACTAACACCAAACATACCCAGCCAATTCCTTACCAGCCCGTTTATCCTACGAGCAGTAAGCCCAAAGGCACTCACACAATTGGCAATTTTATAATTTATTATTGAAGTAGCTCTATCTTACTAATCAATTTAACATCATTAGGTGTAAGTTGTCTATGATCTTGTTAGCCAGCACATTTCACCAAGTCGTCCATAACCGCGGACACGGCTTTTCGAAAAGATTTAACCCTGCAGGGGTGCACAAATGTAACCACACGCACTTCAACCCTTGATGCCAGCTATTAGCACACTTCCTAAGGTGTGCCGGCAGGGTATCCGACGCTACACTTTCCTTCACTACCGCTCTTGTCCAGGGAACCACCTAGCTAAGTCTGACCCACCTTGAAAGTCCGGCCGAAGCTCCGAGGTGGACCTAGCCGATGCGAGAACGGCTTCGGGAGGGAACACTCATGCGATTGCCCCTCCTTCCACACTCGATAAACGAACGCTCCGCAGCCCTACCGTAAGTAACCATCATCGTATCGGAGGCGTCCCATCCGTACCTGCATCAAAATAAAGCGTCGCGCAAATGGAAACACCCGAACTACTTGCGGCGCCCTGGACAAGGCTGCAGATCCGGTACTAGGTCGAGGGGAGTCCCATTTCCTCCCACATGTGGGTAGTGCGCTCATTCTTGGATCAGAGGACAAGAACTCGGGTCCTAGGCGACACTAGCAGAACAAATCACCACGATTGGCCTTCCGCCGGTGCCTTATCTTTATTAATTATATCCCATCGCCAAACATTAAGATTATCATGTGAATTTAACCCAACTATCATATTAAAGCAAGACTAGCTAAAGATATCAAGACTCGAGCAAAACAACCTAAGCATGCACTACGACTCGCAAGGCCAACAAGATAAACAAGCAACAGGGTAGTAGGATGTGGGGGTGGTGGCATATCAGGGCTGCAAGGGAAACATGCATATAGGATCGGGACACAAGCATCGCAATATACGGCTAGCAAGGAACAAAAGATAGGAGGTGTGAGAGGCAGAAGACAAGCAAAGATAGCAAGGGAGTATCACTTGCCTGCAATTCGGTAGAGGTAGCAGAACCTGTCGTGGCTCACATCAACTCAACGGCCTATCCCGAAGAAGCAACAAACACTGGACAACAGAAAAGATGCATTTTTACTCCTACGGCAAAATATCCGGCATGTTGATGCAATGCATGCATGACATGGCAAGACATGAGAAGATGCAATTAAGCCAAATTAAACGGAACCGAGATTCCGACATTCAATTATTAGATTCAAGTTATTTTTCTATCTATCAAAATTAAATGTTATTAGCAAGTCTAAACAATGCATGGGTGAGCTACTCAAATTTAAATGGAACCGGGTCAACAATTAAATTAGAACCCACATATTCCATATTTAATTATTTAGGTGATAAACAAAACACAACTAAAATGCAAGCTATATGATGCAAACATGAGCATAGATGTCATATTAATATTCCTTATATTTTTCTGATAAAAATTCATATAACATACTTTGTATTTGGAGTTATAGATCCAAAGATATGATATAGAACATAATTTGCAAAAACAAAAATAAAACAGAAAAGGGGGGTGGCTGGGGATCGAACTTGGGCCGGCTGGGTGGAGAGGCAAGGAGCTAGCCACTGGGCTGGACTCGGTTTGGTGGTAGATGTACGCTCGGGTTATAGATGAAGGAGAACTGTCGCTGTTTACTGAATTTGACACACAAAGCTTCAGGCTTTCAGAGCAGAACCTACAGAGGACGAACAAGACCGGCGACTGCCATAACTGGGCGGAGCACGGTGCAAGTAGGGGTGCAGGGAAGTTGCTGGAGTGGACTGGTGTGTGGGTGCTGTGCTGCGGGTGTAGGTGCATACGTGTGTAGGCTTGGATTCTGGTGGCCTGCATGGACGTACGAAAACCTGCAAGCTCAAGCTCCAAGCATCCATGGCTGACGGCTTCGGCCTCGAGCGGAAGGTCGATCACAGGAGTAGATCGGGCGCGATAGGAGGGGGAGAAGAGGGGGGGGCTCACGTAGAGGTGCTCGCCGTAGTCGGACATGCTCGGGGAAGGCCGTAGGCGAAGGAGCATACGTAGTCGACGTCGAGGAGGCCGCTCTTGTCGTTGATCCTGGGCAGCTTCGGCTCCGGTTCCTTTGGGAAACTTGAGGTGCACGGCGTCCCGGTTCAATTCCCGGCCTCGGACATCCCTCGCGGTGACCCTTGCGTCGACTTGGTGGAGGATTGGGCTTCAGCCATGGAGGCTCTCGGGAGGAGGGAGTGAGAGAGGCGGAAGAGAGGAATGGGGCTGGTGGCGGCAGGAGAGGAAGGGGAAGAAAGGGAGGGGCGGCTAGGGTAGCATGAGGGAGTGGGGGTGGTGGTTTATAGGAGGGGGAGGCGCAGCAGCGGCCGTCCCATCACCTGATCGAGGACGTGGCACCGCTCTGATGCGTGCCGTACAGGAGGAAGCAGGTGAGGAAGGTGGGCTGGAGTTGGGCCAAAACAGAGAGGGAGGGAGAAAGATGGGCCAGAAGTGCGGCTGCCCCTTTCAAGAATTCTTCCTCAATTGGAGAAAAGGAAAAGGAGAGAAAAGATTAAGAGAGGAAAAAAAAGAGGGAAAGAAAGAGAGAGGAGGGTTTTGCAAAAATAAAAGGTTTGCCAAAATAATTTAAAGTCTTTAATTTGTTTTGAAATAGGTTGTCAAATATTCCCAATATTGTTTTGAGATTTATTTGAAAATTAGGAAAATAGGGTGGAATGGGTTTATTAAACCCTAGAATTAATTTGCAAATCGAAATAGTTTAGCTAAAATAATATTTTTATTTTTTTTATTTTGCCGAAAAAAATGCAAGGTGATAGATGATGATGTCATGATGATGCAAAAATAAAAACAAACAAATTCTAATTTTGGGAAAACCCCGGGACATTACAACCGACACCACTAACAAGGGATCTCGCCCCGAGATCCACGCTACCGCCGGGGGGAGAAGAGGAGGTTAAACTATCGAATCTTCTCGCACCATGTTGTTCTTCTCGACACCACTAACAAGAGGTTCTTGCTCACGTCGATGGCGATGTTCGTCTGTCGAGACCTTTCCGAAGATCGAACCTATTAGGACAGAAGGCAGAGATCGTCCACCCACGAAGATGCTATGACCGGAAGGTAGATAAGAGAGAAGATTTAAATCACACAAAGGTAAGAGGGAAAATAGAATAGAGATAAGGAATAAACAAGAATCCTATTGAGATCTTTTCAAATAGCTTTTAGTAAAATAGTTTGGACACTCTACAAACAACGACCATTAGCTAGGGTATCCTACAGGCAGACTGGACCCGTGGGGTATCGAAAAACCAGAGCTCTGATACCACTTTGTAACGCCCCAAGATCGATACTATGCAGGCTTAGCGATTTCCGCCAAATCCGCATAATAACGATCCTAGAGGACGCCCACCAGGCATAACGTGCAGGTCGCAACACACACGTTATGCGGGTGGAATTGTGATAACATTACAACAGTTCTCGATGGAACCCACAAAAGAACATATATACAACAACGACTCACCGAGTCAAGAACAAAGATACAATACAAAGATCCAAATAACAACGGAAGCGGGTAGCGTCCGACTACGGACAAGATACAAATTGGACTAAGAGTCCTGAAGATAAGCAAAGGCACCATATCCCTGCCCAGGCCAAGCCGGCAGGATTCCCAAGCTAACGTCGTCACACTTCATACCTGTTGGCTGCATTGGAATAGCAGCCCCGAAGGGGTCAGTACTAGTAGAAGTACTGGCAAGTAATACTCACAAGATATCAAAGCTGGAATTCCGGGGAAGAGGGTTAGCGATTGAGGCGGCGGCAAGCAGCACTAACAACTTATAGAGACACGCTACAAACTTTCGTCTAATAGAGAGGAGGTAAGAGAGCGCATAGGTAACCAACTATACTAACACCAAACATACCCAGCCAATTCCTTACCAGCCCGTTTATCCTACGAGCAGTAAGCCCAAAGGCACTCACACAGTTGGCAATTTTATAATTTATTATTGAAGTAGCTCTATCTTACTAATCAATTTAATATCATTAGGTGTAAGTTGTCTATGATCTTGTTAGCCAGCACATTTCACCAAGTCGTCCATAACCGCGGACACGGCCTTTCGAAAAGATTTAACCCTGCAGGGGTGCACAAATGTAACCACACGCACTTCAACCCTTGATGCCAGCTATTAGCACACTTCCTAAGGTGTGCCGGCAGGGTATCCGACGCTACACTTTCCTTCACTACCGCTCTTGTCCAGGGAACCACCTAGCTAAGTCTGACCCACCTTGAAAGTCCGGCCGAAGCTCCGAGGTGGACCTAGCCGATGCGAGAACGGCTTCGGGAGGGAACACTCATGCGATTGCCCCTCCTTCCACACTCGATAAACGAACGCTCCGCAGCCCTACCGTAAGTAACCATCATCGTATCGGAGGCGTCCCATCCGTACCTGCATCATAATAAAGCGTCGCGCAAATGGAAACACCCGAACTACTTGCGGCGCCCTGGACAAGGCTGCAGATCCGGTACTAGGTCGAGGGGAGTCCCATTTCCTCCCACATGTGGGTAGTGCGCTCATTCTTGGATCAGAGGACAAGAACTCGGGTCCTAGGCGACACTAGCAGAACAAATCACCACGATTGGCCTTCCGCCGGTGCCTTATCTTTATTAATTATATCCCATCACCAAACATTAAGATTATCATGTGAATTTAACCCAACTATCATATTAAAGCAAGACTAGCTAAAGATATCAAGACTCGAGCAAAACAACCTAAGCATGCACTACGACTCGCAAGGCCAACAAGATAAACAAGCAACAGGGTAGTAGGATGTGGGGGTGGTGGCATATCAGGGCTGCAAGGGAAACATGCATATAGGATCGGGACACAAGCATCGCAATATACGGCTAGCAAGGAACAAAAGATAGGAGGTGTGGGAGGCAGAAGACAAGCAAAGATAGCAAGGGAGTATCACTTGCCTGCAATTCGGTAGAGGTAGCAGAACCTGTCGTGGCTCACATCAACTCAACGGCCTATCCCGAAGAAGCAACAAACACTGGACAACAGAAAAGATGCATTTTTACTCCTACGGCAAAATATCCGGCATGTTGATGCAATGCATGCATGACATGGCAAGACATGAGAAGATGCAATTAAGCCAAATTAAACGGAACCGAGATTCCGACATTCAATTATTAGATTCAAGTTATTTTTCTATCTATCAAAATTAAATGTTATTAGCAAGTCTAAACAATGCATGGGTGAGCTACTCAAATTTAAATGGAACCGGGTCAACAATTAAATTAGAACCCACATATTCCATATTTAATTATTTAGGTGATAAACAAAACACAACTAAAATGCAAGCTATATGGCGCAAACATGAGCATAGATGTCATATTAATATTCCTTATATTTTTCTGATAAAAATTCATATAACATACTTTGTATTTGGAGTTATAGATCCAAAGATATGATATAGAACATAATTTGCAAAAACAAAAATAAAACAGAAAAGGGGGGTGGCTGGGGATCGAACTTGGGCCGGCTGGGTGGAGAGGCAAGGAGCTAGCCACTGGGCTGGACTCGGTTTGGTGGTAGATGTAGGCTCGGGTTATAGATGAAGGAGAACTGTCGCTGTTTACTGAATTTGACACACAAAGCTTCAGGCTTTCAGAGCAGAACCTACAGAGGACGAACAAGACCGGCGACTGCCATAACTGGGCGGAGCACGGTGCAAGTAGGGGTGCAGGGAAGTTGCTGGAGTGGACTGGTGTGTGGGTGCTGTGCTGCGGGTGTAGGTGCATACGTGTGTAGGCTTGGATTCTGGTGGCCTGCATGGACGTACGAAAACCTGCAAGCTCAAGCTCCAAGCATCCATGGCTGACGGCTTCGGCCTCGAGCGGAAGGTCGATCACAGGAGTAGATCGGGCGCGATAGGAGGGGGAGAAGAGGGGGGGGCTCACGTAGAGGTGCTCGCCGTAGTCGGACATGCTCGGGGAAGGCCGTAGGCGAAGGAGCATACGTAGTCGACGTCGAGGAGGCCGCTCTTGTCGTTGATCCTGGGCAGCTTCGGCTCCGGTTCCTTTGGGAAACTTGAGGTGCACGGCGTCCCGGTTCAATTCCCGGCCTCGGACATCCCTCGCGGTGACCCTTGCGTCGACTTGGTGGAGGATTGGGCTTCAGCCATGGAGGCTCTCGGGAGGAGGGAGTGAGAGAGGCGGAAGAGAGGAATGGGGCTGGTGGCGGCAGGAGAGGAAGGGGAAGAAAGGGAGGGGCGGCTAGGGTAGCATGAGGGAGTGGGGGTGGTGGTTTATAGGAGGGGGAGGCGCAGCAGCGGCCGTCCCATCACCTGATCGAGGACGTGGCACCGCTCTGATGCGTGCCGTACAGGAGGAAGCAGGTGAGGAAGGTGGGCTGGAGTTGGGCCAAAACAGAGAGGGAGGGAGAAAGATGGGCCAGAAGTGCGGCTGCCCCTTTCAAGAATTCTTCCTCAATTGGAGAAAAGGAAAAGGAGAGAAAAGATTAAGAGAGGAAAAAAAAGAGGGAAAGAAAGAGAGAGGAGGGTTTTGCAAAAATAAAAGGTTTGCCAAAATAATTTAAAGTCTTTAATTTGTTTTGAAATAGGTTGTCAAATATTCCCAATATTGTTTTGAGATTTATTTGAAAATTAGGAAAATAGGGTGGAAAGGGTTTATTAAACCCTAGAATTAATTTGCAAATCGAAATAGTTTAGCTAAAATAATTTTTTTTATTTTTTTATTTTGCCGGAAAAAAAAAATGCAAGGTGATAGATGATGATGTCATGATGATGCAAAAATAAAAACAAACAAATTCTAATTTTGGGAAAACCCCGGGACATTACAGGAGGCGAGGAGAAGAAGAGCGCGAGGAGCGGGGAATCTTCTTGTGGCGGCGGAGATCAGAGAGGGAGGCTGGAAACCCTAACGCAAGGTCTAGGGTTCCAACCGGCAGCCACAGCCACTTACTTATAGGGACCGACCCGCTGTGACCCTCCACCTGGGCCGGCCCACCAGACTCCTCGGACCGATCACACACCAATGTGCCAGAGAGGCCAGGTGGGCCCCCGGTGCCCACACGGCCCCCAACATAGACAGGCTCGCCCCCAGGCCGGGCCCCGACCTGGGCCGGCCCAAGGTCGAAAGGCTGGCCCAACACCCGGTGCGGCTCCCCCAGCGGAAACCCTAGCCTCACGGGGGCCCCCTGGAACCGCGGCGAAGGCGGCGACGGAGACAGCTCCCCGGCGAACTCACGGAGGGGAACCGGGACAGAACCAACCAGAAGCGACGCCGGCGACAGCAACGCCCGGGGGCCACCGGCGACCACCGGGCCGCACGACCGAGAGGAAGCGGCGGGAAAGCGGCGGAACTCAGATCCAGATCCAGGGCCGGCGCCGGAGCAGCAGGCAGCAACCGCCGCGGCGAGACCGCCCCGGACGAGTCCAGATCGCAATCGACGTCCCCGGAGAAGGAGGCCCCGCCCCCATCGCGCCGCCCAGCACAGGCCGCCAGCGACGCCGGCAGGAAATCGCCAAAGGTCAGCACACTCCGAGGGGAACGAGGCGAGTCACCCAGATGCACTTCTGTTTCGGTGATTAAAGCCAAGCACATGCAAAAAAGATGTATCATACTGCTATGTTAGAGTCACTGCAGCCAAGGAACCACATTTACATTTAGCATTTTGCAGCAAAAAGTACTTGACGGGAAAACTAGATTTTCCCGCAAAAAAAAACTTTCATTCATTCAGTGAGAAACTAAATGAATCGGCAAGAGCTTATGTACCAACAGATTATGCCCAACCGAAGTTATAGCTTGCTTCTCTGTTAAAATGAACAAAACTGAGTAAAACTCCAGCGAACATTCCTCTAACTCAACAGCAAGTGCACAGATGCATTATACTACTGCTATCTTACAAACTCTTACACTGAAAGCTGCTACGGAAAGCAATAATAACCATGCAACAAGGCTATCAGATCATCACGGACACGAATAGAACATACTAGGTACGACCCACATAGGTTGCATCATACTGCCACAGTTTATGAAAATAAAGACTCCTGGAGTAGAGGCATCTCCTTGCAGCGGTTGGTTCAACTCAAATTCAATCCACCTTTTTTTCTTAGATCCGGTCCACCTTTTTGAATTATAGCTGTATATGCAGTTGCTCCTTCCTCCCCATCTCTCTGGGTTCATACAACACAATGCCTGGCTTCTCTGGTCGATGCTGATAAAGATCGCCACATTATCTAGCTTCTCCACCTTCACCCACTTTGCAGGTTCAGTCGATAAGTCGAGTCGGAGGGCTTCAAAGGCATCCCCTGTTGATGGAGAAGATCGCTGACTACCAACCATGAGGAGCATGTCGCCGCACGCGACAAGCCACGGGTGGTAAAGATGCCATTTGCTGGTCATGCTTCTATCCAGATCAACAACTATTTTATGTATGCGAATATGAGGTACCAAGTGCACGATATAGAGCCTTCGTTGATGATCCATGCCAAAGACCTGGCCTTTGAAGACCACGATCTGCTTAAGTGTTCCATTGCGAGGAGAACGTCTCAACCAAGATTGACTACCAACACGCCAAAAGAAATTGTGGCATCCAGAGTTGACCAGGAGATGTGAGTTGGGTGACGCAAGTGGAGCCGTGAGGGCAGCATAGTAAAGGTGAACGTATCCGTCAACTGGTAGTTGTGGAGCTGCGACAGTAGCACCAGTGAAGACATCAACAACAAGACATGTTCGTTCTTGGTTGGCTAAGATGAGATGGCCATAGGAAACAGCCCCAAAAGAAAAACTATCCAGAGAACTCGGTTGGGATTTGCTGTCACCAGAACAAGCAAATTGAGGAACTTGACAGCACATGTAGGTGTCTTGGTTGGCTAGATCGGTAACATAGCAGGGACGTTTAGGTATGAGGTTGTTGCTAACTGGGCGAGGATGAGGAGAGCACACAGGTACATCAGGTTGGAGGACGAACGGTGGCAAGAGCGTCGACTTGGATGGATATGAGGAGAAGGAAGCGGGTGCGACTATAGAAAGGGAAACCTTTCGAAAGGTCACCCGACGACCCGTAGGGCGCCACGTGGTGACAGCAGCCAACGTGCGGACGCATTCCCGTCCTGGCCTGCGTACGTGACGGCCGCGAAACACCCCGCGTACGTATCGATTGCAAATGAAGTCTGAAAGAGGTGAAACCAATTTTGTTGGAAAGAGGTGGAAATATTGAAAACAAGTAAGGGAGAAAGTATCACGCATAGAGAAGTGTGGAACCTTTCTCAAAGACAAACCGACAATATTTCCAACATCGAAAATGCAATATAAGATGCATATGAAATCCGTTTTCGATGAACTTGGGCTTGTCATGAAGAACATGACAAGCAACAACCACTCACATAGATAAGAGCCAAATAAGAACCAATAAATATGATGTCAAGGATGCAAAGGTTTGAGTTCTCTACGATCGATGCGCTAAAGCTCACTTGAGAGCCCCTCTTGATAGTACGGGTACCTATCGTAAAACCCGGTCTCCCCACTAGCACCATGAGACCGGTAAAATAGAAACCCTATCAAGATCATACATTTTCCTTGCGCATTCCACTTGAGCTATAGATGACGATCTTGATCTCCTCAAGTGGGAACACCTTTCTTGATTGCGCTTTTCTTGGTGAAGACTCCCATAAGAGAGATCAATTGAAACAAATATCTATGGATGAGATATCAAATTACAATTAATACCAATTGAAGGTATCTAAACATAACCAATAAGCATAGAGTATAATTAAGAAGACACATGCTCAAAATAATTTTGTCAATTAAGAAGATAAGACACAAATCAAGATATGAGAAAGCACACTCCCAAAGAGAGAAAGGGTCCAACAAATAGACCTAACAATCTTTACACTTTTCATGATGGCACAAAGTACCAAAAAAGGAAAAAGGTTTTTCTTCCACAAGCATCCAAGATAAACAAAATACCAATTGAAAAATACTTAATATTAATTAAGCAAAACTAGTGTTCTAAAGAATATATTATAGCTCCCCCATGATTGGTGCATTATTTAGGATTTTGCGTTTGACTATAAAATGCACATAAATGGGATCATCACTTTGCATATATATAATCAAACACTAGGCATGTTCAATAGACACAAGAGGATCCAATGACAATTGAAAATATTGTGTTCTACTCAATATAGGAAAGCTTCCCAAGATTTGTGCAATAATTCATAAGAGTGGGATCATTACTTTTACTATATCAATTAAAGCACAAAGCAAGTTGGAGTAAATCAAAAAAGGATCCACAAGAGGCACGGAAGACACCTGGAGTAAAAAAAACACTCTTGGCAAGAAATAAATCATTTAGAACCGAAAGTCAAATGTAAAGATGATCTACAAATTCTACCATAAACATGAGTATCAATTGTCCGAGGACAATGAGTATTTGGAGTTACTTCCCCGTGGCAAAGATATTCAAGATCATATTTACAAGGTAAAGCATATGGAAAAACATAGGATTTAAAACACCGTATTTGAATGGAGTTTGTTGGCAGTGTCAACTATTCGAACCAGCCGACAAAGTCATGGTTAGAATAAGATGAAACAAATGGATTCTCAAATAAGATATGGAAATACGTATTCGAAGAAAACCACACCAAGCACAACTCACACAACCAAGATCCAAAAGATAAAAAAACAAGAATATTCAAGCAAATTGAATCTTGTTTGAGCAAACATGCCACATAGGAATAAGATAATTTACAATATCAAATCTAAGTGGCAATACCTCACATGTTCATGTTTTCTAGGATAGTAGTATGCATATAGCATAATACTCCCCCAACGTGATGATCCGATTCATCTTAACAAGAGGCAAATAAAGTCCAACTAGGGAAATTAATGGACATTATAGAATTTAAATTTCTCATGAGAATAACATACCACATAGAGACTAGATAATCCTATTATATCAATACTATGTGATATTTATCATGTACACTCATTTCTAGGATTTTGAGATGCACAAAGCATCTCACTCCCCCAAAATGAGATAGTCCATTAATCTCCCAAAAGAAGCCAAATAAAATCAACGCAAGATCCAATAGAGGCTCAAAACAAAGTTCACGAGTACATGGTGTACTAACCAACATAAACACTCTTGATTACTCAAGGTAAGTAAGTAGTAAGCACAACATATACAAGCACATGCTAGGAACAGAACTAACACATGCAAGGGGGCAAGTAACTTTCATTGTAAATAATTTAAGTACAAGTTATCGTAAGGAGGATCATTGCTTATAGGATAGATATATGATAATATGAAAGATTTGGATTTGAGAGAATATAAATTATGAAGGTCCCTTAATTCTTCATAAGATAGCCAAGTCTCCAATCTCCTCCAATACCACCTATTGATCAAGTTTGAGCTTGTTAGTCCCCAACTAAGTTGGGTCCTACGAAGTTAGTCACAATAGGCTTGGCAACCCAAATGGTTCTTTTCTTGACACCACTTCGAGTTCCCATATATTTGGAAAACACATTGTCAACCCTATCCTTTCTAAGAGAATAAACATCATCAATTATGATGGGGTTGGATAGGGTACCGTTAGTGTATGAGGAAGCCAAGTGACCCTTCTCACGGCATAAGTAGCAACATCAACTCTTCTCTTTCTTCTTAATACTCTCCTCAACTTGAGAAGCATTGACTTGAGTCTTGTTGGGAGGTGGTCGTTGTTCAACTCGTGGTTGAGCATGATATTGAACAAGAGGCCGCTTCCCTAGTTGCTTCTCACTAAAAAGCTTCTTCTTCATTGGTCAAGATCTAACATGGTGCCCTTCGACCTTGCACTTGAAGCAAATAATCTTGGCCAAATTCTTGACTTGTTCTTGGCCCTTGTTCTTGTTACCCTTGGACTTGTTCTTGTCATTGGATTTGAATCCAATTCCACTCTTGTCATTGGGGGATTTTTGCACACTCAACATATTGTCAAGTGTGGTCTTCCCTTTATGATGCTTTAACAAGTCTTTCTTCAAAGAAGTGACTTGGGCCTTGAGCTCATTCCTTTTCTCTACATGGTTAGTAACAACACAAGTACTATAGGAGGTGGATGCATCATTGTTAGAGAAACAAGGCATGGAAAGTAATTCATCACATGATGTACCAACATTATGAGTGGATGAACTACTAGGACTAGCACAAGGCAATATAGCATTTTTAGTAGAAGTTGTGGCATTGTCCACATGAGGCTCACAAGATGTTACATTGGTAGTGATGGCCTCATGATCTAACTTTAGCTTATCATGTGACACTAGAAGATCCTTATAAGATCTCGAGAGCTATATATGACTTTCTTCCAATTTCACATAATTGCTAGATAGCAACTCAAATTTAGCCCTTAGCTCAACATTCTCCTTCAATATGGATGCTACACAAGAAATAGAGTTAGTAGCACAAGCATCATCATTTATAGCAATAGGAGAAGATAGCTTGGAAAACTCTTTTGTATATGAAGCTTTAAGATGTCCATGATACTCAGTGAGTTTGATGAGCTCACCCTTAATGACCCTAGAGACATTTTCAAGGTGCTCAAAATCCTCAAGGAGTCTAGCCTTAGCAACCACAAGCTCATCATTTTTTAATTTAGAATAATTAGCCACCTCAAGATCTCTATCATGGGTTTCATTTACTTTAGATAACTCTAGAGCAAAGGTCTCCTCAAGAGATTCCTTGGTGATTTGTTCTTCTTCTAGAGCTTCCTCATGATCCACAATCTTGTCTGCATACTTACGTTCGTGGCTAAGACTTTCATCAAGACGTGCTTCCAAATAATCAATTTTATGCTTACGCATAACAAAGGTAGTAATGATCTCTTTGAAGTTAGAACAAGCATTTTTATTCTTAATAAGAGTACGGTGAACCATTTCACCCTTCTTCAATTAGGAAGCATCATTATCATCCTCATCTTCACTATTTTCATCATCATTATCATCATGAGATATATTGGGGTTCAAAGTTGGAGATAACTTTGAAGACCTAGCCGTGAGGCAAAACTGAGAGGAGGGCAATGATGAATAATTACTTAAAGCTCCATCTAATTCCATATCTTGATCCATGGAGTGTTCGGTTTCCTCTACATTGTTAGCCAAACAAATACTAGAGGAAATAGAAGCATTTTTTTATCAAGGGAGCAAGACATAGAGAGCATATCATCATGAGAATTAATCAAGCAATTTTTACATGATATGCAAGGGCTATTGAAAGGACACAGATGTCGCCTAGTGGGGAGGATGAATAGGCGATTTAAAATTATTACGGTTTAGGCTTGAATAAATGCGGAATAAAACTAGTGTTTAATTTATCAAGCACAAAACCTACACAAGCTAGGTTTACCTAAGTGCACCAACAAAAGGCTATCACAAAGATAATTGCATAAGTAAAGAGCTCGGGTATAGAAATAACAGAGACACACGGAGACGATGATTTATCCCGAAGTTCACTTCCCAATGGAAGCTAATCTCCGTTTGGAGTGGTGCGGTGTTCACCAAAGTGAAGCACCGAATAGCTGTCAAATGGCACACCGTAACTCCTTCGTGCCTCCACCAATGTGGAGTACCACGAGCCACTATGGGACACTTGAGGGTGGTCACCGAACACGTACAAGGTTGGGGCAATTTCCACAACTTAATTTGAGGCTCCCAACAAATCCTGCGAACCACCAAAACTCCGAGATGAACAAGGTTGAGCCACACTCCACAACTTAATTGGAGGCTCCCAACAAATCCTGTGAGCCACCAAAACTCCGAGATATCAACAACCATCTAGGGTACCAATGTGCCCTAGAGGAACAAGCTCTAGGGCACCCAAGCACCCAAGAGTAACAAGCTTCTCAACTTTAACTTCCACGAATCACCGTGGAGAACTCAAACCGATGCAAACGATGTAATGGCATAAACACACTAAGTGGTCAAGTCCTTCAATCCGAAATCCAACCAAAGTAACTAATGCTTGGGAGGGATTTGAGCGGAAGAACATAGGAGAAACACTAAGAAACTCCAAAGATCTAGATCCAAAGGATTCCCCTCACTTAGAGGAGAAATCGATTGGTGGAAACGTGGATCTCGACCTCCTCTCTCTTTTCCCTCAAAAACTAGCAAGAACTATTGGAGGGATTGAGAGATAGCAAAGCTCAAAGGGATGGAAACAATGGAGGAAAATGAGATCAAGAGTTGGGCAAAAAGTTCTCATTCATTTGGGGAAGAAACCCCTTAAATAGTTGCCATCTGTCCATTGGGGACAAAACTGCGCGAGGCCGGCCATCGGGCCGGCCATGCCGGCCTCATGACCAGGGCAGCCCAAAAGCAGCAGCAGCAGAAAAAAAAGAGCAGCCCGGCCGGCCATGAGGCCGGCCTGGCCGGCTACTGCCCCTCTTTTTTTTCGTTTTCTTCTTCTTTTCTTTTTCTTCCTAGAAAACGTCCGATACCGGAAATGCAATAACTTTTGTATCCGGACTCCGTTTTCGATAATCTTGGACTCGTTGGAATCACCACAATGAGCACTACAAGATTATGCAGAGAAACATCATAGTCCAACAAGATATTATAATAACAAATGAGGTGAAACCAATTTTGTTGGAAAGAGGATGATAGTAGCTACCCTTGAAAATATTTGAAAACAATTAAGAGATAAATTCTCAACACATGTATGTGTGGATAATTTCTCAAGGACAAACCGACAATATTTCTAATATCGAAAATGCAATGGAAGACGCATATGAAAACCGTTTTCGATGAGCTTGGCCTTGTCATGACAAGCACGACAAGCACCAAGACCACACCACGATAAGAGACAAATAAGAACCAATAAAGATGATCCAATGATGCAAAGTTTTGAGCTCTCTACGACCAATGCGCTAAAGCTCACTTGAGAGCCCCTCTTGATAGTACGGTTACCTATCCTAAAACCCTGTCTCCCAACTACACCGCGAGACCGGTATAATAGAAACCCTATCAAGATCATACCTTTGCCTTGTGCATTCCACTTGAGCTAGATGATGATGATCTTGATCTCCTCTCAAGTGGATCACCTTTCTTGATTACGCTCCGCTCGGTGAAGACTCGCATATTGCTCCCCCATACACCAATATGGGAGAGACACTCTTTCGCATATCTTAACTTGCCCTTATCTTGTATGTTGATCAACTTGCACTTAGCCTTGATCAACATATATTCTTCTTCTTTTAGCCTCGACTCCAACATATGAAGTTCAAGCATTCCTTACGGACCAACACTGCAAATATAACTCAAAGCACACATTAGTCCATAGAGATTGTCATTAATTACCAAAACACCACATGGGGGCAACCATGCTCTTTCAGCTATCAACAAAAGCATGTAAACCATTTTTTGTGCTAGATGTGTTTAAGTCCAAAGATAAAGCATTGTAATACGGTAGAGGTGAAGGATAATAAACAATAAGCTCACTATCATCATTGCAATATTTATCACTACTCACCATTGCATTACTTTGTGGCTTGCCACATGTAGGTGAAGTAGAAGAAGTTGAGACCTCATCACGGCCGGAGGTGGAGGGAGAACAATCATCTCCAAAAAACTTGGACTCACCATATTTATCTTTAAGCTTTTCCATAGCGCATGAGCATTTCAAAAAGGATAGACCCACATAATAACTACATTGCTCAAAGCACTGAAAATCATATTAGAAGCTTGAGCATCTAGATATGAATTATTCTCATCCTCTAAAGATAGTCTTTTGGGATTCTTTAGAAGAGAATAACCCATATCTAAAATTCGCTCTATATTTGGGTCCATGACCCGAAAGATATCAAGTATGCGAATTTTTCAAACACCATAATTTGTGCCATAAAATATAAAAGTGTCATTGTGCACTACACCAATAGACGACATCTTACTCTCTAGGTGGTGAAGCCTAATAAGGAGAGAACCTGCTCTGATACCAATTTAAAGGACACGGATGTCGCCTAGAGGGGGGTGAATAGGTGATACCCACAAGTATAGGGGATCGTTGAAATCTTCGATGTGTAAGTATTAGTATCGATCCCACGAGGAGTAGAAGGTATAAGTATTTATCCTCTCAAATAAGAGTGTCACTTCTCTTATTATCTATGCACTAGACAAACTAAAATGATTAAATGATGCAAGTGTTTTTGGGTTTTTGGTGTAGAGTTTGTAATAAAGTAAAAAGCTGAAAATAAAATATGACAAGTGAAAGCTCTCAAAGAGAGAAAGCCCAATCCGCTATACAGCAAGAGGACAAGCTTGAGTGGTGTGTTTCTTATAGGTGGAAAACATTCCCAAGGGCTACATGGATTTCATGCCATAAATATTTCTAGAACAACAAGGTAAACATTTTGTCAAGTTTTAATCTTCTTTGGATGGAGCCATAATTAGGTGTAGTTAAATAAATAAACTAAACCCCTTATGATGGATCATGTGGCCAAGTAAATGACTGCACAAGAATTATTAAGACATAAAGTCCCACCATAGCATTACACTCTAAGGTCCTCGATATAAATCCCCTCCTAATGTAACTTCATGTATTAGACCAAGGTTTACGTGTCCTCCTAGGTCCTACCCATTCCATCACACTAGTGTGATAGCACCTTCATGCATTACTCAATATATGGTGCACTTCATACATTGTACATCAAGACAATCATAAAAGATAAAAACTTGACCAAATACTCAACACAAGTTAAGTGAAAATTATTGCCAATCCATACTATGCCCCCAGGAACATGAGAGAACTACTCACGACGTGAAGACATGATATGATTCAATGGTATAAGTGATACAACACAATCTGAAAATATAATCTCCCCACAAAACAATGACAAGTAGCAATTCACAAACATGTAGAATAGTACTTAGACAATAGCTAGGGTTCGAACTATCTCAAACTATGAGGGGGATGAAGTGGATCACGAAGATGGTGATGGAGATGGTGTTGGTATTGACGGTTGTGTTGATGGAGACTCCGGAGGGGGGATGGAGGAGCCTTCCGGAGGTGATTCCGGCGGCGTTTCCCCCTTCCGATCTTCTCCGGCGGCAGCCTTCTGTCTCCTGTTTCTTGGTTTTGTGTTTCTCCGCCGCCTCCTCGCGAAACTCCTCGGGGGACTATTTTTATAGTCGGTTTTAGGTCAAAACGAAGGCACTGGGACGAAGATCGACGGCATCGGAGGCTCGAGGCCTCGGATAGGGGGCCCCACGTGGCCATGGAATCTGGCCGTGTGGGCCCACCTCTTTCGGCCCTCGGGTCTCCGTTTGTTCGCTTCCTTCGCTCCTCCGCTTCGTTCCTTCCAAAAAATGATCCCCGCAAAATATTAGGTCATTTGGACGTCGTTTGGGTCCCTGAAACATCAAAATATAGAAAATAGGGTTTTCTGCCAATGCAGGGTTAATTCCAGAAAAATAGGAAAATTGTCAAATCTTCCCAAAATCCTTATAAAACAATGATATAACCCTTATATTATGCAAATATGATTGAAATATGAGTATTATAATGCAAAGTTCATGTATGCATTTTACATGCATCAACATCCCCAAGCTTAACCTATACTAATCCTCGAGTATAAAGGTGATAAAACCAACATGGACTTTGCATTTTAATACTATCAATGGATATCAAAGATGATTACTATTACTACATAAGTCAAATGATTCATTCTTCAAAGGAGTAGCAATATGCAAGATAGATTATGAAGTGATATTAAATATTCAATGTAAGGATGTTCAATGATAATTCACAAAGTGCAACATAGAAGAAAGTACTATGGACCAAATGTATGCATAATGAAAAGTAAAAACAACCTATGATGGTCATAGAGTACTCTTCTAAATCTGAATACAAAAGGTGAACACTTTGGAAAGATATATAAATGAGTAGAGGTAAAACATTAATAAGTTTCATCTAACTTCCAAATGCTTCTACTTAAGTTAATGTTTGCAATGTGGTATTCATTGGCGTCAAGCTCTCATTACCCCCATCATAACATCTTGAATGGTTAAAGTTTAAAGTGAAAGCAAATATGAGTAGTGTGCTTGACAAAGTATGGGTTGAAAGCTTCATGCCCCGTGAATACGAGTACCTACACCATGGTGTTACTCAATTTGGGCTACCAAGCAAGTTCAAGTTAAAGTCATTGTAAAAATAGCGTCATCAAGAGGGTCAACTGGGGTACCTCTTGTCCCAGGACATGGAACAAGCCCATGTCAAAATGACAAGACAAACAAACATAATGAACAATATCAACACCCTTTTTTATTTACTATTGATATAGCTTTTTATTATGATGTGCATCACTAAAGGTTCACAATAGCATGTAAGTAAATTTCCACCATGAATGATGCATGGCTTAGATTAGCAGCCCAGGTGTCTCTCTAGCCATTTGTACAAACTACTTAAACTTACTTAGTTTCCACATTTATTTGGCACTATGATAGGCATCCATAAACAAAAGTACATGATATCAACTAAATATAATTAAGAACATGTTGAAAGTTTGCCATGTGACAGCACATATGGGCTAACCCCGAACCAAGACTCTTGTCAAGCTCACAGCTTCATAATTTTAATCACAATGGTTCTTGTTTATTAAGTGCAATAAAAGTAAGGTGTGAGAGCTTTTTAACCAACTTTTCCCATAACAATCAATAACATCATCATTTTAATTCAGAAGTATAGATAATACAAAATAACATGATAAACATACTCGGAATAGCATAAAGCTAATAGGTAGATATGGTGGACTCACTGGAAAAACTTTGGTTGAAGGTGTTGGAAAACAAGTTTTTACTTGTTGGAATTTTTGGGCTAGCAAAAGGGAGAAAGTTGACCGTCTAAATGCATGCACAAGTATCCATAGAACTAACCAATCCATGTTAAACAAAGTAAAGTAACATTCAGCATCAAAACATGAATAAAAGATAGCTCTTGATAAAACACTTGCAAATTAATACTCATTAAAAACACATGATTCATGGAACTATATGTATCTTTTTGAATCAACTCAAACATCCCTTTCCCAATCTTTTTACTAGCATCCAACTTAATTCAACCCACATTTGCAGTAGCTCTCTCATGTATAAATGATAGTGGTGGTCTCAAGACAAGCAAAAAATCAAACCGAAATGAAAAGCAAATAAAAGACGCTCCAAGTTTATGCGATAAAGTGCATTGATCGAAAAACAGAAGTTAGACGTGTGCAAACAGAGAGTGTGTTGGTCCAGTGGGCTTGTCTTCACATCCCCAAGCTTATGGTCTTCACCATCCTTGGATAGATCTTTGTGCATCTCCTCTAATCCCTTTGAAAAAACTTCAAAACACTGTTTCTCCCATTTCTTTTCTGTGGGGTGACATTAGTAGTGATAGACAAATGAATTGCTTGCTGCATAAAATCCTTAAACAAAAATTCATATGAATGTCCAGAAAGTGTATAATGTTGTATGCCTACATATAAACTCAATTGGATCAAAAAGATTCAAGTTAAAAGTTCAAAGAATGCATCAAATGAAATGGGACAGAATCTGTCCAGAAAAACAGCAGCTGTGAAACGCATTTTTCTACCCATCTTAAGTATGTCGAAAAATTCTGAAACAATTCATGCTCACAGAGTATGCAAAGTTGCAACTACAGTTAAAATATCAGCTCATTCAGAGTTACAGAATAGGATTGAAAAATCATACCGTGCACAGATTCATGCTGGAATAAAATCTCCGAATACAATAAGCAACTTTTTCAATCCAAAAATGGGTAAAACTTGGCACTTTATTAAAAATTCCAGAAACAAAACTAAAAAATAAATCTCTTGTTACAGCAAGAGGACACAAAGAAAATAAAAAATAAAAACAACCGGGTTGCCTCCCGTAAAGCGCTTTCTTTATAGCCATATAGCTAGGCATGATAGTTTTAATGATGCTCACATAGGAATAAGAATTGAAATGCAAAAGAGAGCATCAAGACAAAAAATATGAAACTCATTTAAGTCTAACCCACTTCCTATGCATTGGGATCTTGTAAGAAAATAAATCATTGAAACACAAAGCAAGTAGCATAGGAAGATAAAACAAGAGCAATTTCAAGGCTTTGAACTTAAAGAGAGAAAACGTAATAATATTGAAATGTTTAGAACCATGTTTTCCCCTCTCATAATAGTTACAAGTAGTGGAACCAAATTTGATAAAACAACTATTAGATTGGTGCAACTTTGCAAACTTAGGAACATATAAAGGATTATTAAAACTATCATGTAAGATATTAGCATGTTTTCCTCTCTCAAAATAATTGCAAGAAACATCATAAACATTATTGTTGTGGGTGTAATGGTTATTAGTGCAAGATAATTTCAGCCCACATATGTACTTTTCAACATATAAAAGCTTCTCCTCCATGGTGTGAATAGGGGAATTCAAAAATAAAGTAGGACTCTCATAAGTGAGAGTGTTGTCACAAGCAGCAAGTATATCATTTTTATCCTCACATAATTTGGTGACAACTTCTAAACATTGAGAATTATCAATAAGCGTAGGACCATCATCTAAAGCATTATCATATAGCACATTTAAACAACACTCCTCATTATCATCAATAAGTTCACTAGTGGCATCATTAAAAAGTAAAGGAGCATTATTAGTTTCATCATAATAGCATGGGTTATCATATATAACCATAGAATTTTCAGTTTGACACTCATCATAACATGGGTTCTCATAAAAAACAAAAGATTTTTGAGTTTGAGTGCTACTACCAAATGTTGATAGTGAAGTTGGGAGATCCAACTCTTCCCCAAGTTTAGGTTGGAACATATCCATTTCAATCTCCTCTTCACATTCTTCCTCTTCCAAGCTTATGTTTTCATCATCCTCTTCCTGCAAAATATTAGTACTTTCCATGGAAGCAAGAATTCTTTCTTTAACATAAACATTGTCACTAAATTCTTTTTTGCAAAGTTGGAGAATAATAGAAATTTGTACTTTCATTACACGAGCTTCATGACTAATTGTAAGAAATTTATCAATAAGAGAGTCTATCTCATGGGCTCCAACATAAGTAATATATTTCTCAACTTGTTCTATATCAGGGCATGAAAATTTATCTTCACGATAACAAGCAATTATAGGATCACTATTATACTTGCATTGATAGTGGGAATGTTTAACAGCTCTTCTATTGCAACAAGTTATATCATGTAATTCACAAAACTGAATAGCCATTTTGTGAAGAGCTTCAAGCAATTTACGCATTCTTGTTCCCTCTTCGGTTGATTCATATTCAAAGTAGGCTTCCATATTTTTAACATAACCATTAGGCATAGACATTCCAGAAAGTTTCGCCATCTTTTTTTTTTGTGTTTTGATATATAAAACTGAAAATAAGACTAAACTAAATGCAAAACTGAAAGTAAATATAAGAAAAACTCACAACCAAACAAGTTAAAGAGGAAAACCTCCCCAAGCTTAGATGATTGCAAGATGTAAAACAAACAAAAAGAAATGCAGAACTGAAAATAAATATCTAGTGCAAACAAGAATAAAAACTTAAGCGCTACACTCCCCGACAACGGCGCCAGAAAATGTCTTGATACCCACAAGTATAAGGGATCGTTGAAATCTTCCATGTGTAAGTATTTGTATCGATCCCACAAGGAGTAGAAGGTATAAGTATTTATCCTCTCAAATAAGAGTGTCACCTCTCTTATTATCTATGCACTAGACAAACTAAAATGATTAAATGATGCAAGTGTTTTTGGGTTTTTGGTGTAGAGTTTGCAATAAAGTAAAAAGCTGAAAATAAAATATGACAAGTGAAAACTCTCAAAGAGAGAAAGCCCAATCCTTTATGCAGCAAGAGGACAAGCTTGAGTGGTGTGTTTCTTATAGGTGGAAAATATTCCCAAGGGCTACATGGATTTCATGGCATAAATATTTCTAGAACAACAAGGTACACATTTTATCAAGTTTTAATCTTCTTTGGACTGAGCCATAATTAGGTGTAGTTAAATAAATAAACTAAACCCCTTATGATGGATCATGTGGCCAAGTAAATGACTGCACAAGAATTATTAAGACATAAAGTCCCACCATAGCATTACACTCTAAGGTCCCTGATATAAATCCCCTCCTAATGTAACTTCATGTATTAGACCAAGGTTTACGTGTCCTCCTAGGTCCTACCCATTCCATAACACTAGTGTGATAGCACCTTCATGCATTACTCAATATATGGTGCACTTCATACATTGTACATCAAGACAATCATAAAAGATAAAAACTTGACCAAATACTCAACACAAGTTAAGTGAAAATTATTGCCAATCCATCCTATGCCCCCAGGAACATGAGAGAACTACTCACGACGCGAAGACATGATATGATTCAATGGTATAAGTGATACAACACAATCTGAAAATATAATCTCCCCACAAAACAATGACAAGTAGCAATTCACAAACATGTAGAATAGTACTTAGACAATAGCTAGGGTTCGAACTATCTCAAACTATGAGGGGGATGAAGTGGATCACGAAGATGGTGATGGAGATGGTGCTGGTCTTGACGATGGTGTTGATGGAGACTCCGGAGGGGGGATGGAGGAGCCTTCCGGAGGTGATTCTGGCGGTGTTTCCCCCCTCCGATCTTCTCCGGCGGCAGCCTTCTATCTCCTGTTTCTTGGTTTTGTGTTTCTCCGCCGCCTCCTCGCGAAACTCCTCGGGGGACTATTTTTATAGTCGGTTTTAGGTCAAGACAAAGGCACTGGGACGAAGATCGACGGCATCGGAGGCTCGAGGCCCAGGATAGGGGCCCCACGCGGCCAAGGAATCTGGCCGCGTGGGCCCACCTCTTTCGGCCCTCGGGTCTCCGTTTGTTCGCTTCCTTCGCACCTGCGCTTCGTTCCTTCGAAAAAATGATCCCCGCAAAATATTAGGTCATTTGGACGTCGTTTGGGTCCCTGAAACATCAAAATATAGAAAATAGGGTTTTCTGCCAGTTTAGGGTTAATTCCAGAAAAATAGGAAAACTGTCAAATCTTCCCAAAATCCTTATAAAACAATGATATAACCCTTATATGATGCAAATATGATTGAAATATGAGTATTATAATGCAAAGTTCATGTATGCATTTTACATGCATCAATAGGCGATTAAAATTACTAGTCATCGACCCGTGCATCCGCACGGTCTAGATATTTGAAAATGCATGAACTATATTTAGTAGTATAGATCGTATTTGGAAAGAGAAGTAATACTATTAGGAATATAACAAAAAGGACATTTGGATTACACTTCAGGACAAATTTGTAGCCATGGTGCCGAAAAGTAACAAATTTAGCAGAATTTGGAATGGTCGAACTACGCTTTCAACAATTTTACTATTTTCCCCACTATGTTATAGTTGTAATCCGCAAGAAAACATAGTTGTAGCCTTATTAAAAATTACATTTATAACACAGTATAACTTGATTTTTAAAATGAGAAGGAGCAGATATGTGTTGAAGAAGCAACATATGTCGTATTATTGAGTTGGATCAGATGGCATCTAACACAGGACATGTTTGATCTTAGAAGGCATTAATCTCTTGCTGTTGTATGGAGTTAAGGACCTAGAAAATTGATGGTAGAAACATATGACAGTTTTTTTTAGGCAAAACATTGAGAAAATTACTGCAATTTTCATTTATATTTTATAAGTACAAATTTACAAATCAAATCACCGAATTTCTATAATGCTGGTAGAAACATATGACAATTAATATGGATAATTTCTATATAGTATTGAAAGTTATAAGGAAATTTCGTACTTATGCCTATGTCAGTAACACATGACTTACAACAATAATATCATTTACATGGAGACTCCTGTAGCACTTGTAAAATTCATAACACTATGTCATCAGAAGCAAATGGAATTTAGTCCGTCCAACCGAAGAAGTGGGTTATGATCTGCAAAAAAAAATACAATTAGTAAATATCAGCTTAATTTGGAAGAATATAAATTATGCTAAATCACTAATGATAAACTTAATGAGCATTGCCATAATTCATAGTGTGAGGTTGCTTAGTACAAAACCTGCCCTTTTGCACGTTCCTCTTGGGCTCTCACACAGCTTTAATCATAAATGCCAGATGAATATATATAACCTCTCACAAGTTTAGAAGGACATGTAATAAATAGCGAGTATAACCTCTATACAATCATGATGTGCCCGTGTGGTTAATCTGCAGAGCAAGCATACATGTAAACGTCTGCACCAGAGGAATTGAATCATGCCACTGAACATCCATCTGATAACATCGTGATGGGATATTGAGAAGAGCTAGCTCTTTATACACTGAACTCTAGTATCAGCAATGCGAGCTGATGCATATATACCAGGAGAAACGATACACTGATTTTGTATCAAATCAAAACCCAGAAAGGGCCCTGAAAAAAACATATTAGCAGCGCTCCAACAATCAACTTCTTCCGGATCAAAGGAACGCACTGATCTCAAAATTGTTTTATCAATGAAGCACATGGATCTGATGGGAAACAACAGCGAAATGGCTTACCACAGGATAATAGTAATACTAATGGTTCTCGGCGCCGGAGAACGCTGCGGCGGATGGATGTGCGAGCGCAAACTTCCGATCTGACGTTGAATATAACCCGTTGTGCTGCTGAGCCAGGCTGCAATGAGAATTGAGAACGCGGAGTAGGCGATGGAACCTTCGCCAGCAGCCCATCGAGGTTGACGTAGCACTGTACGCCATACACCGTGCCGGTCGACCGGCCGGCGCTTGCCGCAAGCCCGCAGCCTCACACAGCCATCAACGGCTAGGAAAGTAGGAATCTCTAGACGCAGCGCAGCAACAGGTCTACTTCTCAATTCCACGCCATATGATGCATATAGATGATCCGTAAGAAATTGAAGCCAACATCGGACGACGGGACGATCGGAGGCAGGATTAGGATTTTCTTTCTGTGGTGAAAGTTATCGGGAGGATGGAGGCGACGATTAGATTTTTTTTTTGTCGTTTCGTTTTGGAAAGAGGAGTCCACCTCGCGTGGGTGGAAGAGGCGGACATCACCGACGGCTGTGCATGCATTATAGATTGATCTGATGGATCAGATTTGCTAACCATCAGGATTAACGTGGTGCGTCCTACGGTGCCTTCAATTAGTAAATATAAGATTATGGTTTAGGCTTGAATAAATGCGGAATAAAACTAGTGTTTAATTTATCAAGCATAAAACCTACACAAGCTAGGTTTACCTATGTGCACCAACAACTTATGCTAACAAAGATAAGCAACTATGTGATAGCAATTTATATAACTTAAAGCTCGAAGACTATCACAAAGATAATTGCATAAGTAAAGAGGTCGGGTATAGAAATAAGTGAGGAACGTAGAGACGATGATTTATCACAAAGTTCACTTCCCAATGGAAGCTAATCTCCATTTGGAGCGGTGAAGAGTCACAAAGTGATCCCCGAATAGCCGTCAAATGGCACACCATAACTCCTTCATGCCCCCACCAATGTGGAGTACCACGAGCCACTATGGGACACTTGAGGGTGGTCACCAAACCCGTACAAGGTTGGGGCAAACTCCACAACTTAATTGGAGGCTCCCAACAAATCCCGTGAGCCACCAAACCTCCGAGATGACAACGACCGTCTAGGGCACCCATGTACCCTAGAGGAACAAGCTCAAGGGCACCCAAGCACCCAAGAGTAACAAGCTTCTCAACTTCAACTTTCACGAATCACCGTGGAGAACTCAATCCGATGCAACCGATGCAATGGCAAGAAAACAAATAGTGCTCAAGTCCTTCACTCTCAAATCCCACCAAAGCAACTAATGCTATGGCGGGAGAAGAGAGGAAGAACAAGGAAGAACTCAACAAATGAATCCCCAAGATCTAATTCCAAATAACTTCCCCTCACCTAGAGAAGAGATTGATTGGCGGAAAGATTGATGTAGATCTCCTCTCTCTTTTCCTTAAAGAGGAGCAAGAATCATTGGAGGGATTGAGAGATAGGCAAGGTTTAGATGGTCAACAATGGAGGTCACAACTGTGCTCAAGAGTAAAGGAAATCTGACCGTTATGCAGTTTTTCGTGCCGTCCGGAATAGATCTGGAATTTTCCAGATCCAATCCGAACCTGTAACAGAAGGTTTTCCGTGCCAGTTCGGAATCAGCTCGGACAATTCCGAACATTCGGAATTCAATTAGAAAATTCCGGATGAATTCTAAATGCCATACAGAACGTAAAACAGCATGCACGAGAAACGCGATATCTTTTACATCCGAACTCTGTTTTTTATTATCTTGGGCTCGTTGGAATCACAACAACGAGCTCTACTAGATTATTCAGAGAAACATTATAGTCCAACAAAATAGGTTAGAGCCAAATGGAGAGAGGTTAGAACTCTCTATAAAAGAATAGGGCTTATTACTTTCGTGGCCAACTTCCCTTAGCTTTGCTCGTTTTTGCCCCACTAGCTTAGCTTTCCTCATTTTGCCCCACTTCGCTCTATCCACTCTCGCAGGCGGCCAAGCGGCCGTTTCCGTCGGGTCAACCTCCAGATAGGGGCACTTGTTTAATCAAGGGATACCTTCGATGGGCCCCACGTGGTCTTTCTCCCTTTGCTTCCTCACGAGTGGGGCCGGGTTAGGGCCGGATAGGAGGAGTGTTTGCATGCAGCCGTGCGCATCCATGCTGCTCGTCGTCCCCGAATTTGGGCGCCTTCAATGCCAGGCAAAAAGCTGCATCGCCGCCTACGCTGCCGGCCTGGCCGCGCATCTGCACTGCCGCGCAGCTGCTCTCTTGCAAAGTCTGTCCTGCCGCACGCTAAGTCTGGCGAGCCGAATCAATGCCCCGGTCGTCGGTCACCATTGCTGCCGGCCGGTCCAGACGTCGCCCACTGATGCCTAGAAAAGGAGCCATTTTCCTCTTCCATTGCACCCCCATCGCCGAGTGATCTACTCTTCCTCTCCTTGCCACCCAAGCCCAGCCCTCTAATCTTTGGGTTGATCCTTTCATGGCTCGTGGTGGTGGCGGCTCCACTCCAGAACCGCTGTCGCCACGTCAATTATCCTTGGGTTCTTCAGTCGAGCGAGGGCGGCAGCAGGGAAAGTAAACCTCGGAGCCGGGCCAGGGCTTCTCCGAGTTCGAGCAGGACTCCTCCGAGCTCGAGCAGGGGCAGGGGCACCTTTGCCGTCCGCCGGTCCATTGCCCCCGATCCCATTCCCTTCATCGATCTTGAGTCCGATGAGGAGGGGGAGGAAGAGGAGGAGTGATACGTGTCAAACGTATCTATAATTTTTGAGTGATCCATGCTAGTTTTGTGACATTGTCACATGTTTCTACTATCATTTTATATCATTTTAATGCATTTGTCAGACTAACCTATTGACAAGATGCCCAGTGCCAGTTCCCTGTTTTTGTGCTGACTTTGTTGCAGAAAGTTACTTCTGGAAATATTCTCGGAATTGGACGAAAATTTGCGACAATTTTTTATTGGACAAATGAAGACCGGAGCCAAACGGGCGACCTTGGGGGCCACCCACAGGCCAGGGGAGGCCCCCTGCCGCGGCCCTAGGGCAGCCCGCGGGTGGGACCCGCCCCTGCCCTGTGGGCACCCCCCGGCCGCCTCCGACGCCTATAAAATCATTCCCGATGAAAAAACCTTGACCCCCGAAGGATTTTCCCAAATACGTAACAGAGCTCTGTCGCCATCGCCGACAAGTTTCGAGGGTTCAGAAGGTCCTGTTCCGGCACCCTGCCGGGATGGAGATCGACCGCCGGGGCCATCTCCATCAACACCGCTGCTTCCCGCGATGAGGAGGGAGTAGTCCCTCACCGAGGCTGAGGCTTATACAACTAGCTATGTGGTTATCTCTCTCTCCCATGATGTGATTTTCGTTGTGATCATGAGCTTTGTTAGTGTAGTTGAATACATGATGTTTCCCTATGTGTAATGGATATGATGTTGCTCAAGTGGTATTATTTAGTACAATTTCCGGAGCCACCGTTGTGATCATGGTCCCTCGGTGACAGGATGGGTGCCGTGTGTGACTCTATGGATAATAGATTGGAAGGATCTTCATCATGAGTTTGTTCTTTATTTGTTGTATTGAATAGATCATGAGGTTTCTTGATGCTTGTGTTATTGAAGAAAGAGACTATTCAAGAAATAGGTTGTGGTGTTTGTTAGTACTATCTTTGGATGCGGATATTGACAGCATGAAGTGTCCATAGATGTGGAATACGAACTTTAAGGTGTGCTTTTCGTAGCCCTATGCAATTCTCATCCTATTTGATCCACGAAAGAATGATCTCCGAGTAACGTCTACCACGCATGTATTTTTGTGGGAACTATCATGTGTTTAATTATGTTAATGATGTTGAGAGTAGTCACTAGTGAAATTATGAAGCCTAGGCCTTGTTTCCAAGCATTGATACACCATTTTTAGTCACTTTTGTTACTTGTTTGCTTGCTGCCATTTTTATTACAGAATTACAAAATCACCTTTTACCATCCATATCACTGGCATTTTACCATCTCTTCGCCGAACTAGTGCACCTATACAACTGACAATTGTATTAGGTGTGTTGGGGACACAAGAGACTTCTTGTATCTTAATTGCAGGGTTGCTTGAGAGGGATATATTTGACCTCTACCTCCTGTGGATTCGATAAACCTTGGGTTACTCACTTAAGAGAAATTTGCCGCTGTCCTATAAACCTCTGCGCTTGGAGGCCCAACAAGTCTACAAGTCTACAAGAATAGAAGTGTGTAGTAGACATCAAGCTAATTTTTGGCGCCGTTGTCGGGGAGGTGAGCGCTTGAAGGTATCTTCTTTAGATTCTGCAGTTATATCTTTTTGTTTCTTGTTTTTATTTCACTAGTTTGGCTTATGGAACGTTGTTCTTTGAATTTGCTTTTTGAGAGTGACCTCTCCACCACTCCCATGGTGGATAAGGTTACTCCACATACTGAATTTATTCCTTTCAAGATACCGATGGGGATAATTGATCGTGTTATGAGTAATTGCTATGCAGGAGATGGAGCTATACATCCTAGTTATCATCTGCTTTATATTAAAGAGTTATGTGAGTTGTTTGAGATTGCAGGTGTATCAAGAGAGGTAATTATTTTCCTTATCACTTAAGGAGAAAGCATTGGAGTGGTATAGGCTTCTAGACAATTCTCACTTGTTGGATTGGAAGGAGCTTATGTCTCTCTTTTATTCTAAATTTTATCCTCTTCATGAAATTCATCGAGATAGAAATTATATCTACAATTTTTGGCCACATGACGGAGAGAGCATTGCTCAAGCTTGGGGGAGATTGAAATCATTAATGCTTAAATGTCCTAACCATGATCTTTCCAAGGATATTATTGTTAATAATTTTTATGCAAGGCTATCTCGTCATGATAAGGAAATACTTGGTGCTTCTTCTATGGGTTCTTTTACAAGTAAGAAGATTGATGCTAAATGGGATGTTATTGAAAAGATTCAACAAAACATTGAAGATTGGGAGATCGACAAAGGTAAAGAGTCAGTTATAAATTATGAGTATGATTGCATTAAGTCTTTTGTTGAAACTGATAGTTTTAATAAGCTTATTGCTAAGTTTGGACTTGACTCTCATATAGTTGTTGATATCTATAAATCTTTCGCTTCTCATATTAATATTCCTAAAGAGAAATGGTCTAAGCATCATGAACCTTTCAAAGACATTTGCAAACAAAATGAAATTGTTAATGATGATTGCAATAGACATGATCCAATCTCTACAAATAATGTTCCATATAAGCATGTTAATTTTTGTGGAGTGCATAGACCTTGTGAAAGCACTCGGGTTGAAGAAGATAAATATTGTAAGCAACATAAGCATGAAAGAACTAGCAAATGGCTTAAGGATTTATATAAATTTGCTAGAGAATCAAATGACCTCTATCCTTTTATGTGTGAACTTTGCAATGAAGAAGGTCATTTTAATTTCCAATGCTCGTACATTAATGATAGAATTATCAGCCAGTTTTGTGATAACATGATCACCTCTAGTCTTTATGATGAACTTAAATTATTTTTGGGGTGTGAAGACTTATCAGAAAAAACTTCTTGGTTAGATAGTAGTGTTGGAGATATGCCCAAGAGGCAATAATAATGATTGTTGTTTATCATATTTCTCCGTTCATGATATGTTTAATTCCATGCTAGAATTGTATTAACCGGAAACAAATACATGTGTGGAATATAAACGGTAATGTGTCCCTAGTCTTTCCTCTTGTGACTAGTTCGTTTGATTAAGTGATGGTTAGATGTTTCCTAACCATGGATTTATGAATCACTTGATAAACGAAGTTTGTATCATGGGAGATGATATAATGGACAAGACTCAAATTAAATAGATGTCAAATATAGTTTCCTTAGACCATGAGATTATGTCACTCCCGCTTATCGGAGGAGAGCTTTGTGGACATCAAACGTCACTTCGTAACTGGGTGATTATAAAGGTGGCTTTCAGGTTCTCCAATGATAGGTTGTTGGGTGGCATGTTTCAAGACTGGGATTTGTTCGTCCAACAGTTGGATAGATATCTCTGGGCCCTCTCGGTAGTATAGAATCCAAACGCTTGCAAGCATATGACTAAGTGGCTAGTCATAAGGGATCCTATTCTATGGGAACGAGTAAAGAGAACTTGTCGGTAACGAGATTAATCAGATATGGAGATATCGGTGGATTAAATCTCGGACAAGTAATATATCGTGAAACAAAAGGAATCGTATATGGATTAATTGAATCCCGGACATTGTGGTTCGACTAGTAAAGTACTTCGTCGAATATGTAGGAATTAATATGGGCATCCCGGTCCCGCTATTAATATGACATATTCACGAACCCGCAGAGTCACACACTTAACGTTCGATGTAGTTAGGGTTCGAGATAAATGATGGTGAGAACGAATATTGATTCGGAGTCCCGGATAGGATCCCGGACGTCACGAGGAGTTCCGGAGTGGTCCGGAGAATAAGATTCATATAAGGAAAGTGGTTTCCGGAGGTTTAGAAAGGTTCGGGGATTTATCGGTAAAGTACCGGAAAGTTCTAGAAGGTTCTAGAGGGGTCTAGAAGTGGGGCCCATAGGAGTATGGGGTCCACAAGGCATGAAGGGGTAGTGGGCTGGCCTATTGGGCCAGCCGCACCACACCCTCAATGGCCCACTCGGGCCAAACTTCTAGAAAGGGGGGGGCGGCCTAAACCCTAGGGGTTGCTTGGCGGGCAAGCCTCCCCCCCTTGCCGTCGGCCCTAGATGGGGTGGGGCGCAGCCCCCCCTTGACCCCCTATATAAGGAGGGGTAGGGGAGGTGGTGCGGCACCCTAAGGACCACCCCATAGGTGCCCTAGCCGCACTACTCCCCAACCCTAGCCGCCGCCTCCCTCCACCTCCTCTCTCCCGATAGACGCTTGGCGAAGCCCTGTCGGATCTCCACCATACACACCACGCCACCGTCGTCGTGCTGCTGATATCGCGAACCTCTCCACCACCTCTTGCGGGATCAAGAACGTGGAGTCTTCATCGAGCTGTACGTGTGGATCTCTCGGAGGCGTTGCTCGTGCGGCGCTTGGATAATACATCTCCTCGCGACTAGACGAGTCTAGTTGCGGGGATCGACTAGCCAACCCCTGCCTCGACAAAACACTCATGGTTTTCTTCGAGGGTGAGATTCGATCTCCTTCTTGCTACCAACCTCTCGTAGATCGGATCTAGATGTTGGGTTTATTCCGCTATCTTTGCGTAGGAAATTTTTGTTTTCTATGCTGCGACCCTTCAGTGGTATCAGAGCCTAGATCTATTCGTAGATGTTGGTGCGATTAGACACAAGTGTTGTGGGCGTTGATAATTTGTGTTGCTACCTTCTCGTGTGCACTTTGCATCTTTGCGGTACTGTGAGATTGAAGCGGCCCGGACCAACTTTACTCGTCCACGCACGAGAGACCGGTTCCACGACTGACATGCAACTTGTTTTGCATAAGTGGCTGGCGGGTGTCTGTTTCTCTTGCTTTAGTGAAGATGCAATTTTCAATGGAAGGCCTTTCAAAAGGATGAGTAAATCAGCAACTATTTTATCACCGTTATGGCTTTGCGTAGATTAGAATGGTTCTATCTATTGACCCATTAGAAGCCACGTAAAAATTGCATAAACAAAGTAGAGGCGTCTAACTTGTTTTTGCAGGGTTTGTGATATGGTATAGCCCAAGATGTGATTATGTGTTGTATGCAATGATCATGTTTTGTAATTGTCACGACTTGCATGTCGATGAGTACGGCAACCGGCAGGAGCCTTATGGTTGTCTCATATTTATTGTATGACCTGCGTGTCACTTTAAAATGCCATGTAATTGCTTTACTTTATTGCTAAGGTAGCTATAGTAGTAGTTGCAATAGTTGGTGGAGGCAATCATGGTGATGGCGCCACGAGCTGGTGATGATGGAGATCATGCCGGTGTCTTGGAGATGGAGATCAAAGGCACAAGAAAAGGCTATACCATGTCACAATTTATGAATTGCATGTGATGTTAATCCTTTTATGCACCTTATGGTTTATGCTTAGATACGATCTCGACGGTAGCATGATAAGGTGATCTCTCACGTTAATATCAAGAAGTGTTCTTCCCTAGTATGCGCCATTGCCAAAGTTCGTCGTTTTGAAGCACCACGTGATGATCGGGTGTGATAGATTCTACGTTCACATACAACGGGTGCAAGCCAGTTTGCACATGCAGAAATACTACGGTTTCCTTGACGAGCCTAGCATGTATAGACATGGCCTCGGAACACAAGAGCCGAAAGGCTAAACACGAGTCATATGAATGATATGATCAACATGGAGATGTTCACCTTTTGAAGCTGCACCACTTCACGTGATGATCGGTTGTGGTGTAGTGGATTTTGGATCGTGTCTCACTAAACAACCAGAGAGATGTTGAGTTTAGTGGGAGTTCGTTTTATAATTAGATTATCTTTCGAACACAATATCATGAACATAGTCTAAACACCTTGCAAATAATGTTGTAGATCAATGGCCCTTCCCAACATCACCATGAACTTTAACGCGTTCCTAGAGAAAGACAAGCTGAAAGACGATGGAAGCAATTTCTCAGATTGGTTTATGAATCTGAAAATTATCCTCAAAGCTGCCAAGAAACTGTATGTCCTAGATGCACCGCTAGGTGAGGCTCCAGCAGAGGGAGCAGCTGAAGACGTTAGGAATGTCTGGGCAGCCCGTTCTGAGGACCACGAGATAGTTAAGTGCGGTCTGTTGTACGGCTTAGGACCTAAGCTTCAAAAGCGTTTTGAGCACCATGGCGTTCATCAGATGATCGTTGATCTGAAAGCTATGTTTCAGACTCAAGCCAAGGTGGAGAGGTATGAAGCCTCTTCTAAGTTCTTTAGCTGTATGATGGAAGAGAACAGCTCCGTCAGTGAACACGTGCTCAAGATGTCTGGGTACGGTGATCGTCTGGCGCAGCTGGGTGTTGTGATTCCCAATGAGTTGGGGATTGACCGTGTTCTCCAGTCACTTCCACCTAGCTACAAAAGCTTTGTGATGAACTATAACATGCAAGGGATGGAGAAAACTCTTCCTGAGCTTTTCGCGATGTTAAAGACCGCGGAAGTGGAAATCAAGAAGGAGCATCAAGTGTTGATGGTCAACAAGACCACCAGTTTCAAGAAAAAGGGCGAAAGAGACAACTTCAAGAAGGACGGCAAGCGAGCTGCCGGGCCTGCGAGGAAGTCAAGGAAAGGCCCTAAGTCTGATACTGAGTGCTTCTACTGCAAGGGAACCGGACACTGGAAGCGGAACTGCCCCAAGTATCTGGCAGACAAGAAGGCTAGCACCGTCAAACAAGGTATATATGATATACAAGTTATTGATGTGTATTTAACAAGTGATCGTAGTAGCACCTGGGTATTTGATACTGGTTCAGTTGCTAATATATGTAACTCGAAACAGGAGCTGCGGAATAGTCGACGCTTGGCAAGGGACGAGGTGACGATGCGCGTTGGAAATGGATCAAAAGTTGAAGTCATCGCTGTCGGCACACTCCCTCTGCATTTACCTTCGGGATTAGTTTTAAACCTTAATAATTGTTATTATGTGCCTGTGTTAAGCATGAACATTGTATCCGTATCATGTTTATTGCAAGACGGTTATTCATTTAAGTCTGAAAACTTTGGTATTTCGATTTATATGGATAATACCTTTTATGGTCATGCACCTGAGAGGAATGGTTTATTTCTATTGGATCTCGATAGTAGTGATACACATGTTCATAACATTGATGCCAAAAGATGCAAAGTGAATGATGATAATACCACATATTTGTGGCACTGTCGTTTGGGTCACATTGGTGTAAAGCGCATGAAGAAACTCCATTCTGATGGACTTTTGGATTCACTTGATTTCGAATCATTTGAAACTTGCGAACCATGCCTTATGGGTAAGATGACTCGAACACCCTTCTCCGGCACAATGGAGAGAGCAACAGACTTGTTGGAAATCATACATACCGATGTGTGTGGTCCGATGAGTGTTGCAGCGCGCGGTGGATATCGTTACTTCTTGACCTTTACCGATGATTTGAGTAGATATGGGTATATTTACTTAATGAAACACAAGTCTGAAACGTTCGAAAAGTTCAAAGAATTTCAGAGTGAAGTCGAGAATCATCGTAACAAGAAAATAAAGTTTCTTCGATCCGATCGTGGAGGCGAATATTTGAGTTACGAGTTTGGCATGCATTAAAGACGTATGGAATTGTTTCACAACTCACGCCACCCGGAACACCACAGCGTAATGGTGTGTCTGAACGTCGTAATCGAACCTTATTGGATATGGTGCGATCTATGATGTCTCACACAGATCTGCCACTATCATTTTGGAGCTATGCATTAGAGACAGCCGCATTCACTTTAAATAGGGCTCCATCAAAATCCGTTGAGACGACTCCATATGAGTTATGGTTTGGCAAGAAGCCAAAGTTGTCGTTTCTCAAAGTTTGGGGTTGCGATGCTTATGTGAAAAAGCTTCAACCTGATAAGCTCGAACCCAAATCGGAAAAATGCGTCTTCATTGGATACCCTAAGGAAACTATTGGGTATACCTTCTACCACAGAACTGAAGGCAAGATTTTCGTTGCCAAGAATGGTTCCTTTCTAGAGAAGGAGTTTCTCTCGAAAGAAGTGAGTGGAAGGAAAATAGAGCTTGACGAGGTTATTGAACCTGTTCTTGAGATGCCGAGTAGCGCAGAACTGGAAGTTGTTCCAGAACAGCCATCACCACCTGAAGAAGGAGCAAATGATGTTGATCATGCTGTTCCAGTCAAGGCTGCTATTGAACCTCGCAGATCAACAAGGGAACGTACCGCTCCTGATCGGTACGACCCTGTCATGAATGTCATGTTGTTGGACAATGATGAACCTGCGAATTATGAGGAAGCAATGATGAGACCAGACTCCGAGAAATGGCTAGGAGCCATGAAATCCGAAATGGAATCCATGTATGAAAACCAAGTATGGACTTTGGTGGACTTACCAAACGACCGTAAGGCTGTTGAGAACAAATGGTTATTCAAGAGAAAGACAGACGCTGACGGAAACGTCACCGTGTATAAAGCTCGACTTGTCGCAAAGGGTTTCCGACAAATTCAAGGAGTTGACTACGATGAGACATTCTCACCCGTAGCGATGCTGAAATCTGTTCGGATCATGTTAGCAATTGCCGCCTTTTATGATTATGAAATTTGGCAAATGGATGTGAAAACCGCGTTCCTTAATGGTCACATTAAGGAAGAGTTGTACATGGTGCAGCTCGAAGGTTTTGTTGATCCAAAGGATGCTAACAAGGTATGCAAACTTCAGAGATCCATCTATGGACTGAAGCAAGCATCGCGGAGTTGGAATCTCCGGTTTGATGAAGTGATCAAAGGGTTTGGATTTGTCCAAACTTATGGAGAAGCCTGTATTTACAAGAAAGTGAGTGTGAGTTCAGTTGCATTTCTAATACTATATGTGGATGACATATTATTGATTGGAAATGATGTTACACTACTTGAAAGTGTAAAGTCTTATTTGAATAAGAGTTTTTCAATGAAAGACCTTGGTGAAGCGGCGTACATTTTAGGCATAAAGATCTATAGAGACAGGTCGAAGCGCCTAATAGGGCTTTCACAAAGTACATACCTTGACAAGGTTCTGAAGAAGCTCAGAATGGAAAATTCAAAGGGGTTCTTACCAATGTTGCAAGGAAAGGTTCTGAGTAAGACTCAGAGTCCTGTTACGGCAGAAGATAGAGAGAAAATGAACAAAGTTCCTTATGCCTCTGCGATAGGCTCTATCATGTATGCCATGCTATGTACTAGACCAGATGTGTGCCATGCTGTAAGTTTGACTAGCAGGTACCAAAGTGATCCAGGAGTGGAACACTGGTCAGCTGTCAAAAATATCCTTAAGTATCTAAATAGAACTAAGGAAATGTTTCTCGTATATGGAGGTGACCAAGAGCTTGTCGTAAGGAGTTACGTCGATGCTAGTTGGGACACAGATCCGGATGATTCTAAGTCTCAGTCCGGATATGTGTTTATTCTGAATGGTGGCGCTGTGAGTTGGAGAAGTTCCAAGCAGAGCGTGGTGGCAAAATCTTCAACGGAAGCGGAGTATGTTGCGGCCTCGTCGGCAGCAAGTGAAGCAGTCTGGATGAAGGAGTTCCTCTCAGAGCTGAGCGTGGTTCCAAGTGCGTCAAGACCTCTGGCCCTGTACTGTGATAATACAGGTGCAATAGCTCTTGCTAAGGACCCGACTTCACACAAGAATACCAAGCATATTAAGCGCCGCTATCACAATTTGCGTGAGAATGTCAAGGATGGTGACATAGAGATTTGCAAGGTGCATACGGATCTGAATGTGGCAGATCCATTGACTAAACCTCTTCCACGAGCAAAACATGATCAACACCGAGAGGCCATGGGTATTAGATTGCTACATATGTAAACTAGATTATTGACTCTAGTGCAAGTGGGAGACTGTTGGAGATATGCCCAAGAGGCAATAATAATGATTGTTGTTTATCATATTTCTCCGTTCATGATATGTTTAATTCCATGCTAGAATTGTATTAACCGGAAACAAATACATGTGTGGAATATAAACGGTAATGTGTCCCTAGTCTTTCCTCTTGTGACTAGTTCGTTTGATTAAGTGATGGTTAGATGTTTCCTAACCATGGATTTATGAATCACTTGATAAACGAAGTTTGTATCATGGGAGATGATATAATGGACAAGACTCAAATTAAATAGATGTCAAATATAGTTTCCTTAGACCATGAGATTATGTCACTCCCGCTTATCAGAGAAGAGCTTTGTGGACATCAAACGTCACTTCGTAACTGGGTGATTATAAAGGTGGATTTCAGGTTCTCCGATGATAGGTTGTTGGGTGGCATGTTTCAAGACTGGGATTTGTTCGTCCAACAGTTGGATAGATATCGCTGGGCCCTCTCGGTAGTATAGCATCCAAACGCTTGCAAGCATATGACTAAGTGGCTAGTCATAAGGGATCCTATTCTATGGGAACGAGTAAAGAGAACTTGTCGGTAACGAGATTAATCAGATATGGAGATATCGGTGGATTAAATCTCGGACAAGTAATATATCGTGAAACAAAAGGAATCGTATATGGATTAATTGAATCCCGGACATTGTGGTTCGACTAGTTAAGTACTTCGTCGAATATGTAGGAATTAATATGGGCATCCCGGTCCCGCTATTAATATGACATATTAACGAACCCGCAGAGTCACACAATTAATGTTCGATGTAGTTAGGGTTCGAGATAAATGATGGTGAGAACGAATATTGATTCGGAGTCCTGGATAGGATCCCGGACGTCACGAGGAGTTCCGGAGTGGTCCGGAGAATAAGATTCATATAAGGAAAGTGGTTTCCGGAGGTTTAGAAAGGTTCGGGGATTTATCGGTTAAGTACCGGAAAGTTCTAGAAGGTTCTAGAGGGGTCTAGAAGTGGGGCCCATAGGAGTATGGGGTCCACAAGGCATGAAGGGGTAGTGGGCTGGCCTATTGGGCCAGCCGCACCACACCCTCAATGGCCCACTCGGGCCAAGCTTCTAGAAAGGGGGGGGGCGGCCCAAACCCTAGGGGTTGCTTGGGGGGCAAGCCTCCCCCCCCCTTGCCGTCGGCCCTAGATGGGGTGGGGCGCAGCCCCCCTTGGCCCCCTATATAAGGAGGGGTAGGGGAGGGGGTGCGGCACCCTAAGGACCACCCCATAGGTGCCCTAGCCGCACCACTCCCCAACCCTAGCCGCCGCCTCCCTCCACCTCCTCTCTCCCGATAGGCGCTTGGCGAAGCCCTGTCGGATCTCCACCATACACACCACGCCACCGTCGTCGTGCTGCTGATCTCGCGAACCTCTCCACCACCTCTTGCGGGATCAAGAACGTGGAGTCTTCATCGAGCTGTACGTGTGGATCTCTCGGAGGCGTTGCTCGTGCGGCGCTTGGATAATACATCTCCTCACGACTAGACGAGTCTAGTTACGGGGATCGACTAGCCAACCCCTGCCTCGACAAAACACTCACGGTTTTCTTCGAGGGTGAGATTCGATCTCCTTCTTGCTACCAACCTCTCGTAGATCGGATCTAGATGTTGGGTTTATTCCGCTATCTTTGCGTAGGAAAATTTTTGTTTTCTATGCTGCGACCCTTCAAGTAGTACTTTTTGGGAAAAATAGCATTCTCAAGGGAGCTTATCATTATTGTGTTGTGAATTGCCGTGACAATGCTTACATTGCAAAAATTAGAAAGAATATCACTTCACCAAAGTATAAAAGGACATATGTTTCTTATGTTGCCAATAATGAAAGGGAGAGATTCTCCCAAGTTTCTCCTGTCTTTTCTAATAATGAATCAGATTATGTGGAGAAGCTCCCTTTCCAACCACTCCCTCCTAAGGTGGTGAAGTAGAAGAAGAAGAGAGGGAGGAGTAAAAATAAAGAGGAAACGGTATCATCCTCTAAGCATATTTCTCCCATCATGGTTGTTCCTAATGAGCATGAATCAAAAATTATTGATGATGATCCACTTAATTGTATTCATTATTATCTTGATGTTAAGTCTATAGGCACTATTGAAGAAGATTATGTTATGCCTGTTACTTATTGTGATGATCATGATTGGGAAAATAATACTACTTATGATCTTGAAAATATTTTTGGCACCAATTTTGAAAATGATGATATTGATAATTGTTATACTGTTGGGAATATTCATGTTTCTTCTAATCATAATGTGGAAAACCCCAAGCTTGGGGATGTTGGGTTTGAAAATCCTTTTGGTATTGAAAGTCATGATGATTTGTTTACAAAAATATATGCTTGGAAAGATGAATATCCGCTTGCTTATGATGATATTATGCCTCCAATTTTTGATGATTATTGTGATGATAACTATGCCATAAAGAATGATTTTAATCATCCCTATGAGACTCGTCATAATTATTACTCTCCTACTGAACATCATCTTTCTAATACACAATTAGTCTATCATGTCCAAGTTCTATATGATAGTCCTACTCTCAATGCTACTAATAATAAAGATTTTACTTATGTGGAGAGTAATAATAATACTTTTATGCATGTGAATCATGAGAAAAATGCTTTATGTGATGGTTATGTTATTGAGTTTTCTTATGATTCTACTGAAAGTTATTATGAGAGAGGGAAGCGTGGTTATATAAATTTTCATCTTATGAAGTTTCCCCTCTTTATGTTGAAGGTTTTAATGTTGCACTTGCTTTGCCTTCCTATGCTTAATGATTTGCTGCATATAATCCATGGACTAAAATTCATATGAATGATCAGAGAGTGTATAATGTTGTATGCCCACTCATAAACTCAATTGGATCAAAAAGATTCAACTCAAAAGTTCAAACTATGCATAAAACAATATGGGACAGAATCTGTCTAGAAAAATAGGAGCAGCAAAACGTATTTTTCTGTCCTACTTAAACTCATCAAAAAATGCTGAAAAAATTTCAGTCATACAGATCGTGCACAGACTTCGTGCAGGAATAAAATCTCCGAATAGAAGTAGCAACTTTTTCAAACCAAAATAGGTAAAACTTGGCACTTTATTAAAAATTCTAGAAACTAAGCTAAGAAAACAATCTCTTGTTACAGCAAGAGGACACAAAGAAAATCCAAATAAAAACAATCGGGTTGCCTCCCGTAAAGCGCTTTCTTTATAGCCATATAGCTAGGCTTACTTACTTGTTGTTTACCGAAGATGAAGCTCATGAGGGAGCTTAAAAGTTGTGCCCTTCTTCCTTGGGAAGTGTTCCATGCATTTCTTATGTGGAAACTGAAACTTCACATTCCCTTCCTTTGAATCAATAATAGCCCCTGTGGTACGAAGAAAAGGTCTTCCAAGAATAATAGGACTAGAGGTTTTATTCTCCATATCCATGATTAGAAAATCCATAGGTACAAAAGTCATATGTAACTCTACCATAACATCACTTACTTTTCCTAAAGCATGTTTAATGGTATTATCAGCAAGTGCAAGTTCAACAGAGCATTTTTCAAGATTCTTTAATTCAAGTACTTCATATAATTCTTTAGATAAAATAGAGACACTAGATCCTAGATCAAGTATGGCATGGTGTGTCTCTTTTCCAATAGTTACTAGCACCTTGGGGATCCATATATCCCCAAGCTTAGGTGGTATCATAGCTTCTTGATTGTATCTAACAATTTTTTCTTTCAAGACATGATTAGCAATATAGGAACCAAAACTAGATTGGTTAACATTAATAGAAGGATCACTTGCAAATTTTTGTAAGATAGATATTAATTCATGCAAGGTACAATTCTCTAAATCAAGCAAAGAATCATTAACTTCACTAAGCATCTTAACTTCTTCAACTTTTACTCCCTTATTATAAAGATCAAATATTTCATAACGGTCATCAAAAACATCTTCAGGTGCTTGGGCTTTATCTAAACTTTCTTTAATTTTTGCTTCCAAAAGCAAGCCATCAAGTAGATAATAAGTATTAGAAGCAGACATATTCATAAAAGAACCTTCACATTCCTTATCCAAAAAGACTCTAGAGGTTTCAGATAATCCTCTATAAAAGATATGCATGAGCATCCAATCTCTAAGGCCATGTTCCATTCCAAAACCTATACTTCTAAATCTTTCCCATGTTTTTACCAAAGGTTCATCTTCCTCTTGTTTAAACTTGATAACCATTTGTTTGGAATAGCAAATCATTTCAATGGAACAAAATCTTTCAACAAAAGCAGCTTTCAAATTAAACCAGATGCTAACGTTACCAGGTGGCCATCTCAATATCCAATCTAATGCTTCCCCCCCCCCCCTAAAGAGTAAGGAAAAAGCTTAAGTCTAACATTAGGATGGTTCAGTTTTAGCATGTTGCATCTTTCATCAAATTTCTTAAGATGAGCTAAAGGATCTTCCTTAGGTTTTCCATAGAAACGATATTCATAGATTGATTTCACTATCTTAGGATCTACCTCAATTTCCTCAATAGGGACATTCTTATTTTGAGGGAAATTCCTAACACTAAATGGCCAATGAGTTCTCTTTTCCATTTGCAAGTTTTTATGTGTTTTTAATTTTTTATGCAAAACTGAAAATAAAATGACACTAAATAATGCAAACCGAATTAACTAATGCAAAACTGAAAATAAAATATGCAAACGGAAATCTAAAAATGATATGCAAGACAATAACAAAACAAAATAAAATGCTTGAAGGTAAAGATGGACAAGATGATGCTCACGTAGGTGCAACCTCCCCAAGCTTAGGTGTTAGCACAAGTTGGTGATGAATTTGACTTTGTTGTGATATCCTTGGATAAAACCTTCCAGCTATGATTCCCCGGCAACGGTGTCGGAGATCTGCCCCAGGAACTAGGGATGTCTCTCAAGGTATCGTGTAAGGGGCTAAACGCGGAGTCAAACAACCCTCAACTTGCTCCGGCGACGGTGCTCGCCGGACTCGCTGCGGGACACACTGCAGAGATGGACACCAGATCTTACCCAGGTTCAGGGCCCTCTTTGGGAGGTAAAACCCCTACGTCCTGCTATGGTGTATTGCACTGCTTGGAGAGGTTCACAGTACAAGGAGAGCTTGCCGAGCTCGAGGTGGCTAACAATGGCTACCTGCTAGTCTTCAGATCTAGGGTTAGGGGCTGCTAGAGCTGAGCCAACCAAAGATCGAACCCTTTACTTGGGCCTGCTCCCCCTCCTTTTATAGGCGTCTTGGACCTCTTCTGCCCGAACATTTGGGCGGGAAGGGTTACCACATCACGACGCGGAAGGAGGCAGGGTGCATGATAAAGGCGGAGTCCACCATAAAGGTGAAGCTCGTGGACGCGGTCCACGGCAGGGGAGCGGCGTCACCAAAGCTGAAAAAGGCCACCGGCCAGCCGGACGGTGGGCTGGCGCTGCTGAGGTAGGAGGTGACCCATGGTGACGTCGCCCTTGGAGCGTAGCTGCAGATGGTTCCCTTATCACCAAAGAGGCAATACTCGTTGTCCGCTTTGCTTGGTGATGCTTTGTTGACTGCTTTATACATGAAAACGGCAACTGTGGCGTCGTCATCATCGCGCGCAGGCGCGCGCGTCACTCTGCACATGGCGCAGAGCCCATGTGCGCTCTGCCGCGGAGGCAGAGATGGCTTCACGAGGAAAGAGCCTCGGCGAGGCAGAAAGCCTCGCCGAGCCCTTCGGCTTTGTCCTTAGCAGAATTGCGGGTGACGTCGGAGACGCCTTGTCGAGGAGCGGTCCCTCGCCAAGGGAGAGATCGCCCTCGGTGAGGAGAAAAGATCCCTCGCGAGGGAAAACCCCTCACGAGGCTCGCCAGGCTTGGAGAGCCTGGTCCTTGGCGAAAATCATCCAAAGAATCTTGTGGGCCCTGGCAGGCCGGCCCGTGGTACCCTGGTTTCCACTGTGCCGACAGTAGCCCCCGGGCCCGTGACGGGCACGCCGAGGCCCATGGACGCAGGCGAAGCGTCGAGGGGCCAAAGATGCCTGACAGGGCCGCGACACGTGGAGCACTGCGGTTGCGCCCACGGCCACGATCTCCTCGGCTTCAACGGGCAACCCGGTGGGGCCCGCCACGTCCGGGGCAACCGGTCAATAAAGCCTGACGCGCAGACTGCGCCCATCACTTCTTCCATTACTCCGCCGCCCTCTTCTTCCAAACATCTCTACTCCCCAGAGCGCATCGCTCCCGAGGTCTTCGTCTTCAAGCATCGATGGCACCCAAGAGAGCAGCAGCTGACCCGAAGGGCAAGACTGTGATGCGGGCCGGCACGGCGGTGGCGGCGGCGTGGGGCGATGCGCTTGTGGCGGCGCTGCCGCCGTCGCATATCAACGTGGCGGCGATTGCGAGGGTGCGCTACCTAGCGGCCTCGAACTCCAATGAGCATGGCGTCACCGAGATGAGGCCGACCAGCAGCAGGCTTCCCGAGGGGTACTACCCCGTTTTTCTCCATACTCTTTACGCCGGCCTTGTTCCGCCTTTTTCCGACTTCCTCTTCGCGATTCTGGAGACGTACCAGATCCATCTTCTTCATCTTCACCCCAACTCCATCCTTATCCTCGCCATCTTTGCCTACCTCTGCGAGGCCTACATCGGCATTCGCCCCTCGGTAGCGCTTTCTCGCAGCTTCTACTCCCTCCGATCCACCGCGCAGAATGAGCGGCTTGGATGCGTCTCCTTCCGCATCGCCGACGCCAGGAGAGAGACCTACATTCCCATCGCGTGGTGCGGTGAGAACGCTGTCACCAAGGTGACGAAGTAGGTGGAGGGCTTCCGCAAGCGGTGGTTCTTCGTCGACACCAAGGGGACGAACCCTCTCCTGGAGGTGCCCGAGGCGCCGCCGAGGAAGTGGGCGCGCTGGGCGAGCGCAGACCTCGAAGGCCCAGAGCTCGACAGGGTGTATGAGTGCATATGGAGGCTTCGCGTTGGCGGGGTCACCGGCCAGATGGTGGCCAAGGACTTCACGAGGTGCCGCATCGCGCCTCTCCAGCAGCATTCGGAGCGGGTGTGGCGATACACTGGCAAGGAGGACAAGATGCGCCTATGTGTAGACAACTTCGCGCGGGAGGTGTTTCACCCCATCATGGGGGTCCTCTTCGCCACAACGGACATCCCGGGAACTGCAACCCCGGAGGCCAAGACGCTCTTCAATTTTACTGTGGAGAGCGTGGAGAATCACCGCAGGCGCCTGCCGGTGTTCGACGAGTGGGGCATCGTGCCCGTAGGGCACCGCGGGCCCCGCACCAACCCGTGGGCGGTGGAGCCGGAGTTCATGGACGAGTCGCCGGAGCCGGACGAAGGAGAAGACTCCGGTGAGGACGCGGCCCCGAGGGACGCTGACCCCTACGGTGAAGACGAGGCTTCTAGAGGCGCTAACCCCTCAGGGGGCGACGCGGGCTCCTCAAGGAGCGCACCGGCGGGCGAGGACGTCGAGGTGATCTCCTCCGGCAGCGATGAGGACGCCTTCCGCGTGGTCCGCTCCCAACGCCCCGCGGAGGAGGAGAGAAGCAGCAGCGCAGGGGGACGCCGCGAGCCCCGCTCCAAGGCCCTCCATGACAGGAACGCCGAGGCCGCCACGAGGGATGGTCCTCAAGAGGAGGCCGCAGCGCCTCGCGAGGAGGCCGGAGCGAGCACCCTCCAGCTACCCAAGGGGAAGAAGAGGGTGTGGAGGAGCAACGACGAGTAAGCCTTAGTCTCGTCTTTTTCTTTCAACATTTTGCTTCTGAGAATCCCCTCCTGAAGGATCCTTGCCTGTTTGTGTTTTTTCAGCGTACCCGCGGCGCCGAAGAGGCGGCGTCTCCGCAAGCTTGGGGAGACCACCAGCGCCGCCGAGGAGACGCCGGTGGCCGACGAGCCGCAGCAGGCGGCTGACGAGCCGCGGCTGGAGGCCGTTCCTCCCGCGGGTGAGCACCGCGCGGAGGTGGTGGCAGTTGAAGAGGTGATGTCGCCTCCAGCTAGGGTTGCTTCTCCCCCCGCGGTTGAGCACCGCGCGGAGGAGGTGATTGAAGTGGCGACGCCTCCGCCCACTTGGGCTGTTACCCCTCCAGTGGCTGAGCACCGCGCGGAGGAGGTGACTGAGGAGGTGGCGTCGCCGGCAGTTCGCGCCGCTACTCCTCCTGCACAGCAAGAGGCGACGGAGGTGGGGGCGGTGGACGAAGAGATCGTCATGGAGCTGCCTCCAGAGGTGGAGGAGGCTCCCACAAGGAGGGCGGACACGCCCGAGGCCGCGGCGGACGCGGCCACCATGGAAGGGGCGGGGAGCGCCCCTGAAGAGCTGGAGGTGGAGGCTCCTCTGGAGCCCCCGAACGGCGGAGCCGGGGGCGAGAGGACGCCCAGCCCCCAGAGGGCTCTTGACGTGGGCAATGAGGGAGGCACCCGCGCTAGCCCCCAGGCCGTACCAGAAGCGGCCGTGAGCCCGAGGCAGGAGGCCCCGGGTGCCTCGACGAGCGTCGAGGCCTCTGCGCCCCGCGACGATGCGGGGACCTTGGCGCTGCAGGAGCCGCGCCCTCGCGCGGCCCGCCGCAGGGTTGTCTTCGGCCAAGCGCGGCAAGCGCTTGACGAGCTGGAGACGCAATACGCTGAGGAAGAACGCGCTCGGGAGGAGGAGCGGGCAAAGCTCGCTGACGCCTGGGCCCTCCTCCACGAGAGGGTGTAAATGTGCCGCCGGTAGGATGCGACGGCCCAGGCGGCGCGCGAAGAGGCGGTCCGCTTCGCCAAGGAGACCCGTGACAGCGTCCAGCGGGAGGCGGCGGAGGCCATGGACCAGCTTGACGCCGCGCGGGAGGCGCTCCAGGTGGAGACCGACGCCAAGCACCAGGAAGTGGCGGCCGCAGAGCAAAGGCTCGCCGCCGAGTCCGAGGCCGCAAGGGCCAGCCTGAAGGAGCTGCGCGAGCTGCTGGATGCTCGTGAGGGGCAGCTGGCGCCTCGCGAGGCTGAGCTGACGCGCCGCAAGGAAGAGCTCTCCCTCCGCAAGAAGGAGCTGCACCAGCGTGAGGAGCAGGTCCAACTGCTCGAGGAGGCCCAGGCCACCCGCGAGGGGCAGCTTCAGGAGCGGGAGAACTCGGTGGCCAGGAGCGAGGCCACCCACAAGGAGCGTCACGACAAGGCCAACGCTGACTTCGCGCTGAAGCAGAAGAGGATCCAGGAGGAGGCTGACGCCAGGGTGGAACGCATCCGCGACAGCCTCGCCCAGGACTATGACGCCAAGGCCAAGAAGCAAGAGGAGCGCTTCACAACAAAGCGCAACGAGTTCCTGCACTAGATCCAGGGGCTCGAGAAGTCGGAGAAGGAGACGACCTCTTGCCTTCAGCGCGCCAAGGAGGCGCTGGCCCGCGCGGAGAGGGAGATTGTCGCCCTGAAGGCAGACCTGAGCGACCTCTAGCAGCAGGTGGGGCCGGCCGCGAACCTCGCGGAGCAAGCGCGAGACACCGCGTAGCACGGCCGGGCCATGACGCGCCAGCGCCAGCGCATGCTCCACGACCTGGTGCTTCGCGCGAACGCCGTCGGAGATGATATGAGGATCGAGGTCCCCCACTTTCCCTCAGGAGGGAGCGACGACGAGGCCGCGTACATGCTCTTCTTCGGGCAATTCCTCGGGAAGCTTGAAGAGGTTGCGAAGCGCTTCGACGAGCGCGTCGTGGAGGAGAGCCGCGATCTCCTCGTCCTCGCCACCAGCCGCGTCTTCAGCAACCTCCTGAGGCTCTGGCCCTCGTTCGACCTCGAGGCCGTGATGGCGCCGGTCGACATCCGCAGCAGGGCGCGAGAAGCCGCTGAGGTGCTCGCCAAGAAATATGACCAAGTCTTGGTCGATGAAGACGAAGGCGACGGCGAGGAAGGTGCCCTGGAGGCGGAGGCTGCCGTGGACGGAGCGGGCACCTCAGGAGGCGCGACAGCTTAAACTCCTTCCTGTGGCTGGACGTGCATGGAGCACATTTTACTTTAGTCATTTTGGTTGTAAGACTTTGTAAAAACTCGTTAAGTTTATTGGAATGTGCTTGTTGACGTCCCTCGGGAGGCTTTTGTCTTTTCCCTTCATGTCTTTTTCGCTCTACGTCTTAGGACCCTCTCTTAGCGCTACACCACCGCCGCTTCGGTATGTGAGAGTCAGGGCTCCACAAGGCCGGGGGGTGTGTGAGGCCTCAAGAAGTAAGAGCTCCTCGAAGCGCGATGCTTGGGGCCCCCCTTCAATGTGCAAGCAGCCCATGAGGCATAGGAGAGAGAAAAGAGACTCGAGGGGCAAAAACCAGCGAGAAAGAAATCAAATAAGTGTTTAGACTTAGCTTGACGAGGCGTTTTCGCCTTGGAGAGGGTGTTGGTTCCCTGGAGAGGCGTTGTTGCCTTGGAGAGGGTGCCTGAGGCTTGTTTCCTGCACTTGGACAGATAGGCATACCCACAAGCAATAGATAGCTAGATAACTCATGGTGCTCGTAGGTTCCTTCATGTGTGTCTCGCGAGGAGAACAGGCACCAAGGTGTTTGGTGATCCTTGGTGAGTTGACGTGCGCGGGAGCTGACCCATGAGTTCAGAGCTCCTTGGGAGTTGACATGCATGAGAGCTGACCCGCAAGTTCAGAGCTCGGATCCCTTGGGTTTGAGGCGCTGCCGGGATGCTCCCGTGGCATGGCACCATGCTAGCCCCCGCTCGTGAGATACACAGGAGGGATCATACGAGCGAGAATAAACAGCAATAACATATCAGCTTACCGAAGCAACGAAATATGCTGGCGCGATGCGCAAGGGTTCAAAATGACCTGAAACAGATGTTCATTACACTGGCATGGCCAGAAACACAAAAATTCCACCATGTCAGGCATGGGGTTCCACATCTTGTGGCTGAGACTCTCGAGGGGGCGTGCCCGAGGCAGACGCATGTAGAGAGAGCTCAGAGGGGCCCCTAGGCGGGGGTGGCTTTTAGCCTGCGTTCCGCCATGACCGGCATGGCGATCCACTTCGCCAAGGCATGGTGCCTGAAGAGGTTACCGTGCCGAGGCTTGGTGGCTTGGGAGTCTTCTCGAATGGCCCGCGGCAACGTATAGTAGAGAGGGGGGCCCAAAGTTTTTCCTCGTGGAGGATGATGGCGCGTGGCTCTCCCTTGATGCAAAAAATTGCTCGCCGAGGGCGATCAGGGGTAGAACTTGCGCAGATGCTGGATGTTCCAGGGGTTGGCGACGGGAACGCCGTCCTCCATCTCGAGCCGCGTAGAGCCAGGCCTGGCGATGTGCACGACTCTGTAGGGGCCTTCCCACATTGGCGAGAGCTTGTGGAGGCCTGCCCTGGAGAGGATTCTCCTCAGGACAAGGTCTCCTGCTTCGAGAGTGCGCAGGCGGATGTGGCGACTGTGGTAGCGACGGAGGTCTTGCTGGTACCTTGCCACTCTCAGGGCCGCATTGCGGCGGAGCCCTTCAAGCAGCAGTAGGTCGTCGTTGCGGAGTTCGTCCACCTCAGCCTCCTTGAAGGCCAAGACTCGCGGAGAGTCATGAGTGATCTCGCTGGGGAGGACGGCTTCAGCGCCGTAGACGAGGGAGAACGGCGTCTCACCGGTAGGCTTTGTTGGCGTGGTGCGGATGGACCAGAGCACCGAGGGGAGCTTGTCGATCCAGTGCTTGCCGCTGGCCTTGAGGCAGTTGAAGCTTCTCGTCTTGAGGCCCTTGAGCACCTCGGCGTTGGCTCGCTCGGCTTGCCCGTTGCTTCGTGGGTGCGCCACCGAGGCGTAGCAGATTTGGGCGTCGAAGGCTGCCGCAGTAGGACTTGAAGGCGCCGCTGATGAATTGCGAGCCGTTGTCGGTGATGATGCGGTTGGGCACGCCGAAGCGGCAGACCAGGCTCCTTATGAATTTTACCGCCGATTTCGTCGGAATGGTGCGCATGGGTTCCACCTCAGGCCACTTGGTGAATTTGTCGATGGCGACGTAGAGGTAGCGGTAGCCCCCGAGCGCTCGCGGGAAGGGTCCCAGCAGGTCCAGCCCCAAGACCGCGAAGGGCCAGGAGAGCAGGATCGTCTGGAGTCCTTGCGCGGGCTGGTGGATTTGCTTGGCGTGGAATTGGCAGGCGTCGCAGGATTGGACGATGGCGGCTACGTCTTGAAGTACCGAGGGCCAGTAAAAGCCACTCCGGAAGACCTTGCCTGCAAGGGTGCGTGAGGAAGAATGGTGGCCGCACTCGCCGCTATGGATGTTGTTGATGAGTTGGCGGCCTTCCTCGGCAGGGACGCACCGCAAGGCAACCCCATTGGGGCGCTTACGGTACAGGTCTCCGTCGTGGAGGCAGTAGGACTTGGCCTGTCGAGCAATTCTTTTGGCTTCAGCGTCGTCTTCGGGGAGGGCTCGGTTTTGCAGGTAGCTCTTGATCTCGTCGATCCAGCCGGTGTCTTGGCGCACCAGAGTCAGCAGCAAGCGATCGCCCGAGGGCAAACCACAGTTTAGTGCTCCACTTAATGGGGCTGGTTGGAGCTCCTCGTCGATGCCGGTGCCAGCCGCTGGTTGCTTGACGGAGTCCTTGGTGAGCCTCTCCTCGAAAACTCCAGGCTTTTGGGCTTCTCTTCTTGCTGCTCGCCAGGCAATTTCATCTGCCTCTTGGTTTTCTGCTCGCGGGATGTGCTTGAGCTCCATGCCCCTGAAGTGCTTCTCCAGCTTGCGTACCTCTTCATGGTAGGCCACCATGTAGGTGTCCTTAGGCGTGTAGCTTTTGTTGGAGAAGTTGACGAGGAGCTGGGAGTCGCCCTTGATGAGGATGCGCTTGATGCCAAGGGCGATGGCGGCCCTGAGCCCGGCGAGGAGGCCTTCATATTCGGCGATGTTGTTGGAGACCTTGTCGTTGTCCTTGAAGCATAGCTGGACGGCGTAGTAGAGCTTGTCGCCTGTTGGTGAGGTGAGGACGGCACTAGCCCCCGCACTCCTGGCCGCGAAGGCGCCGTCGAAGTGCATGGTCCAGGGGCCTGGTTTCGTCCCACCTGAGGCTGTAGCTTCCTCCTCTGGAGGCTATTCTTCTTCGCGCGCGTCCGTCCATTCGGCCATGAAATCGTCCAGCGCCCTGCCCTTGATGACCCTGGTGGTGTCAAACTCCAGCTCGAAGGGTTGTAGCTCTATGCCCCAGCTTGCGACGCGATCTATCGCATTTGGGTTGCGCAAGACTTGCTCCAGGGGATATGAGGTGACCACCTTGATGGGGTGACCCTGGAAGTAGTGGCGCAGCTTCCTGGAGGCGATGAGGAGCGAGAAGAGGAGCTTTTGCTGCATGGGGTAGCGCTCGCGAGCGTCTCGCAGCACTGTGCTGACGAAGTAGACGGGATGCTCGACGAGGGTAGTCGTTGGCGTGGCAGTGGTTAGCTCCTCTCCGGGCTCGGTGAGGTCCTCGGCGAGGGTTTCTTGAGGCCCTACTTGGGGAGGCTTGGCAGGAGGCTGGGTGCTTGACGAGGGTGCCTCCTTGTCGGGTGGCTCTGGGCTTGGCGAGGCAGTGGTCTGCTTGGCGAGGACTGGCTCTTCCCTTTCAGCCACCAAGACCGCGCTTGCCGTCTGAGGAGTGGCTGCTAAGTACAGCTTCAGAGGCTCGCGAGGGCGTGGGGCAACCATGATGGGTGGGCTCGCCAGGTATTTCTTCAGGTCCTCAAAGGCCTTTGCTGCTTCAGGGGTCCACTTGAAGGGACCGGACCTCTTCATGATCTTGAAAAATGGCAGCGCCCTCTCGCCGAACTTGGAGATGAAATGGCCAAGGCTGGCCGTACATCCCGCTAAGCGTTGCATATCCTTGAGGCGACGAGGAGGCTGCATCTGCTCTATGGCCTTGATCTTGTCGGGGTTGGCCTCGATGCCGCGGTGGGATACCAGGAACCCGAGGAGCTTGCCTGAAGGGACCCCGAAGACGCACTTGGCGGGGTTCAGCTTGATGTTGACCTTGCGCAGGTTGGCAAAGGTCTCCTCGAGGTCCTGGATAAGCGTGTCCTTCTCGCGGGTCTTGACGATGATATCGTCGACGTAGGCCTCTGCATTCCTCCCCATTTGAGCCCCCAAGGCGATCCTCATGAGGCGCTGGAAAGTGGCACCAGCATTCTTCAAGCCGAAGGGCATGCAGACATAGCAGAACACACCACAAGGGGTGAGAAATGCTGTCTTCTACTCGTCCTCCTTCGCCATCTTGATCTGGTGGTAACCAGAGAAGGCATCCAGAAAACAGAGGAGCGCGCAGCCGGCGGTGGAGTCCACGATCTGGTCGATCCTCGGGAGGGGATAGGGGTCCTTGGGGCAGGCCTTGTTGAGGTCGGTGAAGTCGATGCAGAGGTGGCTTCCTCCGGTGTGCTTGGGGACGACCACACCGTTGGCGAGCCAAGTGGGGTGGACCACTTCCTTAATGATGCTGGCCTTCTTCAGCTTCTCTACTTCCTTGACGATGAAATCTTGCTTTTCTGGCGCCTGGTGCCGCGCTTTTTGCTTGACGGGGCGTGCGTTTGGACACACGGCTAAGTGGTGCTCGATCACCTCCCTCGGTACTCCGGACATATCTGACGGTGTCCATGCGAACATGTCAGAGTTTGCCCTGAGGAAGGCGACGAGCGCGCTTTCCTATTTGGGAGGCAGGTTGGCGCCGATGGTGACGCTAGCCCCCGAGCCGTTTGCCTCAAGAGGCACTTGCTTTGTCGCAGCCTTCTCCTGAGAGAACAGCTGCTTCTTCTTCGCGGGGGGCCTCGAGAGGGGTTCCTCGTCCTTGTCAGCGGGTGACGCCACCGCGGCAGCCTTGTAGGCCGCCTGCGCAGCGTACATGGCGTCCGAGACAACGTCGCGGATGACGATGGTGCCACCCGAGCCAGGGAGCTTGATGAGGTTGTAGGCGTGGTGGGTCACCGCCATGAACTTGGCGAGGGCGGGGTAACCGAGGATGTCGTTGTGGGCAGGCCGATGTGCGCGACGTCGAAGTCGATCAGCTCAGTGCGGTAGTTGGCCTGGGTGCCGAAAGTGACGGCGAGCCTCACCTGCCCCAAAGGGGTGGTGAGACCCTCTGTCACCCCCGAGAAGGGCCTGGTGGGCATGAGCCGCTCGTAGGGCACCTGCAGCTTCTCGAAAGTCTCGACGAAGATGATGTTGAGGCCGGCACCCCCATCAATGAGTGTCTTAGAGACGGCGATGTTGTTGATGGTGGGGGTGCAGACCAGCGGGATGGTGCCAACAGTTGAGGTGGACTTGGGGTGGTCGCTGGAGTCGAAGGTGATGGGGGTGCTCAGACCACTTGAGGGGCCTAGAGGCCTCAACCCCAGGAAGGGCTGCCGCGACCTCGCGAGCGAGTTGCTTGAAGTGGCGATTGGAGCGAGGGGCCTGAGCCCCGCCAAGGATGCAAGCAGCCCCACGAGGCACCTGGTAGCCTTCGTCAGCCTCGGCAGGCAGGTTGTCATTCGCGGGTTGGACGGCATTGGCCTGGGGGTTTTGCTGGTAGTTGTCGTTGTAGTTGTTCCAGCGTCGCCCCCCGCGGCTGCCGCGGCCGCCGCCGCGGCCTCCGCGGCCCTGCGGCCGATCATTTCCCTCGCGAGCCTCGCGAAGCCTCTTGAGGTCGTAGCAGTCCTCGGTGGTGTGGGAGTGCCTGTTGTGGTAGATGCAGAAAGGGCGATCGTCCTTCTTCTCGGGTCCTGTGGCTGGAGCGGCAGCACGTGGCTGCTTGGCGTCAGGCTCAGCCGCGAGGACCGCAGCAGTCTTGCGCTTCTCGGAGGGTTTCTTCTTCTTCTTGGACTCCTCGGCGGGGTCCCCTGGCTCATTCTTGACGAACAAATGGCCCTCCTCAGCCTTGGCACACTTGTCCGCCAAGTCGAAGAGCTTGATGACGGTGGTGATGTTGTCGTGGATGCCAAGCTTCTCGAGCATCCGCACGTCGGTCACTCCAGCCTGGAAGGCCGAGATGACCTGCGCGTCGGTGGCGTTGGGGATCTTGTTGCGCACCTGGCTGAAGCGCTGGATGTACTTGCGGAGGGTCTCGCCAGGCTTCTGGCGCACGGCGCGGAGGTCGTTGTACATGAGGCCACGCTCGTACGTGCCCTTGAAGTTGGCGACGAAGCACCGGCAGAGCTCCTCCCAAGTGTTGATGGACTCGGCGGGGAGGTTGGTGAGCCATGAGGACGCGGAGTCCTTGAGGGCCATGGGGAACCAGTTCGCCATGACCTTGTCGTCACCCCCGGCGGCCTGGATGGCCAGAGTGTAGAGCTGTAGGAACTCCATAGGGTTGTTCTTGCCGTCGTAGCGCGGAGGCAGGTCCGGCCTGAACTTGACGGGCCAGATGACGCGACGGAGGGTGCGAGTGAACGCAACCGTCGTGCCATAGGTGACCGGGCCGCTAGCGAGGGTGGCGCGGAGATGGCGCCCGGAGGTGGCGACGTCCTGGACGGCGCGGTTATGGCGGTCCTGCTGGCGTTCGATGCTCACACGTGCGTCCTCAGGGGCTCGCTGCACAATTTGGCAGTCGTGCGGCGACGACGCGTGCGAGGCAGCGCGGTTGTCGCGAGGAGGAGCCCCCGCTGGAGCAGGCTGCGGTGCGACCGGTGGAGCTGGAGCAGGTGCAGGATGGAGAGGAGGCGCGGGAGGGGCGCCTTGCGCCACGTCCCCCACGCGGCCCGAAGGAACCAGCGAACGGGATGGGGCGGGAGCGGCGACGCGAGCGGCGCCGACGAGCTCCGAGAGGCGGTTGAGCCAGGCCTCCTGGGCCTCCGGCGTGGGCCGGTACTGCAGCAGCTCCTGCGCCATGAGAAGCGCAGTCGCCGGGCTGGGCGCAGGGCGGCCCAGCGAAGAAGCAGCACGGTCCCGCGACGGGTGCAGGGAGGAAGCCTCCCCTTCGCCGAGGTCATCCTCAGCGTGGTCGATGTCGTCGTCCTCCGGGTGCTCGACGCGGGGCTCGGGGTCGACGTGACGCTCCGGAGCAAAGTTCCCACACGGACGGCCGCGCGGGCGGCCCGCAGGAGCGGTGGCAGCGCTAGCTGTCCGGCGAGCGAGACGTTCGGCACGGGAGCCGGCCATGGCTGTGTCGAGGATGAAGACGTGCCTTAGCCCCATACCTGGCGCGCCAAATGTCGGAGATCTGCCCCAGGAACTAGGGATGTCTCTCAAGGTATCGTGTAAGGGGCTGAACGCGGAGTCAAACAACCCTCAACTTGCTACGGCGACGGTGCTCGCCGGACTCGCTGCGGGACACACTGCAGAGATGGACACCAGATCTTACCCAGGTTCAGGGCCCTCTTTGGGAGGTAAAACCCCTACATCCTGCTATGGTGTATTGCACTGCTTGTAGAGGTTCACAGTACAAGGAGAGCTTGCCGAGCTCGAGGTGGCTAACAATGGCTACCTGCTAGTCTTCAGATCTAGGGTTAGGGGCTGCTAGAGCTGAGCCAACCAAAGATCGAACCCTTTACTTGGGCCTGCTCCCCCTCCTTTTGTAGGCGTCTTGGAACTCTTTTGCCCGAACATTTGGGCGGGAAGGGTTACCACATCACGACGCGAAAGGAGGCAGGGTGCACGATAAAGGCGGAGTCCACCATAAAGGTGAAGCCGTGGACGCGGTCCACGGCAGGGGAGCGGCGTCACCAAAGCTGAAAAAGGCCACCGGCCAGCCGGACGGTGGGCTGGCGCTGCTGAGGTAGGAGGTGACCCATGGTGACGTCGCCCTTGGAGCGTAGCTGCAGATGGTTCCCTTATCACCAAAGAGGCAATACTCGTTGTCCGCTTTGCTTGGTGCTGCTTTGTTGACTGCTTTATACATGAAAACGGCAACTGTGGCGTCGTCGTCATCGCGCGCAGGCGCGCGCGTCACTCTGCACATGGCGCAGAGCCCATGTGCGCTCTGTCGCGGAGGCAGAGATGGCTTCACGAGGAAAGAGCCTCGGCGAGGCAGAAAGCCTCGCCGAGCCCTTCGGCTTGGTCCTTAGCAGAATTGCGGGTGACGTCGGAGACGCCTTGTCGAGGAGCGGTCCCTCGCCAAGGGAGAGATCGCCCTCGGCGAGGAGAAAAGATCCCTCGTGAGGCTCGCCAGGCTTGGAGAGCCTGGTCCTTGGCGAAAATCATCCAAAGAATCTTGTGGGCCCTGGCAGGCCGGCCCGTGGTACCCTGGTTTCCACTGTGCCGACAAACGGCGCCAGAAAAAACACGTGATGACAGAATTGATGAGAGTGTTTCTCCCTCAACTACGCCAACAAGCATTCTTGATACCCTGAAAGGAAAATAATATATGGGATAGGTTGAGCCTCCAAGTGCAGAGTATGTAGAAGTGGAAGTTTTTTCCCCACAAGGGTGACTCGAGGGTTTAATATCGAACTCTCGGGGAATCAGTAGTGGGGATTTTATCTCCTTGTCCTTCTCTAGATTTCCTGCAAACAAAGTAGATTGCTTTGTGCCCTCAACCTCACCAAGTGGTTGTCAAGCACAAGGTGTGAGAATGATCTTAAGATAATAATGAATGCAAAACAGTAAATAAATATGCAATGGTGGTAAGTAGTAATGCAAGGATGATAGTAATGATGATGGATGATATTTTTGGAGTTTTTATATGTGTATGCAATGAATAGAAGTGTTTTTGTATTTTCTGATTTTAAAATGGCTGAATGTAGAAAATGCTTAAAAGTGGTTGGAAAGTTGTTTCTTATGATTAAAAATGGACCGGGGTTCATGGTATCACACATGCACTCTCTCTTTAATATAGTGTGGCAAATAAGTAGACTTAGGATTAACATATGAGATTGCAAACAAGTTTAATGACATGTTACTAATTATATGGGCATCACGTCCTAACATAGATACCTTTTGATTATTAGTCTCACTTATACTCCACCAAGATGCGAACTAAATCATAACACCTCAGTAATTAAGATGACTCGGAGTATAGCCTTAAGATTAATGACATGAAGTGAAAATAAGAACATGCTGGATCTAGTCATAGGTAGAGGCTTGTCACTCCTCATACCTTGCAACATGGTATTTTTGTTTATCCCTAGTTAGGCAAGAAAGTAAGGTAAACACCCAATGGATCGCGATATTAATTTGTCAGCTTATCACATCACCACCCCCGTTGCTCCAACTAATGCACACGTTCCCCCTCACACACTCCCATAAACATGCTTGATCAAAACAAGGATACAAGAACGGGGTACATAATATGCATCTACTTTCATAACTAAAATAAACATTGCAATCTCAACATATATTAACTCATAAAAAGATCCACCACAAAGGTAATACAATGATGACCGTAATCATGTTCAGCAGCTCATACGGTGCTAATTAGTGAAGCTCAAGAGAGAGAGATACATATGCTACGGCCACAAACCCATAGTCCAGAGGTGGACTACTCCCTCTTCATCATGGAGACGGTGGAGATGTCGATGGAGAAGAAGGAGACCTCTCCGGCAGCGCTCCGCCGGAGTTTCCCCCCTCCAATCTGCAGCCTCCTGGTCTCTGTTTCTTGTTTCTCTCGTGTGGCAGCTCTCTCTTCGAAGAACGTCGGGGGGCTCTTTATATAGGCGTTTTTAGGTCACGAGGAAGCTTCAGGAAGAAGGGTCATCGCAAACGGGGCCACGAGGGCGAAAAGAGGTGGGCCCACGCGGCCCCTGTACCTGGCTGCGTGGGGCACCCTCTTTTGCCCCTCCGGCCTCCGTTCGCTTGCTTCTTTCGCTCCTAGGTCTTCCTCATTCCAAAATAATGATCCTCGTAAATTTGCAGCTCATTATGACGTCGTTAAGGCCCTGAAATAAATAAGGAAAGAAATAGGGGTTTTCTGCCTGCGCAGGATTAATTTCATAAAAAGGGGAAATCATTATTAATTACCAAAAATCATTAAATAACAGTAATATACCCCTTATATGATGCAAATATGAATGGAAAACAAGTGTTATAGTGCAAAGTTCATGTATGCATTTTACATGCATCACGTACTCGCTCCTCTAAAAACCAGCTGCTCTCACAAGTCTAAAAGCCTTGCTTGTTATAGGGGACTAGATAGCTTCTCTGTTGTGAAGTCGTTGACGAAAGCATGCATGTCTCAAAATTGTTTACTTCTGCTTCATAAAAATAAAAAGCTCTGGCACATGACTAATCCCTGCTTCCCTCTACGAAGGGCCTTTCTTTTACTTTTAATGTTGAGTCAGTTTTCCTCTTCCTTCAATCTCCACCAAAGCAAACATCTAGCGTTGACCCTGGGTATCTTTGATCATATTGCATTGTCAGATTAAACATGAATTTTTATATTGACTTTACCGTTGGAAGTTGAAGCTTTTTGCTAAAACTTACATCTTCTTTGTTTTGATTCTCAAACACTTTTTTCATGGAACTATTACCTTTGTGGATTAATCAAATATGTGGATCACATTGCTTTCATGTCTTTAACATACTAATTATGAAAGGTTTTGCTTAAATGATTCAACTTGGTTATTCATTGCTTTCTTGCTATCAACTATAGACAATTGTTTTGTATCACTTCATTCACATCCTATGCTTTACATTACTATCTTGATCACGATTGTGTTGGTTGCATGTCTCAACAAAAATTATTTTGTTATCACTTACCTACTCGAGGACGAGTAGGAGTTAAGCTTGGGTATCTATAATTTTTGAGTGATCTATGCTAGTTTTGTGACATTGTCACATGTTTCTACTATCATTTTATATCATTTTAATGCATTTGTCGGACTAACATATTGACAAGATGCCTAGTGCCAGTTCCCTATTTTTGTGTTGATTTTATTGCAGAAAGTTACTTCTGGAAATATTCTCGGAATTGGACGAAAATTTACGATAATTTTTTATTGGACAAATGAAGACCGGAGCCAAAAGGGCGACCTTGGGGGCCACCCACAGGCCAGGGGCGGCCCCCTGCCATGGCCCTAGGGCAGCCCGCGGGTGGGACCCGCCCCTGCCCTGTGGGCACCCCCTCGGTCGCCTCCGATGCCTATAAAATCATCCCCGATGAAACAACCCTGACCCCCGAAGGATTTTCCCAAATACACAACAGAGCTCCGCCGCCATCGCCTACAAGTTTCGGGGGTTCAGAAGGTCATGTTCCGTCACCCTGCCGGGACGGGGATCGACCGCCGGGGCCATCTCCATCAACACCACTGCTTCCCGCGATGAGGAGGGAGTAGTCCCTCACCGGGGCTAAGGCTTATACAAGTAGCTATGTGGTTATCTCTCTCTCTCCCATGATGTGATCTTTGTTGTGATCATGAGCTTTGTTAGTGTAGTTGAATACATGATGTTTCCCTATGTGTAATGGATATGATTGAAAGAATATGGTTGCCCCCATATGTTGTTTTGGTAATTAATGACAATCTCTATGGACTAATGTGTGCCTTGAGTTATATTTGTAGTGTTGGTCCATAAGGAATGCTTGAACTCCATATGTTGGAGTCAAGGCTAAAAGAAGAAGACAATATGTTGATCAAGGCTAAGTGCAAGTTGATCAACATACAAGATAAGGGCATGTGAAGATATGCGAAAGAGTGTCTCTCCCATATTAGTGTATGGGGGAGCAATTTGCGAGTATGTAGCGACCCTCACTTTGAAAAGCAAGAATACCTCGTGAATTGCTAGGCCCTGGATCGAGTATGGCTAGCATTCACCAACAGGATGTAATATCATGCATAAATGTTAAACGTTATTACATCGCAAGTACGAATGATCCAAAAATAAAGTACTTTACCACAACTTCGCATAGCCGAAGCTAGCTTAAAATAAATAAAGTTCCACAGATATTATTCAGAGTTCAAGCAGCATAATTAAAGTAGCACTGAGCTCCATCATCTCCATGTGCCACTGGCGAACATGTTGGTTGTAAGCTCGAAAGAAATCAACATCCTTACTCCTCATCTGAACAACCTGCAACATTAACGTTGCAGCCCAGAGAATTTGGGTCAATACCTTGTGACAGGCTGGCAAGTGTCATACTATGGTGGATATTAAATGGCAAAGACTACCACTACATGCATATTTGGCTGGTGGAGTTCAAGGCTCTTGCGTAAAGCCAATTTTATCCTATACTTTCAAAGATCATTTCTTTTAAAACCAACTATTTATGAGATAAACATGGCATGAAAACCAATATCTCCTCTACCCATCAAATTTTATTCTGAAATTGGAATGAATGAGATTCTTCTGTCGACCACCTTGCTTAGTTACTCAAATTGTCCAAAACCGGGGACACGGCTAAGATCTTAGTTTTATTTTTACTCTCGAGAGTTTGTGGCACTTTCCCCACTAGACTCGATCAACCCATTCCATCCTTAACCCTCATTTAGTGAAAAGGAAAGGAGAAGACCAAGACGAGATCTTTCAGAAGAGCTTTCCCATACAAATGTCCGAACAATACCCACCTACATCCCCTACATCTGCTTGTTCGTCCTGTCAGGTCCACTCAACTTACTTAATCAAGACAGAGCCCATATGACTAGTGGCTGCACTAGAAGTAGCTAGACATGGAGTGACATGAAATCTCTGATACCCTGGGTGGCGAGCACAAGTGCACGTACTCAGGTACCCGCAGAACTGGGCCTGAGCAGCCACTCAACTATAACCCACCAATACAACTCCAAAATCCACCCAGGCGATTCATTAATTTAGTAGATTTTCCTTAACTCATCTACCACAAAACAATCCATTTTTTTGCAGCAAGCCAATCTACTAAATTAATATAGGTCACTAGTCATCTAAATCATGTGGCTAACCTAACAGGTTTGCATAGCATATAACTTTATTAAAAACAGCCTATCATGCATGCTACTGGAAAATAGTCTACAGTGCAATATCAAAATAGTAATAGGTCTTTCATGAATTGTGTATGCACTTGCCTTGATAGTTGTTCAGGTTGCAGCAACACTCACAGCACTCCTGGCACTCTTCACAATCTAAACAAGCAAATTGCAACAATTCAATACACAAGCAAAAAGGCAATACAATAAAATATGCATGCATGATGATTTACTAACAAAACAAGTCAAAGTTAAACAACTAATAAAGTTTTTACTTTCTATCATTTACTATATGCATGATGCTTATGACTCATATTTTAAGTGGCTTTAATAATTTAGAAACAATTACTATAGTCAAAATGCCACTATTTGAGTTTTTACAAAACATTGTCAATGCATGATGCAAAAGTGCAACCTAAAATATCTACTGGACAGAGGACACTAAAAGACACACTTTTGCAGAAGAAAACAATTTAAAATAATTTACAGATTTAAAGATATGCCAAAATTACTCAAATCACTCATTTGAAATTTGAATAATTTTAAAATTGGCAAAACAGAGAACTAACAATTCTAAAATAATCTACAGATCATAAGCTTTTCAATAATATAAAGTTCATTAAATTTGACCGAGCCAATAAAAAGTTATAAAGGTTTTAAGTTACGGGGTCTTTTCTGCAAAACTGCCAAATTAAATCAATTCGGCCGAAATTACAGAAAATGGGGCTGACGTGGCGCTGACTGGGAGGCTGACTGTGCGCTGACTGGGCGCCACGCGGCTAGATCTGATAAGCCGATACCGATTCGGTTAAGGGGATCAAAATGGACCGTTGGATCTAGATCCAGTGGTCGAGATCTAAACAGGAGGGGACTGGCCGGAGCTAGGGTTCCGGTGGATGGCGGCGCGCGGCGGCGACGCGTCGGCATGGGGCGTTCCCGGCGATCTACGGCGTTCCAGGATGCGCGGTTCTCACCTCGGTGATCAGCGTGACGAGGCGGACACGATGGCGAGGCGGCGGGCTCCGGGGTCGTCTCCTCCTCCGGTGATTGCTCGCCGGAGTTGCTACAGGCGGCGGCTTCGTTCGGGTGTGCACGCTCTCGTCGATCTGGAGGCTGGAAAAATTGGAGACGATGTCAGGGAGGTGCGCCACGATGAGGAGAATCGAATGGAGGGGGAGAGAGGAGCTGGGGTCGTCGGTGAGTGGCCGGAGCTCCAGTTCTTACCGGCGGCAATGGCGGCGGCGCGAGCTCGAATCCGAGCGGCCTGGCGGCGTAGGAGCTAGGGTTTTAGAGGGGAAACAACGCGGACGTCGAGGAGATTAAATAGGTGGGTGCGGGGCGACGGATTTGGTCGATTTCGGTTAGGATTCGATCGAATCCGGGTCGAGCACGGCGTCGTGGAGAGAAAGAAAGAAAGAGAGAAGGAAAAGAGAGAGGGGAGAAAGAGGCCGGGTGCGGGATGGTGCTGGGCTGGCTCGGGCTGGCTCGGCCGTTTTCTTTTTTTTTTTTTTTGACAAACTTTTTCCCTTTTTCTTTTCTCTGTTTTTAAAACAGATTTTATAACTTTGGTAAAACTTTCTGTAAAAATTCATAAAAATACTTTTCAAAGAGCTTTTCAAATTTAGAATATTATGGCATTAGCCTTGCCATTAAAATAAAATAAAATATTTGAAACATGGCTAAGGTTACTTAGCACCTTTTATTCCATTATTTTGAATAACTAAAACCAAGAAATAAAACAAGCCACTTAAATAATTAAACTAAATGCACAAACAAATGCGTATGATGACATGAATGCATGCTTATGCAATTTTTGAAAATTGGGATGTTACAAACCTAACCCCCTTAAGGTGAATCTCGTCCCCGAGATTCGGATTGGTTAGCAAATAGGTGCGGGTGTTCTTCTCGCAGGTCATCCTCCCGTTCCCAAGTAGCTTCCTCTTCAGTATGATGGCTCCATTGGACTTTGCAGAACTTGATTGTCTTGGTACGAGTAATTCTCTCTGCAGTCTCCAAAATCTTGATTGGCTTCTCCTCATAAGTCAAATCACTCTCCAGTTGAACTTCCTCCAAGGGAACAGTATCACGTAGTGCTGTCTCGGCCATCTCAGGGTGACACTTTTTCAACTGGCTAACATGGAATACATTGTGAACTGCTGATAATACCTCTGGCAGTTCCAGCTCATAAGCTACTTCTCCTTTACGAGAGAGAACCTTATAGGGTCCAATGAATCGAGGTGCTAACTTTCCTTTGATTCCAAACCTCTTCACACCACGTAGGGGTGAGACTCTAAGGTATGCTCTATCACCTACCTCATAGGTGATTTCCCTACGCTTGGAATCTGCATAACTCTTCTGCCTTGACTGTGCTATTTTTAATCTGTCTTTTATCAATCTGACCTTCTCTTCAGCTTCTTGAATTATGTCAGGTCCGAATAAACTACGCTCTCCTACACCACTCCACAGTAAAGGTGTAGTGCATTTCCTTCCGTACAGTGCCTCGAACGGTGCCATCACTATACTAGCTTGGTAGCTATTGTTGTATGAGAATTCTGCATATGGCAAGTTATCATCCCAACTAGACTTATAATCCAGTGCACATGCCCTGAGCATGTCTTCCAGAATCTGGTTGACTCTCTCAGTCTGTCCATCAGTCTGTGGGTGAAAAGCTGTACTGAATTCCAATCTTGTGCCTAAGGACTCATGTAACTGCTTCCAGAAATGTGAGGTAAATTGGGTACCCCTATCAGAAACAATCTTCTTAGGAACACCATGTAAGCTCACAATTCTCTTCATATAGATATCTGCGAGCTTTGCACTTGTATAAGTGGTTTTCACAGGAATAAAGTGGGCCACTTTGGTCAGACGGTCAACAATCACCCATATCGAATCATAACCTGACTTGGTTCTGGGTAGTCCTGTGATGAAATCCATTCCAATTTGCTCCCATTTCCATTCTGGTACCGGTAATGGTTGTAGCAGTCCAGCGGGTTTCTGATGTTCGGCCTTTACGCGGCTACACACGTCACATTTGGCAATATATTCTGCGATATCCCTCTTCAGACCATTCCACCAAAATCTCTCCTTTACATCCATATACATCTTGGTGTTACCCGGATGTATTGAATAAGGTGAGTCATGTGCCTCTTGTAAGATTAGTTTCCTAAGGTCTTCATCTTGCGGCACACAAATACGGTTCTTAAAACCACATCGTGCCTTGTTCATCCTCCCGGAATCCTTTGGCCTTGCCTTCACTCAGATTGGTCTTGATTTCTTCCATCACTTTATCTCCCTTCTGTGCTTCTCATATCCTATCCATCAGCATTGGTTGCACCTCCAGTGCTGCTATAAATCCTTCAGGTACCACTTCCAATCTAAGGTCTTTAAATGCATTGCACAAATCTTCCGGCAATTCACCTGCCGTTAATCCATTGACATGAACCTTACGGCTTAAGGCGTCAGCCACTACGTTGGCTTTTCCAGGGTGATATTGCAAACTCAGATCATAATCCTTAATGAGTTCTAGCCATCTCCTTTGTCTCATGTTCAGCTCCTTCTGGGTGAAGATATATTTGAGGCTCTTGTGATCGGTGAATACCTCACACCGTTTTCCCATCAGATACTGTCTCCAAGTCTTCAGTGCATGAACCACTGACGCCAACTCTAAATCATGAGTAGGATAGTTGACTTCATGCTTCTTGAGCTGTCTAGAGGCATAAGAAACTACTTTTCCTCCCTGCATCAAGACACTTCCTAAACCAAGACGCGATGCGTCGCAATATACTTGGAAATCTTTTTCTATATCTGGTAGACACAAGACTGGTGCCGAAACTAACCGCTTCTTCAAATCTTGGAAACTGGTTTCACAAGCTTCATTCCATTCAAACTTTTTATCCTTCTTCAATAACTCCGTCATTGGTTTGGCAATCTTCGAAAAATTCTCAATAAACCTCCTATAATATCCTGCCAATCCCAGAAAACTACGGATTTCTCCCACGTTCTTGGGTGGTTCCCACTCTGTCACCGCGGACACCTTTTCTGGGTCTACTGCGATTCCTTCCTTAGACACCACGTGTCCTAAAAATCCAACTTTCTCCAACCAAAATTCACACTTGCTGAATTTGGCATACAACTTGTGCTCTCTCAACCTCTGCAACACTATGTGTAGGTGTTCCTCATGCTCCTTGTGACTCTTGGAATAAATTAGGATGTCGTCAATGAAGACAACAACAAATTTATCCAGAAAATCCATGAATACCTTATTCATCATATTCATGAAATAAGCTGGTGCATTGGTCAAACCAAAAGGCATCACTGTGTACTCATACAGACCATACCTAGTGGTAAATGCGGTCTTGGGTATGTCCATCTCCCTAACCTTCATTTGGAAATACCCTGATCGAAGATCGATCTTAGAGAATACACATGCACCTTCCAATTGATCAAACAGATCATTGATCTTGGGTAGTGGGTATTTATTCTTGATAGTCACTTCGTTCAGTGAACGATAATCCGTAACTAATCTCTGGGTACTATCCTTCTTCTCAACAAATAGTATCGGAGCTCCCCATGGTGAAGAACTCGGACGAATGAATCCCTTCTGCAGATGTTCATCTAACTGTTTCTTGAGTTCTTTTAGTTCATCTACCGCCATTGGATATGGTCTCTTGGCTATGGGTCCTGTCCCCGGTACTAACTCAATGATAAATTCCACATCTCTATCTGGTGGCATTCCCGGTAATTCTTCTGGAAATACATCAGAATATTCCCTTACTATGGGTACCTCTTGAAGGCTAACCCCCTTAAGAGAATTAAGCCTAACTCCCTTAAGACCACGTTTGGACTTGAACCTAATCTTCTTCCCTTCCGGAGTAGTCAGGGTGATGGTTCGGTTTGCACAGTCTATGACTCCTTCAAAGTTGGTCATCCAGTCTAGACCTAGAATGACATCCAAACCTTGGGTTTCTAATATTATCAAATCCACGGGGAAGGCATTCTTTCCAATTTCCAGGGTCAAGTTTCTACACTGGGTTTTTGCGAACATTTCTCCTCCGGGAGAACTTACTCTAATAGGATTCCTCATAGTTTCAATGGGTATTGCATTTTTGTTCACAAAGGTTCTTGATATGAATGAATGAGATGCTTCGGTATCAAATAACACTAATGCTGTAAAAGAGTTGAGTAGAAACGTACCAATCACAGCATCAGGTTCATCATATACTTCCTCCACGTTGACATGATTCACATGTCCCTTCTGGAATGGATTGGGCTTGGCGGCTTCCTCGGCCTTCCTTTTTGGGCACTCATTTGAGTAATGTCCCTTGTTCTTGCACTTGTAACAGGTCACCTGACTGATGTCCCTCTTGTGTTCATGACGATGCTGTCCATTGCCATTACCGTTCCCCTTGCCATGATTGTGTCCGTTTCCATTCCCATGTCCATTTCCTCCTTTGTTTCCATTATTATGGTTATGGCCATTCCCATGCTTGTGATAGTTATGTCCTCCACTGTGCTCATGAAAGTGTGGCTTCTTCTGTATGGGTCCTGAATTGTACTTGCTACTGTTGCCACTATACTTCCTCTTCCTGGTCTCTTCTTTCCTGATGTTGTCTTCCAGTGTGATGGCTTGATCCAGAAGTGCTTGATAATTTGGTGCATACGCCACTGACAAAGGAATTTTCAGTTCACCACTGAGTCCCTTGAGGAATTTATCCTTCCTCTTAGCATCAGTATCAATGTCCTCTGGAGCATAACGTGACAGTGCATAGAAATCATCCATGTACTCCTTCAGAGTTCTGTTTCCTTGCCTCAGATTGCGGAACTCATCTTTCTTCAGATTCATGATTCCTGAGGAAATGTGAGCATTGCGGAATCCTTCCTTGAAGGTGTCCCATGTGAGTCCAGCTAATGGGTGAGTAATCTGGTAGGTCTCCCACCACTGTGCTGCTGGTCCCTCAAGTAGGTGAGCAGTGAATCTCACCATCTCCGCATCAGTGCACTCACAAGTGACGAGATCCTTGTGCACAGAACGTAGCCAGTCATCCGCTACAATGGGTTCAGTGGCTGTAGAGAACTTATTGGGTCTCAGCCTCAGAAATCTGGCGAGCCTATCCACTGGGGGTTGGGGTGGTGGTGGTGGTGCATTCTGGTTCGCCAAAAATTGAGCCATCATGTTCATCAGTTGCGTCTGTGCTGCCATCATCTGCTGCATCTGGTCGTTGTTGTTGTTGTTGTTGTTGTTGTTGGTGTTGTCACGGCGAGGAGGCATCTGTGTTTGAAGCATAGATGAGCATAGATAGAAAGACCTAAAGAAATATTTCTACCCATACCAACGAATAACAACAAACAGCAATAAACAAACAAGCACATAGAGAACAAGACCATATAATTTGCAAATTCGAAAATAGGGTTTTTAAAACTTTAACTAACACGATATAGGTTCTAACACAAGCGTACTAGTACTTCCATACCACAATTTGATAGGTCAATACTTTAAAAACGATACGAAACTAAAGATACTCGCATACTATGATGCTAATACTGGTGGTCACACTATCTATCACTTGACCAACTTCCGACTGATGGTGGCTCCGATGACCTTGCGCTTGTGAGAGCGAGTGTTCCTTGCAGGGGTGTCATCCTTGTCCTCCACAATCATCAGCAACTCTCCATCTGGTGTCACTATAGCGCGCTCCTCTGGGTCTTCTTCTTCTTCCTCTACTTCTTCTATCATCTCTTCATCTTCCTCCGCCATCTCTTCATCACTGTAATCTTGAGGCGCCTCCTCTTCTTCATCTTCAATCTCCGGAGTCAGAGTTGCGGAGTCCTCTTGAGTTGGTGAAGTAGATCCCTGCGCCAGTTGCTTCTCAAGTTCATCTATCTGCTTGAGAAGGACCTTCTTCTGTTCCTCGAGAGCATTAATCTTTGTCTCCTGTAGATCCACCACGTTCTCCAAGTGCAGGTTGCGGTTGCTCAGTCCTCTGTTCTCCACTTGAAGTTTCTGTCTGTTGTCACTGATCCACTCTAGGGCTTTCTCACAATTGTCCAGCTTGGTATTGGCCTCATAGATGACTTCCCTTGCATGATCAACATACCTCATTCCTTCTCTCATCATGCTTTCCATACGTGCAGAGCTTACTTCCCTATCAACCAAGTATTGCTTCACTGCAAGTAGCCTACCCATACCCTCGACATGATCCACTGGAGTACCATCCATGTGACATCGTCCGAAATATAAACAAGAGCTGTCATCCGGAATTATCTTACGGTACTTCTGACAGATTCTTGCTATGGCTCCTTGCATGGCTATCTCCACGCTATTCTCCCAATCTGGATAGACCTCCTCATAGACAAACTCTTCAGGGTTGGGGTCAAACATACGTCCAGGAATTGTGGTCTCGATTGTCCACCTCTCAATATCACCTTCCTTCCATAGCAGCTTGCCCCTGAATGATGGATTTGGGATGCCCACTGTGTGCGCCAACTCTTCTAGCAACGCACTGAAGTGCAGGGGAGACTTGTAGTAGGGTCTATACTCCTTGGTGAACTCAGGCATCTATAAGTTGAAGAGGAAAGAATTATTATATCAAAGAGCATGATAAGAAAATTTACAAGAAGGAATTTAATTAAAATTTAAAGTAAGATTTTAATAACTTAAAGTTTGAAAATAGCATATAGGGTAAACTTAATACTTCTAAACCAAACCTAAGGTTTTTCGAGCCTACAGGCAACATTACGCTCTGATACCATTCTGTAGCGACCCTCACTTTGAAAAGCAAGAATACCTCGTGAATTGCTAGGCCCTGGATCGAGTATGGCTAGCATTCACCAACAGGATGTAATATCATGCATAAATGTTAAACGTTATTACATCGCAAGTACGAATGATCCAAAAATAAAGTACTTTATTACAACTTCGCATAGCCGAAGCTAGCTTAAAATAAATAAAGTTCCACAGATATTATTCAGAGTTCAAGCAGCATAATTAAAGTAGCACTGAGCTCCATCATCTCCATGTGCCACTGGCGAACATGTTGGTTGTAAGCTCGAAAGAAATCAACATCCTTACTCCTCATCTGAACAACCTGCAACATTAACGTTGCAGCCCAGAGAATTTGGGTCAATACCTTGTGACAGGCTGGCAAGTGTCATACTATGGTGGATATTAAATGGCAAAGACTACCACTACATGCATATTTGGCTGGTGGAGTTCAAGGCTCTTGCGTAAAGCCAATTTTATCCTATACTTTCAAAGATCATTTCTTTTAAAACCAACTATTTATGAGATAAACATGGCATGAAAACCAATATCTCCTCTACCCTTGTTCACCCATCAAATTTTATTCTGAAATTGGAATGAATGAGATTCTTCTGTCGACCACCTTGCTTAGTTACTCAAATTGTCCAAAACCGGGGACACGGCTAAGATCTTAGTTTTATTTTTACTCTCGAGAGTTTGTGGCACTTTCCCCACTAGACTCGATCAACCCATTCCATCCTTAACCCTCATTTAGTGAAAAGGAAAGGAGAAGACCAAGACGAGATCTTTCAGAAGAGCTTTCCCATACAAACGTCCGAACAATACCCACCTACATCCCCTACATCTGCTTGTTCGTCCTGTCAGGTCCACTCAACTTACTTAATCAAGACAGAGCCCATATGACTAGTGGCTGCACTAGAAGTAGCTAGACATGGAGTGACATGAAATCTCTGATACCCTGGGTGGCGAGCACAAGTGCACGTACTCAGGTACCCGCAGAACTGGGCCTGAGCAGCCACTCAACTATAACCCACCAATACAACTCCAAAATCCACCCAGGCGATTCATTAATTTAGTAGATTTTCCTTAACTCATCTACCACAAAACAATCCATTTTTGCAGCAAGCCAATCTACTAAATTAATATAGGTCACTAGTCATCTAAATCATGTGGCTAACCTAACAGGTTTGCATAGCATATAACTTTATTAAAAACAGCCTATCATGCATGCTACTGGAAAATAGTCTACAGTGCAATATCAAAATAGTAATAGGTCTTTCATGAATTGTGTATGCACTTGCCTTGATAGTTGTTCAGGTTGCAGCAACACTCACAGCACTCCTGGCACTCTTCACAATCTAAACAAGCAAATTGCAACAATTCAATACACAAGCAAAAAGGCAATACAATAAAATATGCATGCATGATGATTTACTAACAAAACAAGTCAAAGTTAAACAACTAATAAAGTTTTTACTTTCTGTCATTTACTATATGCATGATGCTTATGACTCATATTTTAAGTGGCTTTAATAATTTAGAAACAATTACTATAGTCAAAATGCCACTATTTGAGTTTTTACAAAACATTGTCAATGCATGATGCAAAAGTGCAACCTAAAATATCTACTGGACAGAGGACACTAAAAGACACACTTTTGCAGAAGAAAACAATTTAAAATAATTTACAGATTTAAAGATATGCCAAAATTACTCAAATCACTCATTTGAAATTTGAATAATTTTAAAATTGGCAAAACAGAGAACTAACAATTCTAAAATAATCTACAGATCATAAGCTTTTCAATAATATAAAGTTCATTAAATTTGACCGAGCCAATAAAAAGTTATAAAGGTTTTAAGTTACGGGGTCTTTTCTGCAAATCTGTCAAATTAAATCAATTCGGCCGAAATTACAGAAAATGGGGCTGACGTGGCGCTGACTGGGAGGCTGGCTGTGCGCTGACTGGGCGCCACGCGGCTAGATCTGATAAGCCGATACCGATTCGGTTAAGGGGATCAAAATGGACCGTTGGATCTAGATCCAGTGGTCGAGATCTAAACAGGAGGGGACTGGCCGGAGCTAGGGTTCCGGTGGATGGCGGCGCGCGGCGGCGACGCGTCGGCATGGGGCGTTCCCGGCGATCTACGGCGTTCCAGGATGCGCGGTTCTCACCTCGGTGATCAGCGTGACGAGGCGGACACGATGGCGAGGCGGCGGGCTCCGGGGTCGTCTCCTCCTCCGGTGATTGCTCGCCGGAGTTGCTACAGGCGGCGGCTTCGTTCGGGTGTGCACGCTCTCGTCGATCTGGAGGCGGGAAAAATTGGAGACGATGTCAGGGAGGTGCGCCACGATGAGGAGAATCGAATGGAGGGGGAGAGAGGAGCTAGGGTCGTCGGTGAGTGGCCGGAGCTCCAGTTCTTACCGGCGGCAATGGCGGCGGCGCGAGCTCGAATCCGAGCGGCCTGGCGGCGTAGGAGCTAGGGTTTTAGAGGGGAAACAACGCGGACGTCGAGGAGATTAAATAGGTGGGTGCGGGGCGACGGATTTGGTCGATTTCGGTTAGGATTCGATCGAATCCGGGTTGAGCACGGCGTCGTGGAGAGAAAGAAAGAAAGAGAGAAGGAAAAGAGAGAGGGGAGAAAGAGGCCGGGTGCGGGATGGTGCTGGGCTGGCTCGGGCTGGCTCGGCCGTTTTCTTTTTTTTTTTGACAAACTTTTTCCCTTTTTCTTTTCTCTGTTTTTAAAACAGATTTTATAACTTTGGTAAAACTTTCTGTAAAAATTCATAAAAATACTTTTCAAAGAGCTTTTCAAATTTAGAATATTATGGTATTAGCCTTGCCATTAAAATAAAATAAAATATTTGAAACATGGCTAAGGTTACTTAGCACCTTTATTCCATTATTTTGAATAACTAAAACCAAGAAATAAAACAAGCCACTTAAATAATTAAACTAAATGCACAAACAAATGCGTATGATGACATGAATGCATGCTTATGCAATTTTTGAAAATTGGGATGTTACAGAGTATTTACCGAGCGGAGCACAATCAAGAAAATTATATGTTGATCAAGGCTAAGTGCAAGTTGATCAACATACAAGATAAGGGCATGTGAAGATATGCGAAAGAGTGTCTCTCCCATATTGAGTGTATGGGGGAGCAATATGCGAGTCTTCACCGAGCGGAGCACAATCAAGAAAGGTGATCCACTTGAGAGTAGATCAAGATTGTCATCATCTAGCTCAAGTGGAATGCGCAAGGAAAAGGTATGATCTTGATAGGGTTTCTATTTTATCGGTCTCGTGGTGTAGTTGGGAGACCGGGTTTTACGATAGGTAACCGTACTATCAAGAGGGGCTCTCAAGTGAGCTTTAGCGTATCGGTCGTAGAGAGCTCAAACCTTTGCATCCTTGGCATCATCTTTATTGGTTCCTATTTGGCTCTTATCGTGGTGTGGTATTGGTGCTTGTCGTGCTTGTGTTGACAAGGCCAAGATCACCGAAAACGGTTTACATATGTGTCTCCCATTGAGTTTTCGGAGGTGGAGATTTTTCCGGTCCATCTATGCAGAAGGTTTCACTCTTCCATTTATTAGCAAAATCTCCATTGCTTGGTTTCAATATTTTCACTTGTTATTGGGTAGCATTTGTCGTCCTATTTCCAACAAAAGTGGTGTCATGTCATTCGGACTTCATTTGCAAAAGATATGGTTTTCCGGTTTTCAATAGAAAGCTTTTACCTTTCATCATTTGGTTTTACCATATCTTATTGAACATTGATGTTTCTCTGCATATTCTTGTTGTGCTCGTTGTGACGATTCCAACGAGTCCAAGATTATCGAAAACGGAGTTCGGGAGTGAAAGTTATTGCGGTTTTACTATTGGAAGTTTTATTAGAAAAAAAAAGGAAAATGGGCCGCCGGCCTCACTGCCGGCCTGGTCCGTCTCCCAGGCCTGCCCATTCGGCCAGCACCCCGGCCTCACCGCCGGCCTGGACCGGTTCCCCGGCCAGTCTCCTCGGGTGGGCCTCCGGCCTCCTTGCCAGCCTAGGCCGGCTCCCTAGCCGGCCCACCCGGGTGCATCCCCAGCCCTCCTGCCGCCCTGGCCTCACTGTCGGCCTGGGCCGGCTCCCCGGCCGGCCCACTTGGGTGTCACCCCGGCTCTCCTGCCGGCCTGGGCCGGCTGCCAGGCCGGCCCGACGGCTGTGCTGCTGCTGTTTTTTTTCCAACAGCTCTATTTTTGGAGCCCCTATTTAAGGGGTTTCTTCCCCAAATAAACCCTAACCTTTTGCCAACTTCTTGAGATATTTTCCCCCTCCATTGTTCACCCTCTTGAGCTTGGCTATCTCTCAATCCCTCCAATAGTTCTTGCTAGTTTTTTAGGAAAAGAGAGAGGAGGTCTAGATCCACGTTTCCACCGCTCGATTTCTCCTCTAAGTGAGGGGAACACTTTGGATCTAGATCTTTGGAGTTTCTTTATGTTTCTCCTTGTTCTTCCTCTCAAATCTCTCCCAAGCATTAGTTGCTTTGGTTGGATTCGGGTTGGAAGAACTTGACCACTTAGTGTGTTGTTGCCATTGCATTAGTTGCATTGGTTTGAGTTCTCCACGGTGATACGTGGAAGTCGAAGTTGAGAAGGTTGTTACTCTTCGGTGCTTTGGTGCCCTAGAGCTTGTTCCTCTAGGGCACGTTGGTACCCTAGACGGTGGTTGTTTTCTCAGAGTCTTGGTGGCTCACGGGATTTGTTGGGAGCCTCCAATTATGGAGTGTGACTCAACCTTGTTCGTATCGGAGCTTTGGTAGCTACGAAGACATTGCCGGGAGCCACCAATTGAGTTGTGGTGTGTGCCCCGGCCTTGGCGCATCATGTCTTGGCGGCTCGGTGCATTTGGTGAAGACCCTCCAACTTGTGGAGTGTGCTTCATCCTTGTAAAGGTTCTAGTTGTCAACCTCAATGGCAACATAGTGACAAGTGCCTCGCCACATTGTGGTAAGACACAATGGAGATACAGTGTGCCATATCAAGGCTACTCGGTGTTTCACTTTGGTGAACACCGCGCCGCTCCAACGGAGACTAGCTTCCATTGGGAAGTGAACTTCGGGATAAATCATCGTCTCCAAGTGCCTCGGTATTTCTATACCCCAGCTTCCTACTTATGCTATTTACTTTGTGATAGACATCGAGCTTGAAGTTATATGTATTGCCATCACTTAGTTGATTATATTGCTTAGCATAAGTTGTTGGTGCACATAGGTGAACCTAGCTAGTTTAGGTTTTGGCTTGATAAATTAAACGTTAGTTTTATTCCGCATTTATTCAAGCCTTAACCGTAATAATTTTAAATAGCCTATTCACCCCCCCCCCCTCTAGGCGACATCCGTGTCCTTTCAATTGGTATCAGCACGGGTTCTCTCTTTATAAGGCTTCACGGCCTAGAGAGTAAAGATGTCGTCTAGTGATTTAGTGCACAATGCCTCTTTAATATTCGATGGCACTAATTATGATGATTGGAGAAATCGCATGCTAAATTGTTTTAGGGACATTAATCCATATATAGAGCAAATTCTAGATATGGGTTTTTCTCCTCCAAAGGATCCGAAAAGATTATCTTTAGAGGGCGAGGAAAATTCTTATCTAGATGCTCAAGCTTCTAAAGTGGTTTTCATGTCTTTGAGAAATGCAGTTGTTTTGTCAATCTCTCCTTATTGGAATGCTCATGAGCTATGGACCAAGCCTCAAGACAAATATGGTGTGTCCATTGATAGTGGGAATGATTGTTTTCCCTCCACTTCCGGGCGTGATGAGTTCTCAACTTCTTCTACCTCACCTACATGTGGCAAGCCACAAAATAATGCAATGGTGAGTAGGGATAAATTTTGCAATTATGATAGTAAGCGTCTTATAGATGATATTTCATCTCTATCTTATTGCAATGATTTATCTTTACACTTAAACACATCTAGCACTATAAATGTTTCACATGCTTGTGTTGATGGTCTGTAATGCCCGGGGTTTTTCCCCAAATTAGATTTTTGTTTGTTTTTGTTTTTGCATCATCATGACATCAGCATCATCGCATCGCATGTTTTTTTACCGCAAAACTTTTTTTATTAAACCCTATTTTTATTTTGCAAAAATTGTCGCAAAGGTTTTATCGAGACAGTCGTCTCCGTTTTTGGAAAATTAATTGCCAAAATTATTTTGCAAAGGAAAATAATTTTGAGATGAGAGAGAGAGCAGCCCAGCTAGCCAGGCCCAAAAGCCCAGCAAGCAAACCCTAGACCAAACCCTAGAAATCCCTGGCAGTTTTGTTTTCCTACCCCCTGCCTCTTGCAGCCACCCTCCCCTTCTTTCTCTTTTTTGCAATCTGGTCCTTCCACCTTGCAAGTAGATCCTTTTCTTTTTTTTGGGTCCCTCCCCTCTCCTCTTCTTTTCCCTTCCTTTATTCTTTTTCTCCACCTTCCTCCATCCCGCAGCATCCTCTCCTTTTCCTCCCCGCACCCGACGCCTCCATCCTCCACCAGGCACGCGAGCTCGCCTTCCCCGCTCCCCTGCTCCCCTCTGGCTTCCTCTCCTCCTCTTCCCCGTTGCCTGACGCCACAGCTCGCCGCGCGCGTCTCTCTCTGCCTCCTCTACGCCACGGTCGAGCTCTCCCTCACGCCTCTCTCCACCAGTGTGCCGGTCCGCAGCCTCCCCGGCCGGCCGTCATCAACCCCGCCGTCGCCGCCTCAAGCCCTTATGCGCGCCTCCCTTCCCCGAGCCCGTGCTCTCCCGCGCCTGCTCTGGCGCGCATCCGCATCCTTCCATCGCCGCGCGTCCTCTGCCACCCGGCGCCATCGCCTCATCGCCTCCTGGGCCGCGCCGGCCCCTTCTCCTCCCGGCCACGCGGGCTTCTGCTCGACCCCGCCCAGTGCCCGCCGAGCTCCTCCGCTGGCCTTTCCTCCCGTCGCAGGCTGCCATCGGCCGCACCCTTGCTGCTCCGCCATGGCCGTCTCCGAGCCATACCTCCTCCTGGTCCGCGCCCGCTCGCTGCAGCCTGCCGTCCTCCTCCTTGACCTGTGGCCAATCGTGCTGGAGTTGCCGTGCCTCTGCTTCCCGTTTCCCCGACGCGTCTCCTGTGTGTGCCCTGTTCGTGACCGCCCGCAACGTGTTTGACACAATTCCCGCAAGGACCCGGTGTCCTTTTCCGTTCCCGGTGACCATGTCTGTGTCCCCGACGCCCGTTGCCCGTTCCCGATGAGTTCCCCGATCCCATTCCCATTTGTTTTCCCGATGCCGGTTTCCCGACGGGAAGTTTCCCGGTCGTTCCCCGTTTTCCCCGACGTGAAGCACCGTGAAGCCGTTCCTCCGCTTCGCGCTGCCGATGCGCCGATGTTCTCCGATGCTTGAGAACCTCGCCGTGACCGCTGCCCGTCGACAAGGTCTACCTCGACACCGAAACCCGCCAAGTTCTCCGATGCCGTGAACCCGAAGACTGAGTACCCGATGCCGTGGAACCCCGACGACCCCGAAGCCCGGAACGCCAAGGTCCGCCACGACGACGACCCGAGTACGACTACTTCCATGACGTCGACTACCTCGACTACTTCGACTCCGGATGAACGACTACTTCGACTACGACGACTACTTCGACTACTTCCTCTCCGACCCGAAGACGGTGGTTTCGAATCTGAAGTTCCTCGTTTCCGATGTGTGACCCCAACCCTAAACCCCTATATGCCATATATATCCGTATCTTATAAAATCATGCATGCTTAATTAACATCGCACCTTTATCCATTTAGTTGAATTAAATCAACTTAAATATGGGATTTGTCCGGTGCATCTATATTGTGCACCGATCCCATTTAAAATGTTTTGCCATGTGTTAGGAAATAAAATTGGACAACCTTTAATTTATCATGCATCATGTCATCAACATGCCGCTTCTTTTGCCATAGTAGTAAAATGCATCTTTTATGTTTCCAGTGTTTGTTGCTTCTTTGGGAATAGGACGATGAGTTGATGTGAGCAACGACAGGTTCTGCTACCTCTACCGGATTGCAGGCAAGTGATACTCACTTGCTATCTTTGCTTGTTTTCTGTCTCTTACACCTCCTATCTTTTGTTCCTTGCTAGCCTTATATTGCGATGCTTGTGTCCCGATCCTATATGCATGTTTCCCTTGCAGCCCTGATATGCCACCACCCCCACATCCTACTACCCTGTTGCTTGTTTATCTTGCTGGCCTTGCGAGTCGTAGCGCATGCTTAGCTTTGTCTTGCTCGAGTCTTGCTATCTTTAGCTAGTCATGCCTTAATATGATAGTTGGGTTAATTCACATGATAATCTTAATGTTTGGCGATGGGATATAATTAATAAAGATAAGCCACCGGCGGAAGGCCAATCGTGGTGATTTGTTCTGCTAGTGTCGCCTAGGACCCGAGTTCTTGTCCTCTGATCCAAGACTGAGCGCACTACCCACATGTGGGAGGAAATGGGACTCCCCTCGACCTAGTACCGGATCTGCAGCCTTGTCCAGGGCGCCACAAGTAGTTCGGGTGTTTCCATTTGCGCGACGCTTTATTTATTTGTGATGCAGGTACGGATGGGACGCCTCCGGGACTTATACGTGATGGTTACTTACGGTAGGGCTTGCGGTACGTTCGTTTATCGAGTGTGGAAGGAGGGGCAATCGTATGAGTGTGCCTCCCGACACCGTCCTCGCAACGGCTAGGTCCACCTCGGAGCTTCGGCCGGACTTTCAAGGTGGGTCAGACTTAGCTAGGTGGTTCCCTGGACTTGTGTGGTAGTGAAGGAAAGTGTAGCGTCGGATACCCTGCCAGCATACCCCGGAAGTGTGCTAATTGCATGGCAACAAGGGTTGAAGTGCGTGTGGTTACATTTGTGCACCCCTGCAGGGTTAAATCTTTTCGAAAAGCCGTGTCCGCGGTTATGAACGACTTGGTGAAATGTGCTGGCTAACAAGATCATAGACAACTTACACCTGATGTTAATAAATTGAATAGTAAGATAGAGCTACTTCAATAATAAATTATAAAATTGCCAACTGTGTGAGTGCCTTTGGGCTTGCTGCTCGTAGGATAAACGGGCTGGTAAGGAATTGGCTGGGTATGTTTGGTGTTAGTATAGGTGGTTACCTATGCGCTCTCTTACCTCCTCTCTATTAGACGATTGTTGTAGTGTGTCTCTATAGATTGTTAGTGTTGCTTGCCGCCGCCTCAATCGCTAACCCTCTTCCCCGGAATTCCAGCTTTGATATCTTGTGAGTATTACTTGCCAGTACTTCTACTAGTACTGACCCCTTCGGGGCTGCTATTCCAATGCAGCCAACAGGTATGAAGTGTGACGACGTTAGCTTGGGAATCCTGCCGGCTTGGCCTGGGCAGGGATATGGTGCCTTTGCTTATCTTCAGGACTCTTAGTCCAATTTGTATCTTGTCCGTAGTCGGACGCTACCCGCTTCTGTTGTTAATTGGATCTTTGTATTGTATCTTTGCTCTTGACTCGGTGAGTCGTTGTTGTATATATGTTCTTTTGTGGGTTCCATCGAGAACTGTTGTAATGTTATCACAATTCCACCCGCATAACGTGTGTGTTGCGACCTGCACGTTATGCCTGGTGGGCGTCCTTTAGGATCGTTATTATGCGGATTTGGCTGGAACGCTAAATCTGCATAGTACCGATCTTGGGGCGTTACAAAGTGGTATCAGAGCTCTGGTTCTTCGATACCCCGCGGGTCCAGTCTGCCTGTAGGATACCCTAGCAAATGGTCGTTGTTGTAGAGTGTCAAAACTATTTTACTAAAAGTAATTTGCAAAGATCTCAATAGGAATTCTTGTTTATTCCTTACCTCTATTCTATCTTCCCTCTTACCTTTATATGATTTAAATCTTCTCTCTTATCTATTTTCCGGTCATAGCATCTTCGTGGGTGGACGATCTCTTTGCCTTTAATCCTAATAGGTCCGCTCTTCGGAAGGATCTCGACAGACGAACAACGCCATCGACGTGAGCAAGAACCTCTTGTTAGTGGTGTCGAGAAGATCAACATGGTGCGAGAAGATTCGATAGGATAACCTCCTCTTCTTCTCCCCGACGGTAGCGTGGATCTCGGGCCGAGATCCTTTGTTAGTGGTGTCGGTTGTAATGCCCGGGGTTTTTCCCCAAATTAGATTTTTGTTTGTTTTTGTTTTTGCATCATCATGACATCAGCATCATCGCATCGCATGTTTTTTTACCGCAAAACTTTTTTTATTAAACCCTATTTTTATTTTGCAAAAATTGTTGCAATGGTTTTGTCGAGACAGTCGTCTCCGTTTTTGGAAAATTAATTGCCAAAATTATTTTGCAAAGGAAAATAATTTTGAGATGAGAGAGAGAGCAGCCCAGCTAGCCAGGCCCAAAAGCCCAGCAAGCAAACCCTAGACCAAACCCTAGAAATCCCTGGCAGTTTTGTTTTCCTACCCCCTGCCTCTTGCAGCCACCCTCCCCTTCTTTCTCTTTTTTGCAATTTGGTCCTTCCACCTTGCAAGTAGATCCTTTTCTTTTTTTTGGGTCCCTCCCCTCTCCTCTTCTTTTCCCTTCCTTTATTCTTTTTCTCCACCTTCCTCCATCCCGCAGCATCCTCTCCTTTTCCTCCCCGCACCCGACGCCTCCATCCTCCACCGCGCACGCGAGCTCGCCTTCCCCGCTCCCCTGCTCCCCTCCGGCTTCCTCTCCTCCTCTTCCCCGTTGCCCGACGCCGCAGCTCGTCGCGCGCGTCTCTCTCTGCCTCCTCTACGCCGCGGTCGAGCTCTCCCTCACGCCTCTCTCCACCAGTGCGCCGGTCCGCAGCCTCCCCGGCCGGCCGTCATCAACCCCGCCGTCGCCGCCTCAAGCCCTTCCGCGCGCCTCCCTTCCCCGAGCCCGTGCTCTCCCGCGCCTGCTCTGGCGCGCATCCGCATCCTTCCGTCGCCGCGCGTCCTCTGCCGCCCGGCGCCATCGCCTCGTCGCCTCCTGGGCCGCGCCGGCCCCTTCTCCTCCCGGCCACGCGGGCTTCTGCTCGACCCCGCCCAGTGCCCGCCGAGCTCCTCCGCTGGCCTTTCCTCCCGTCGCAGGCTGCCATCGGCCGCACCCTTGCTGCTCCGCCATGGCCGTCTCCGAGCCATACCTCCTCCTGGTCCGCGCCCGCTCGCTGCAGCCTGCCGTCCTCCTCCTTGACCTGTGGCCAATCGTGCTGGAGTTGCCGTGCCTCTGCTTCCCGTTTCCCCGACGCGTCTCCTGTGTGTGCCCTGTTCGTGACCGCCCGCAACGTGTTTGACACAATTCCCGCAAGGACCCGGTGTCCTTTTCCGTTCCCGGTGACCATGACTGTGTCCCCGACGCCCGTTGCCCGTTCCCGATGAGTTCCCCGATCCCATTCCCATTTGTTTTCCCGATGCCGGTTTCCCGACGGGAAGTTTCCCGGTCGTTCCCCGTTTTCCCCGACGTGAAGCACCGTGAAGCCGTTCCTCCGCTTCGCGCTGCCGATGCGCCGATGTTCTCCGATGCTTGAGAACCTCGCCGTGACCGCTGCCCGTCGACAAGGTCTACCTCGACACCGAAACCCGCCAAGTTCTCCGATGCCGTGAACCCGAAGACTGAGTACCCCGATGCCGTGGAACCCCGACGACCCCGAAGCCCGGAACGCCAAGGTCCGCCACGACGACGACCCGAGTACGACTACTTCCACGACGTCGACTACCTCGACTACTTCGACTCCGGATGAACGACTACTTCGACTACGACGACTACTTCGACTACTTCCTCTCCGACCCGAAGACGGTGGTTTCGAATCTGTAGCGGACCTGCACTTAAAAATAGGCAAGATCCCTGTGTATAGTGCAAATCCCTGGATCGAATCGTTTGCACACACAGTTTACGATGAATACCATAACATTGTATCAATTTATTACACAAATGATCCAGACTTAAAATATTCCATTACAACTTTGCATAGCTCGAAGCTAGCATAAACAAAATAACAGCGGAAGACAAAAATTATTGCATGGAGTCCCAATCTTCATGTAGCCACAGGCAAAAACATGTTGGTTGCAGACTCGAAACCCTTAACGAAACCTCACTCATCGTCAGAACAACCTGATAAAAAGATATCAACAAGGTGGGTCAGAACCATAAAATGGATCTGGCAAGTGACACTTTGTGGACTCATAGGGGAAAACTCTAATAACCTATATGCATATTTGGCTTGTGGAGTTTGAAGGCTAAATTTTGCGGAAAGCCAACTTTTCCTATCTCTTTTCAAAACATTTTCTTTTACCTGAACGAGACAAGTATGGTATGACAACCATTGTCTCAACTACCCTGGTTCACCCATCAAGTTTTAACTTAGAGAAATTGGAATGTTGGGATCCTCCGTTGACGTCCTTGATCAGCTGCTCAAAGTTGTCCGTAACCGGGGACACGGCTAAGTACTTAGTTTGACACTCTGCAGAGGTTGTGCACTTTCACCATTAGACTTAACCAACCCAAACTATCCCTCACACTCCATTGGTGTTCCGGGGAAAAGAAGAAGGTTAAGACGAGATCTTTCAGAAGCATTTTCCCATCCCATACCGGCCTGACGCGCTCCACCTACAAACCTCTACCACCACCTGTCAAGCCGGGATGAGTCCACGCAACTTAGTTGATCAAGACAGAGCCCATATGACTAATGGCTGCACTGGAGGCAATCTTCTCTTGGAGTAACTTCAAATCCCTTTGATCCTGGGTGGCTTTCCACAAGTGTGATTCATCCTCCTAAGTCAGGGGACCACGTATGATCCTTCCTCCCAAAGTAGGGAATCACCCTCATCTACAATTCATCCTCCCACGTATGGGGAATTGCTTTAAACCAACCACCCACCCAGGTAGTTCATTACTTAGTAGAATTTTATTTACCTTTCATATAAAACCTTTAGCACTGCATTTTTCCTATTCTACTAAGTTATCAAGTAGGTACTAGACACTTAGGAAATATTTGGAAAACTACTAACAGGTCTAGCATAGCATAGTAATACTAATAACCTATCATGCAAAATTTTCTAAGTAAAAGCTACAACAATGCATATATCAAAATAATAGGACGAAAAGTATGCAAGTGTGCCACTTGCCTTGGCAACAGGAGTGGCAGGAGTAGCAACCACCAAAGTCTTCGTGACTCTCCGAATAAACTAACAAAATAAACAAGCCACACATAAACATACAAACAAAAACAATAATAACAATACAATAATATATGCTATGCATGAAATGCATTTAAAAATAGCAAGAAAATTACTACACTAATTTTTCTGATTTGTGAAAATATGCATGAGGTCAAAATGCAAATAAAACAATTTTTATTATAATAACAACATAAAACAATTCCCAAAAAGGGAATAAACACAAATTAAATACTACTGTTAAACAAAATAATTACAAAAAAATATGGGGTTGGTCCTACTGGACAGAGGGCTTCAAAACTAAACTAACCCAATTGGATTTACTCAAAAAGCTATTTTTAAACTAAAGTTATGCCAAATTTACTCAAATTTCACTTTTGAAATTCAAATAAATTTAAACTTGGCAAAAAAGAAAACTAAAATGCCAGAAAGATTCTGCTGGTTCTAAGGATTTCAAATATATAAAAACATTTGAATTTGGCCCATCCAATAAAAAGATATGAATGTTTTAATAAGCAGGGGCTTTTCTGCAAAATAGCCTAATTAAAAATAATTCGGCTAACTGCCAGAAAACCATGGGCTGACGTGGCTGCTGACTGGGCCGTGACTGGGCTCCTACGTGGCGCTCTGTTATTGGGCCATACCGATTCGGTAAGGGAAAAACAAAGGCAGCCGTTGGATCGAGATCCAACGGCCCAGATCTAATCGCGTCAGAGCAGAGGAGGCCGGCGGCGGCTAGGGTTTCGGTGCACGGCGGTGCACGGCGGCGACGCGTCGGCATCGCACGTTCCGGCGAACAGAGGAAGAGAGGGAGAGGGTTTTCGTTACCAAGGGATGCAGGACGTCGAGGAGAACTCGGTGGCGCGGTGGTCGACGTCTAGGAGCTCCGGTTCGCCGGAAATTCCTCGCCGGACTTGGCTCCCGCGGCGGTGGTCGTCGGGCGAGCACGGAGGCGTCGATCTGGGGTGCACAAAAATGACGCGCTTTGTCAAAAAGGTGTGCAAGGCTACGGGAATGCGAAAGAAAGTGAAGAGGGAGTGCGGGGTCGACGGAGTACGCCAGAAATGAGGAATCTCGCCGGCGGTGGCAGCGGAACGTCGAGCTTCGAGCTAGGCGGCCTGGTGGCTCTTGGTGGGGTATTTCGGGGGCAATCGAGAGAGGAGAGGGAGGGCTACTTATAGCGGGGCTTGGCGAGATCAACGGCGCATTGAAGCGGCCGGAATCAAGTTGGGAAGATTCGGTCGCCGCGAGTTCATCACGGGCGGGATTTGGGGCGAAAACGACGACGCTGACGTGGGCTGACAGGTGGGGCCGTGGTGGCAGTGAGAGGGGCGCGCGAAGGGGTACCGGGCTGCTAGCGGGCTGCTGCCGGGGACGGTGTTGGGCCGCGGCTGGGCTGGCTTTGGCTAGCTCGGCCGTGGTGGCCCTTTTCCATTTTTTTTTTGTTCCTTTTTCCTTTTCTATTTTTTGTTTTCAGAAAAACAAATAACTTTTGGAATAATAGTTCAAACTGATTCAAACCAATTCGAATAATTTTGTAAAATCAAAATAATCCTTTTTAAATACTTTGAAACCTCTTTCCATAATATTTTATTTTAAATAAAATCAATTATGTAATAATTGCATAATTGACACCTTTAGGTTAAAAATAACAAATAGGCTTTTATAAAATCTTTTTGAACTCAAATAAAATCCAGGAAAATAATATGAGTGGTATCATGTGGTATAACCATGATAAACTCATTTTTTGTTATTTTTACCCAAAATAAATTACCCCAAATACCTTTGGCATTTTAAAAGGTAATAGGTGATATTTTTCCAAGGTCAAAATAAAATAAAATCTTTTCCAATTAATTTAATAAAATACTTTTTAGAAAGATTATTCTAAACATAGCACTTTGGCACTATACTTGGCCAACAAATGAAATCATAGAAACCAAATTATTATATAGAGCATAATAGGCCCTTTATGACATTTTTCTCAAATAGGGTTTAAAGTGGAAATAGAATTCCATCTTTTGGAAAAATAAATGCAATCAAGCAAGAGACTGATGCATGCATGCATGATTTTGGATTTCCAAAACAAAATACTTAAAATTTTCAAAAAGTTTTTGATTTTTCTGATTTTTCAAAAATTTGAAAATCTTGGGATGTTACAGAATCTGAAGTTCCTCGTTTCCGATGTGTGACCCCAACCCTAAACCCCTATATGCCATATATATCCGTATCTTATAAAATCATGCATGCTTAATTAACATCGCACCTTTATCCATTTAGTCGAATTAAATCAACTTAAATATGGGATTTGTCCGGTGCATCTATATTGTGCACCGATCCCATTTAAAATGTTTTGCCATGTGTTAGGAAATAAAATTGGACAACCTTTAATTTATCATGCATCATGTCATCAACATGCCGCTTCTTTTGCCGTAGTAGTAAAATGCATCTTTTATGTTTCCAGTGTTTGTTGCTTCTTTGGGAATAGGACGATGAGTTGATGTGAGCAACGACAGGTTCTGCTACCTCTACCAGATTGCAGGCAAGTGATACTCACTTGCTATCTTTGCTTGTTTTCTGTCTCTTACACCTCCTATCTTTTGTTCCTTGCTAGCCTTATATTGCGATGCTTGTGTCCCGATCCTATATGCATGTTTCCCTTGCAGCCCTGATATGCCACCACCCCCACATCCTACTACCCTGTTGCTTGTTTATCTTGCTGGCCTTGCGAGTCGTAGCGCATGCTTAGCTTTGTCTTGCTCGAGTCTTGCTATCTTTAGCTAGTCATGCCTTAATATGATAGTTGGGTTAATTCACATGATAATCTTAATGTTTGGCGATGGGATATAATTAATAAAGATAAGGCACCGGCGGAAGGCCAATCGTGGTGATTTGTTCTGCTAGTGTCGCCTAGGACCCGAGTTCTTGTCCTCTGATCCAAGACTGAGCGCACTACCCACATGTGGGAGGAAATGGGACTCCCCTCGACCTAGTACCGGATCTGCAGCCTTGTCCAGGGCGCCACAAGTAGTTCGGGTGTTTCCATTTGCGCGACGCTTTATTTATTTGTGATGCAGGTACGGATGGGACGCCTCCGGGACTTATACGTGATGGTTACTTACGGTAGGGCTTGCGGTACGTTCGTTTATCGAGTGTGGAAGGAGGGGCAATCGTATGAGTGTGCCTCCCGACACCGTCCTCGCAACGGCTAGGTCCACCTCGGAGCTTCGGCCGGACTTTCAAGGTGGGTCAGACTTAGCTAGGTGGTTCCCTGGACTTGTGTGGTAGTGAAGGAAAGTGTAGCGTCGGACACCCTGCCAGCATACCCCGGAAGTGTGCTAATTGCATGGCAACAAGGGTTGAAGTGCGTGTGGTTACATTTGTGCACCCCTGCAGGGTTAAATCTTTTCAAAAAGCCGTGTCCGCGGTTATGGACGACTTGGTGAAATGTGCTGGCTAACAAGATCATAGACAACTTACACCCGATGTTAATAAATTGAATAGTAAGATAGAGCTACTTCAATAATAAATTATAAAATTGCCAACTGTGTGAGTGCCTTTGGGCTTGCTGCTCGTAGGATAAACGGGCTGGTAAGGAATTGGCTGGGTATGTTTGGTGTTAGTATAGGTGGTTACCTATGCGCTCTCTTACCTCCTCTCTATTAGACGATTGTTGTAGTGTGTCTCTATAGATTGTTAGTGTTGCTTGCCGCCGCCTCAATCGCTAACCCTCTTCCCCGGAATTCCAGCTTTGATATCTTGTGAGTATTACTTGCCAGTACTTCTACTAGTACTGACCCCTTCGGGGCTGCTATTCCAATGCAGCCAACAGGTATGAAGTGTGACGACGTTAGCTTGGGAATCCTGCCGGCTTGGCCTGGGCAGGGATATGGTGCCTTTGCTTATCTTCAGGACTCTTAGTCCAATTTGTATCTTGTCCGTAGTCGGACGCTACCCGCTTCTGTTGTTAATTGGATCTTTGTATTGTATCTTTGCTCTTGACTCGGTGAGTCGTTGTTGTATATATGTTCTTTTGTGGGTTCCATCGAGAACTGTTGTAATGTTATCACAATTCCACCCGCATAACGTGTGTGTTGCGACCTGCACGTTATGCCTGGTGGGCGTCCTTTAGGATCGTTATTATGCGGATTTGGCTGGAACGCTAAATCTGCATAGTACCGATCTTGGGGCGTTACATGGTCTTTGTTTATCTTCTAAATCGTCAAGTAATGATGATAATGAAAATAATAATGATGATGAAGATAGTGAAGATGAGGATAATAGTTCTGACTCCCTTATGAATAAGAGTAGAATGGTTCAACGTGCTCTTCATAAGAATAAAAATGCTCATGATAGTTTCATAGAATTCATAACTACCTTTGTTGGGTACAAGCAAGAAAAAGATTATTTGGAAACTAGTCTTGATGAATCTCTTAGCCGTGAACGTGACTATGCGAACACGATTGCGGATCTTGAGGAAGCTCTAGAAGAAGAACAAACCACCAACAAATCTCTTGAGAAGACATTTACTCTAGAGTTATCTAAAGTAAATGAAACTCATGATAGAGCTCTCAAGGTGGCTAATGATTTTAAAATAAAAAATAATGAGCTTGTTGTTGAAATTGTTAGACTCCTTTAGGCTAATGAGAAATTTGAAAAGGATGTCAAGTCCTTGGAATATTCTCTTGCACATCTCACTAAGTCCCACGATCAACTCCAAGCTCAATTGCTAAAAGAGCTTCCAACTTGTTCTCCCATTGCTATTAATGTTGATGCTTGTGCTACTAACTCTATTTCTTGTGAAGCATCCATTTTAAAGGAGAATGTTGAGCTAAGGGCTCAACTTAAATTGCTAACTAGCAATTATGAGATATTGGAAGAAAGCCATGAGAAGCTCTCGAGCTCTCATGAATATCTTCTAGTATCTCATGATAAGCTAAAGTTAGCTCATGAGGCTATCGCTACCAAGGTAATATCTAGTGAGCCTCATGTGGACAATGGCACAACTTCTACTAAAAATTCTATAATGACTTGTGCTAGTCCTTGTAATTCTTCATCTCACACTAGTGGTAAATCATATGTTGAATTACATTTCGTGCCTAGTTGCTCTAACAAGGAAGCCTCAACTTCCACTAGTACTTGTGTAGCTACTAACCTTGTAGGGAAGTCTAAAGAGCACAAGGCACAAGCCACTTCTTTGAAGAAAGATGCGGAGAAGCGTCATAAAGGGAAGGCCACACTTGACAACATGTTCAGTGTGCAAAAATCCCCCAATGACAAGAGTGGACTTGGATTCAACTCCAATATCAAGAACAAGTCCAAGAGTCAATCACTCGGCCAAGATTGTTTGCTTCAAGTGCAAAGTTGAAGGGCACCATGTTAGGGATTGCCCAATGAAGAAGAAGCCTCTTAGTGAGAAGCAACTAGGGAAGCGGCCTATTATTCAATCTCATGCTCAAACTCGAGTTGAACAAGGGCCACCTCCTAAGAAGACTCAAGTCATTGCTCCTCAAGTTGAGGAGCCTATTAAGAAAGAAAAGAGTCGATATTGCTACTTATGCCGTGAGAAGGGTCACTTGGCTTCTTCATGCACTAATGGTACTCTATCCAACCCCATAATAATTGATGATGTTTATTCTCTTAGGAAGGATAGAGTTGGCAATGTGTTTGCCAAATATGTGGGGACTCAAAGTGGTGTCAAGAAAAGAACCATTTGGGTTGCCAAGCCTATTGTGACTAACCTCTTAGGACCCAACTTGGTTGGGGACCAACAAGCTCAAACTTGATCAATAGGTTCTGATGGAGGACATTGGCGACTTGGCTATCATTTGAAGAATTAAGGGATCTTCATGGTTATATCTCATCAAGCCAAGTCAATTGGATTATCACATATCTATCTCATATCCAATGCTCCCTCTTGCGGTAACTTATATGTAAATTATATATACATTGAAAGTTGCTTGCTCCCTTGCATGTGTTAGTTTTGTTCCTAGCATGTGCTTGTATATGTTGTGCTTATTACTTACCTTGAGCAATCAAGTTTGTGTATGTTAATGTGCGCTCCATATATGTGTAAACTTTGTGTTCAGTCTTTATTGGATCTTGTGTTGATTTCAATGGGCTCTTTTGAGAAGATTAATGGACTACCCCATTTTGGGGGAGTGATATGCTTTGTGCACTTCACTAACCTAAAAATGTGTGTATATGAGGAACACCACCTAGTATTGATATATCAAGATTATCTAGAAACTATGTGGTGTGTCATGCTCATGAGAAATTCAAATTCTATAATATCCATTAATTATCTCTAGTTGGTTTTATTTGCCTCTTGCTTAGATAAAATGAATTATCACATTATGGGGGAGTAATAAGCTATGTGCATATTACAATCCTACAAAATGTGAACATTTGAGGTTTGCCACTTAGATTTGATATTGTAAATTATCTTATTCCTATGTGGCATGTTTGCTCAAACAAGTTCCAATTTTCTTTTTGGTTACCCTTTGGCTCTTGTTTGTGTGAGTTTGCTTGGTATGGTTTCTCTCTAATATGCATTCCTATATATTATTTGAGAAACCATTTGTTCCATATTATTCTAACCATGGCCTTGCCGGTTGGTTTGAATAGTTGGAACTACCAACAAACCTTAATTAAAATATGGCGTTTTATTTCTTATCTCTTGCCATATGTTTTATCTTCTGAGGATATTCTTGGATACCTCTATCACCGGGAAAATAATTCCAAATGGTCATTGTTCTTGAACAATCCATATTTATGTCTACGATAGAATAATTTTGATTATCCTTACATTGGCATTGGCTTTTATTTGCCCCATCACTTGCCAGAATATTTATTTTGACTCCCATTGCCTTCCTTGCCTCTTGCATGGATCCTAATTTTCAATTGGTAGTGTTTAGTGTTGTAAATAAAATATGAAGAGTAATGATCCCTTGTGCGTGCATTTTGTATTCAAATACAAATATAAAAAATAATGCATGAATCTTGGGGGAGCATTCCTTTTTATTTAGAACACTATCCTATCTATCAATATTTGATCCTTTCAATTGGCATTTTATTTCTATCGTATGTGTTTATGGAAGACAAATCTTTTTCTCTTGATGCTTTGTGTCATCATGAAAAGTGTAGAGAGTGTTTGGTTTATTTGGTGTAACCTTGCTTTCTCTTGGGAGTCTTGCTTTCTCATTTCTTGTTTTATGTTTATCCTATAAAATGAGAAAATCCTTTGAGCGTGTCTCTTTCTTTTATCCTATATGCTCATTGGCCTTGCCTAGGTACCTTCAATTGGTATTATTTGGAATTTAATATCTCCTCCATAGATATTGGTTTCAATTGATATTTATTGTGGGAGTTTTGATACCTTATTACTTTATTTTACTTTACTTGATTCCGGTCAAGTATTATCCTTTTCTTGGTATCTTTTCTCCTAGTTGGTATCTTATTTTCAATTGGTGCCTTATCGATCATGTGTTGCTTTGATTCGATTCCTTTTGATATCACACTTCATGTGTTGATGTGTTTTGGAATCAATCATATGTTGATTTGATTTTTCCTCAATCATGTGTTGATTTGGATTTTGATATAATTTGGACAACCTTTTGTGTCACACTTTGGTGTGCTCTCTTCTTGGTTTACTTGGTGTTTTTGTCCAAATTGTATCTCGTTTGGTTCTTAAAAGACTTTGTATGTATATCCTTTAACATATATATTATATGGCATGCTTGTCTTTCTTGATCCAATACATAGGGAATACTCCACCGAATCCTAAATCGGCTAAGATGTGCATGAAATTCAATTTCATATATATATGCACATATTTATGCGGAGTGTTTCCTATATATTGTAGTGTACCTAACTACTATGGAACCCAATGAGTTTGGGAACCATTTTGTACTTGAATTTTGTTTTAGGTACAATGAAGATGCATTGGATGCTTGCCTCATTCATAATGAAGGTGTTCTCACCATGTGATTATTGGAGTCAAGCTTTGATGATAAACAAAATTCTCATCTTCATCATCACCAATGCTATATCGGTAACAAGTATCTATCCCATGCATATCTTTCTTATATTCAACCTTGTGTAGGTTGCTACTTGGCATGAAAGCTTTAATGTGCAATTGTTGTGGTTTTGGCTTATTTTCTTCACTTGATATATCTTTGTGATATTTGTGATGAAATTGCAAAAACATTTCCTTCAATTGGTATTGTTTCTTTGTGATACTTGTTGCCTATCTCAAAGCATTTACACTATGTGTTGTTCCCTTAGTGATATGTGTGATGCATTTGATGTGTTTGAAGTTCATTTATATACAATGAGATAAATTTGAGCTATGTGCTATGCTTTTAAGCAATAATCTCTTTTTGTATATTCATGACTTCCTTTTGGTTACCATGGTCTCCCTCTCTTCGACCATTTTATATGTGCAAGTTTCTTTGTCGATGTATATCATTAACGATTTGTCTACTTAGAAACTTATACATATGAGAGAGGTCACCTTTTATTTGGTATCCTATTTTCTTTCAAGCCACCTTGTCTTTAATCTATAATTCTTTGGTGGCTCCAAGTTTGTCTCGTGAGTGCTTGTCTGATTTCTATTCGCATCTTTGCGCACTCACATTTTTATTGAAGATCCTTCTCTTTATGCTTATCACGGTGAGTATGTTGATTTTGTTGGCTAAATGTTCTCAGTAGCTCTTGGCTTTTTCAATTGGTTTTAGTTTCCAATTGGTATCCTTGAGCTTGTGAACATATTCTTTTTGAAAAATCTTCTTTGTAAGTTGTGTGTGTCAATACTTGATATATAACTTATCTCCATTTGGTTAAGACTATGTGTCTTACCAAATTAATTGTCTTGTCACACACACACATACTCGTGGTTGGGCCTTTCTTGATAATTTCTTTTAATTGGTATCTCCTTATGGCTCAACCACATCTCTGGTGCAAGTGCTTTGTTTTGCTTTAATTTTTACATCCTTGCACTTGGTGAGTGTTCTAGATGATTTTGGGGGAGTGAGGATTCCATATTTGTGCACTCATCAATAGTGCATGAACATTGGGGAGCTTCTCTATTTTTATTTAGAACTCTCGTTTAGGATCTTCTCGATTGCTTTTCTCCTTTGTGGAGATGTTTTAGAATGATTTCATCCTTTTGCAATCTTTGGATCCTCAATATAGTTTGATTTCCTCTATTATTCGTCAATGGATATGTGCATTTTATTTCACACATATCTTGAGAAATGCACACCTTGTGGAGGAACTCATACTATATTGGCCTTCTAATTTTTTTTCTTCCATTTTGGCAATCGATGCCAATGGGGGAGAAGTTTTAGAGGATTTAAGGGAATTTGGTTTTATGCTTTCGTTTGGTTCTTAAGCATTTGCCTCTCATTCTCATGCAACCTTGTCTTGCAAGGTTGCTTAATTCATTATACAAACCCTCTTAAAAGGGATTGTCATCAATTACCAAAATGGGAGAGATTGAAAGAGTATAGTTGCCCCCATATGTTGTTTTGGTAATTAATGACAATCTCTATGGACTAATGTGTGCCTTGAGTTATATTTGTAGTGTTGGTCCATAAGGAATTTGCTTGAACTCCATATGTTGGAGTCAAGGCTAAAAGAAGAAGACAATATGTTGATCAAGGCTAAGTGAAAGTTGATCAACATACAAGATAAGGGCATGTGAAGATATGCGAAAGAGTGTCTCTCCCATATTAGTGTATGGGGGAGCAATATGCGAGTCTTTACCGAGCGGAGCACAATCAAGAAGATTATATGTTGATCAAGGCTAAGTGCAAGTTGATCAACATACAAGATAAGGGCATGTGAAGATATGCGAAAGAGTGTCTCTCCCATATTGAGTGTATGGGGGAGCAATATGCGAGTCTTCACCGAGCGGAGCACAATCAAGAATGGTCTCGTGGTGGAATGCACAAGGAAAAGGTATGATCTTGATAGGATTTCTATTTTACCGGTCTCGCGGTGTAGTTGGGAGACCGGCTTTTAGGATAGGTAACCGTACTATCAAGAGGGGCTCTCAAGTGAGCTTTAGCGTATCGGTCATAGAGATCTCAAACCTTTGCATCCTTGGCATCATCTTTATTGGTTCCTATTTGTCTCTTATCGTGGTGTGGTATTGGTGCTTGTCGTGCTTGTCATGACAAGGCCAAGGTCACCGAAAATGGTTTTCATATGTGTATCCTATTGAGTTTTCGGAGGTGGATATTTTGCCGGTCCATCTATGCGGAAGGTTTCACTCTTCCATTTATTAGCAAAAATCTCCCTTACTTGGTTTCAATATTTTCACTTGTTATTGGGTAGCATTTGTCGTCCTCTTTCCAACAAAAGTGGTGTCATGTCATTCGGACTTCATTTGCAAAAGATATGGTTTTCCGGTTTTCAATAGAAAGCTTTTACCTTTCATCATTTGGTTTTACGATATCTTATTGAACAATTATGTTTCTCTGCATATTCTTGTTGTGCTCGTTGTGACGATTCCAACGAGTCCAAGATTATCGAAAACGGAGTTCGGGAGTGAAAGTTATTGCGGTTTTACTATTGGAAGTTTTATTAGAAAGAAAAAAAAGAAAAATGGGCCGCCGGCCTCACTGCCGGCCTGGGCCGGCTCCCAGGCCGGCCCATTCGGCCAGCACCCCGGCCTCACCGCCGGCCTGGACCGGTTCCCCGGCCAGTCTCCTCGGGTGGGCCTCCGGCCTCCCTGCCAGCCTAGGCCGGCTCCCTAGCCGGCCCACCCGGGTGCATCCCCAGCCCTCCTGCCGCCCCGGCCTCACTGCCGGCCTGGGCCGGCTCCCTAGCCAGCCCACCCGGGTGCATCCCCAGCCCTCCTGCCGCCCCGGCCTCACTGCCGGCCTGGGCCGGCTCCCCGGCCGGCCCACTCGGGTGCCACCCCGGCTCTCCTGCCGGCCTGGGCCGGCTGCCAGGCCGACCCGACGGCTGTGCTGTTGCTGTTTTTTTTTCCAATAGCTCTATTTTTGGAGCCCCTATTTAAGGGGTTTCTTCCCCAAATAAACTCTAACCTTTTGCCAACTTCTTGAGCTATTTTCCCCCCTCCATTGTTGACCCTCTTGAGCTTGGCTATCTCTCAATCCCTCCAATAGTTCTTGCTAGTTTTTGAGGAAAAGAGAGAGGAGGTCTAGATCCACGATTCCACCGATCGATTTCTCCTCTAAGTGAGGGGAACACTTTGGATCTAGATCTTTGGAGTTTCTTTGTGTTTCTCCTTGTTCTTCCTCTGAAATCCCTCCCAAGCGTTAGTTGCTTTGGTTGGATTCGGGTTGGAAGAACTTGACCACTTAGTGTGTTCTTGCCATTGCATTAGTTGCATCGGTTTGAGTTCTCCACGGTGATACGTGGAAGTCGAAGTTGAGAAGCTTGTTACTCTTGGGTGCTTTGGTGCCCTAGAGCTTGTTCCTCTAGGGCACGTTGGTACCCTAGACGGTGGTTGTTTTCTCAGAGTCTTGGTGGCTCACGGGATTTGTTGGGAGCCTCCAATTATGGAGTGTGACTCAACCTTGTTCGTATCGGAGCTTTGGTAGCTACGAAGACATTGTCGGGAGCCACCAATTGAGTTGTGGTGTGTGCCCCGGCCTTGGCGCATCATGTCTTGGCGGCTCGATGCATTTGGTGAAGACCCTCCAACTTGTGAAGTGTGCTTCATCCTTGCAAAGGTTCTAGTTGTGAACCTCAACGGCAACATAGTGACAAGTGCCTCACCACATTGGTGGTAAGACACAACGAAGATACGGTGTGCCATATCAAGGCTACTCGGTGTTTCACTTTGGTGAACACCGCGCCGCTCCAACGGAGACTAGCTTCCATTGGGAAGTGAACTTCGGGATAAATCATCGTCTCCAAGTGCCTCGGTATTTCTATACCCGAGCTTCCTACTTATGCTATTTACTTTGTGATAGACATTGAGCTTGAAGTTATATATCTTGCCATCACTTAGTTGATTATATTTCTTAGCATAAGTTGTTGGTGCACATAGGTGAACCTAGCTAGTTTAGGTTTTGGCTTGATAAATTAAACGTTAGTTTTATTCCGCATTTATTCAGGCCTTAACTGTAATAATTTTAAATCGCCTATTCACCCCCCCCCCCCCTCTAGGCGACATCCGTGTCCTTTCAATGATGTTGCTCAAGTGGTGTTATTTAGTACAATTTCCGGAGCCACCGTTTCGATCATGGTACCTCGGTGACAGGATGGGTGCCGTGTGTGACTCTATGGATAATAGATTGGAAGGATCTTCATCATGAGTTTGTTCTTTATTTTTTGGATTGAATAGATCATGAGGTTTGTTGATGCTTGTGTTATTGAAGAAAGAGACTATTCTAGAAATATGTTGTGGTGTTTATTAGTACTATCTTTGGATGCGGATAGTGACAGCATGAAGTGTCCATAGATGTGGAATACGAACTTTAAGGTGTGCTTAGCCCTATGCAATTCTCATCCTATTTGATCCACAAAAGAATGATCTCCGAGTAACGTCTACGACGCATGTATTTTTGTGGGAACTATCATGTGTTTAATTATGTTAATGATGTTGAGAGTAGTCACTAGTGAAAGTATGAAGCCTAGGCATTGTTTCCAAGCATTGATACACCGTTTTTAGTCACTTTTGTCACTTGTTTGCTTGCTGCCATTTTTATTACAGAATTACAAAATCACCTTTTACCATCCATATCACTTGCATTTTACCATCTCTTCGCCGAACTAGTGCACATATACAACTGACAATTGTATTAGGTGTGTTGGGGACACAAGAGACTTCTTGTATCTTAATTGCAGGGTTTCTTGAGAGGGATATATTTGACCTCTACCTCCCGTGGATTCGGTAAACCTTGGGTTACTCACTTAAGGGAAATTTGCCGCTGTCCTACAAACCTCTGCGCTTGGAGGCCCAACAAGTCTACAAGAATAGAAGTGTGTAGTAGACATCAAGGAGGAGGAGGAGGAGGACGTGGTGGACATGGGTATGGCCTGGGCAAGGGCCGAATACCAAGCCACAGAGCAGGCCAGACATTCCGCTGAGCAGCAACAACTCATGGATACTCTGGTTGCTTCTGTGGTCGACGCAGAAGGCACAGAGCAGGCGAGAGCCGCGCAGTATTCGGAGGACCTGCAGAAGGCTCTGAAGAACTCGCTGGAGGACAAGGGCAAGGCCCAAATGAAGGTGGAGGGCAAGGGCAAGGCCCCGGCCCCGACCAAGGTGGAGGTTTCCGACGACGAGGACGAGTGGTAGTTCATTTTAGGTTATATGTATTAGGCCCCAATGAATATTAGTATAAAGGATAAAGGGCCAAAAATCCCTTTTATTATTATTATTATTATTTGTTAAGTGCCGAATATTTGTTAGTGCATTAGTTGTTGTCTTGTTGATCTTGTATAATGGTAGCAAGTATATTCTCGAAAAAAATGATAGCAAGTTACCCCCAATAACTTAGCCATGGCAGAACCAGCCTGTCCCGGCTCGCCCAATCGGACGGACGCAGTTCGGCGCAAGGGTATGATCGAACGGTCACAGATCGCTGCTAGGGTTTGGAGAGGGACTGTGGGGTTTTGAGCGGATCAACGGGGTTATCTGAGGTTTCACCAACATTCAAATAATCACAAACATGGGTATTGACATTATAAACAACTTTGCCAAAGCAAGATAAAAAAACATTTTTCATTTTTTTATTATTTGTTTAGTGCCAAAATTTCTATTTTTTGTGAAGTAGGTACCACAAATAAGAATGAAAATTGTCAGCTCACAATTTTCACACAAAGTATATCTTATGGGAGGCACAATCCCTGAATATCTTGAATTTTTGAGCTCTTTAACTATATTCCAGCCATTATTTGAGTTTAATAGCATTTACCGATAATAAATGAAATTTGAACTACAAGTGTGTGATAGTTTGGCCCAAAAAATATAGAAAAATCATACAAACATAGTATACCATGATCCTACGCAATTGCACAGGAAAAAAGTTGGAAAATGCACCCATTAGATATGAATGGTCACAAAGACAATTTTGGCCCTGTTTTGAAAAAAAAATCACATAAATGGAGAAAAACTCAAAAAATTTAAAACCTAGGGGAATCTTCCTTTTTAGTGTACTACTATCAGGGAAAAATCATAAACTTGCAATATAACGTTTTTATAAAACAAGTGTTCACAAAAAGAACAACCTTGTCTGGAGTTTCATGGCTTTCAAGACAAAGACCATGGACATGGCCATATCCATGGCTACCTTCTTTATATGATGACAAAACTCGGCACGAACATGTGTACTGACATTATAAACAACTTTGCCAAAGCAAAATTCAAAAATATTTTTATTTTATTTTTCATTATCTGTTTAGTGCCAAAATCTCTATTTTTTGTGAAGTAGGTACCCCAAATAAGATTTCAAATTGACATCTCACAATTTTCACACATAGTATATCATAAGGGAGGCAGAATCCCTGAATATCTTGAATTTTTCAGCTTTCTAACTATATTCCACTCATTATATGAGTTAAATAGCATTTACCGATGAAAAAATCACATAAATCGACGAAAACTCAAAAAAAAAAAACCTAGGGGAATCTTCCTTTTAAGTGTACTACTATCAGGGAAAAATCATAAACTTGCAATACAACTTTTCTTTCAAATTTTTGTGTCCCAGAGAGCGCACTGTGGGTGCGATTTCTGGTGCCAGGTCGCGCCCAGTTCGCGTCCAGAACGCGTTGCGTGGCATGGCATGAATGCACGTACGCAGTTATGCACATAAATATAAACCTATCGCGTCAGTTCTTCTAAAACATGTTTGTGACACGTCCAGATATATCATATCGTCTCCAAAGGCAGTTAATTTGACCAATGCATCTATGCATGTCAACTGTTCGACACATGTATAAAATGCGTCACAAGCATCTTGACGCATCCTATCATATGTGCAGAGTTTGTACTCACATTATGTCATCATTGCGAATACTAGTAGCCACGTCCTGTCATGTCAAATTTAGATTTTGGTAAAAAACGAAGCGATTATCCCGTCGGTTCGCCTCCGTGGGCGGTTAATGTCCTTAAGAAACTCGTTGTGCACTAAATTGTCTCACCAATAGAAGGATAAACCACATTGCAGCTCCCTTTGCGGTTCGCACTTGCCATCTTCCTAGTTCTCTCCACGCCACCGAGAAAACCCTCTCCCCAACTCCTCTCTGAGAGCATTGGCGGACGAGTGGTGGCGCAACGACGCAGTGCCTAGCGACGACGCTAGTGCCGAAGACCAGGAGGGCTACGTCCCCTGGTGGGACAGGGGGTGGCGGAGGACTCGGAAGAGGAGGAGGAGGAGGAGGAGCCGCTGGTGGACTCCTCCGACGATGACGGCGACTCCTCCGACAACGACGACGACAAGGAGGAGGAGGAGCCGGAGTCGCCGATGCTGGACTACTACACTGACGACGAGGACGACGACGACGATGACGACGATGATGACGACGACGACGCACCGCCGGCGAAGAGGCGCCGGCAGGATTAGGCGCAGGCGAAGAGGCGCCGGCAGGATTAGGCGCCGACGAAGAGGCGCTGACAGTAGTAGTACTATTAGCGTTAGTATAGCCGTAGTACTAGTACTAGTAAATTACTAGGATTAGAGTAGTAAAGTAGTAATGTATTTGTAATGTCTTTTGTAATATGATCTTCTGTACGTATGAATATCTAGTAATGTGATTTCGTAATTTATGTATTTTGAATTTCAATTTCAATTTCCGTCTTAAACCATGAAGAGGCAAAAGAAGTAGTAATAGCATTAGGAATACTAGTAAATCAGTACTAGTACGTGCATTATGCATTAGTAAGTACTAGAACATCTAATTTCAGTCTTAATACTCCTAATTAAGTGTGTCTAATCATTGTTCGGCCTCAAATTCTGTTTGCTTCAAAAAAATAAAAACAATCTACGAACATGCATTAGGCAAGTAATACAACTAATTTCAGTCTTAATCTTTGCTTCACATCCGGGTTTAGCATAAAAATTAGCATTGGATGAAGGGCGCCCAGGCCCGGTACAGCACCGCTTCATTCAATGCTAATGATATGCCCTAGCAAATTTGGCTTATAAACAGGTCGTTCACACTGCCAACTATCGAGGTGGGACTAAATATCCCGTTTGGGCAGTTTGGGCAGTTCGGACAGCTCGGGCAGTTCGGGCAGTCAGTCAGGCCGAGTAACGGTCAACAAGCTTGACCAGACGAAAACGCGCCGTTTGGCCACCTGCGAGAGTGGATAGAGCGAAGTGGGGCAAAAGTGAGGAAAGCTAAGCTAGCGGGGCGAAAACGAGCAAAGCTAAGGGAAGTGGGGTAGGAAAGTAATAAACCCAAAAGAATAACCGGCATGCCTAAAATGCCATATCTTTTGTA